>JAVKLA010000049.1:11379938-11416341 GCA_034782735.1 Sagittarius serpentarius
CCGGCCCCTGGGACACTCTCCGCGGTGTGAGGGTGACACGGGCACCGTCTGCCCGGGGCGGTGGGGGGGGGTCTCCGTCCCTGGAGACTCCGGTCGCGGTCCTGGGCAGCGGCTCCGGGTGGCCCAGCCGGGGCGGGGGGGTGGGACGGGGGGACGCCAGCGGGGCCCGGCCCCCGCCGGTCCGCGGGTGTGTCACGTCCATGAGGACGGGTGCAGGTCCGTGTGTGCGGCGTGGGGAGGGCTCCCAGCCCTGCCTGCTGCGAGACCCACGGCTCCCCTGCAGTCCTCAGCACTGCAGACACGGGGCACCCGCTCCCCGGCCCGTGGCAGCCCCGTGTGTTGCCCAGCCGTGCCCGTGCTCCTGTCTGGGCAGGGTCGAGCTGCCACAGTGCCGTGGGCACGGCACGCTGGTGAGTTGCCTGCCGGGGCCCCCGCCGGGACCGGGCTCCTGGGGCTGTGCAGTGGCTGTTGCGGGCTCCTGGCCCCGGCAGAGCTGCCGCTCACCGGGGACAGGCTTTTCCCCCCACCGGCACCTTCCCTGCCTGCGGCTGCTCGCAGGCAGGAGCAGCTCCGCTCTCTGCAGCCAGAGGGGTGCCTGGCTCCGGCACAGGCCGCGGGGGAGCCCAGCACTGGCCCCAGCTGCCCCCGGGCACGCACCGGCCTGTGGCCCCGCTGCCGCCATCTCTCTTGGCCAGGAGGTGCTGGGCGGTGGGATGGGGCCGCTTGGACCCGCCGTGAGCCGGGGTGGGGGGCCGCGCTCTCCCCGCCGCGGGGCACAGACGGCCGGCAGCAGAGGGGGCCCGGAGCTGGGGTGTCACAGCACTGGCACCACGGGGCACTGCGGAGCAGAAGCAGGGTGAGAACGAGTTGGGGGTCAGGCTCTGGCTCTCGGGGGGCTTCTCGACCCGGATCAGCGGAGAGGCCTGCTGCCAGCCGCGCTGGCCCAGGGATGGAGACAAGCAAGGAAGGGCTGGGATGGAGACGGATGAGGCAGGGCTGGGGATGGAGACAAGCGATGCAGATGCTGCTGCAGTCACAAGGCACAGAGCAGGCAGCTGAGGCAGCGGAGAAGCCATAGCTGCCAGCGCGGTACAGATGGCTGGGGAGAGCTTGCTGGGCCGGGCACGCCACGGTCGGACGTGGGTCGTGGTGCAGCCCCAGTGCCAGGCTGACCGTGGCGGCCGAGGGGAGCTGGACCAGACAGGCTGAGCCAGGGTGGGTCTGCGCAGCATGCTCCGACAGCGGGACCAGTGGGGAGTGGGGAGGAGACAGCCCCGGGGGTGCCCTGCCGCCGGCTCCCGTGCGCGGCAGAGCTCTGGATTCAAGAGGCCGGCGGCAGCAGGCACCGGCGGGAACATGGGCACGGTGCCATGAGCATAGTGCGTGAGCGTGGGTACCGTGAACGTGGGTGCCGTGAGCAGGTCAGGCTTCGCCTCCCAGCCTCAGGCTGGTGTTCAGCCCTTTCCCCTCGGCATTACAGAGCCCATCCGCCCGCAGGACGACCTGTCCGTGGGGCCCTTGTGCATGGTGCTCGTCCTCCTTCTGCTCTTCTCACCGCGCAGGCAGGGCGGCAGCTGCCTGCGTTCCTGCCAGGCAGGTGCTTTCCGATCATCCATAGGCTCTTCCCTGCCCTCCCTTCTTCTCCGGCACCTTCCTGCAAACACAGCCGGTGTCTGGCTGTCGCAACGGGCCGCCCGCCCCGGCGCTGCTCCGAGGCTTCTCCACCGGGCTCGGGGCGAGTGCCCGGGTGATGGTGTCGAAGCGGTACCCGGTGGTACCCAGAGACGGTCTGGGGGAGCCGTGCCTGCGCCGAGGTTAGCGGCGGCATCGTCGCCTGCCAGCGACAGGCTTGGCTCCTGCCAGATCCTCCTCTGCTCCTTGGTCCTTCAGCTCCTGCTGCCTCGTGCCCGGCTGGCCAGCGCACTCCCCCCAGCATCCTTCGCCCCCTCACCCAGCACTCCTGCCGCCCTCGCTGCTTCCTCCTCCTCGCACGCTGGCTTTTCACCTCGGGCTGCCCCTCTGACCCAGCACAGGGCCCGGGACCTGCTCTTCCAGCGCTGCCCAAGCACGGCTTACCGGCTGCCCCATCAGCTCTGCACCTCTTCGCTGTCCCCCCCGAGTCCCGTCCCTGCCGAAATCCCCGGCGGGGAAGGTCTCGGGCAGGATCCTGCCGTCAGTCGGTAACCCTGCGTCCCGGCCCGTCAGCGCAGCAGGCTGGCAGAGAGCACGGGGCGCAGCACTGCTGCGGGGCGCTGGGACGGGCAGGAGCCGAGGCCAGGGGCTTTGCCGAGCCGCGGCTGTGCCAGGCACGTGCGGGATGCCCAGGCAGCGAGCTGCGGCCGCAGGGCCACCGTGGCCCGTCGCAGGAAGGTGCTGCGGCAGCCGTAGCACCGGTAACGGCCCGGTGCTGGGCTCTGCGGTCCCCAGCCGCACGGCAGGCAGGGCAGCAGAGGGGTGGGGGCACGCCAGCTGCACGTCCCTAGTTTGGTCGGTGTCCTCCAGTTTGGCCAGTCCCAGTGCCTGGGTTGCTGGACCCAGTGACGGAGGGGACCAGCGTCTCAGAACAGGCCAGGTCCCCTCTCCCGTGCCTCAGTTTCCCCTCCTGAGATCCCTGTGCCTGTGGGCAGGACCGGGAGGACAGGTTGCCCAGGCACCCCCAGGGCGCCCACACACCCACCCCCAGCCTGGAGCCAGAAAGCTCCTGCCCCGCAGCGTCCCCCGCCGTCCCTCGCTGTCCCGCGCTGTCCGCCGGCACTCAGAGCAGGGTTCTTGGCCACTCTGCTCCTTCTGGGGTCGGGGCTGGCTGCCACGGGGCGGGGGGGTCGGGCCCCCATGTGCTGGCTGCGAGGGACTGTCCGGGTGTCACGGGGGGTTGGGTGGGTGGCGGTGGCGGGTGGGCTGCGGCTGCAGCACAGCCCCAGGACCTGGGGGACACCGCAGCAAAACGGGGCGCGTGTTCAGCCGGCGAGGGGGCACCGGGGGTCCCGGCCGAGCCCCTCCCCTGCAGCCCAGGTTTGTGCCAGGCCGGCCAGCGCCCAGTAGCCAGGGAGAAGCACGGAGGGACGCTGGCACCCAGGACAGAGGTGCCCTCCCTGGCACAGGGACCCACCGGCCCCGGCGCTGCCCGTGGCAAGGCGCAGGCGGGTGGGCGTCCCCGCATGTGCACGCCGGCGCACCCCGCGCGCTGGCCCGGCTGCCTCCGCTTGGCCCCAGCCCCCGGCAGCTCGGGGTGCGCAGAGGTTTGCAACCCCAGAAACGGTCGGGGTTATTTTTATCCGCTTTCCTGGCAGCGGCTCGGCGCGTACCTGCAGCGCGCGAGATGTGCCGATAGCACAGGAAGCCGGCGGGGCTCCGCACGCTTCCCCTGCCTGCCCTGGCCCCATCGGGGGCTGCTCCCCTGGACCCCCGGGACCCCCCCGGCCGGGGTGCGGGGAGGGGGCGCGGAAGCAGCCAGCTCAGGTCCTGGCAGCCGGCGTTCCCTGGGGAGCACGGCCCAGGCCCCGCACGGCGGTGATGGGTGCCCTTCCGCGACCCAGGGCCGGCCCCCAGCCAGGCTGGGGGGTCCCAGGTGGGCCCCCTTCTCCCCCGCGGGGGCCCAGGTGTCCTGCCCCATAGCACCGAGCTGGTCCCCCCCCCAGCTGATGGCTCCTCTTTGTTCTGTGTGCAGGCAAGGAAGAGAAGGAAGAAAACAACTTCGACACCCTGAAAATGGAGGCAAGTATGTCCCAGGGCCAGGCCCCCGCTGGGGGCTGCACCCAGGCACCCGCAGGAGACGGGCAGGGCCCCGCAGCCCACCGGCCAGCACGGCGCTCCCCGTGCCGGCGGGAACCGGCACCCTCCGGTCCCACAGTGCCAGCGGCTGTGGAGGAGCTGCAGGGGCAGGGTCCCCAGCGGGACGGGGGTCCTGGGCTCCTGCGCCCCGACACAGCCGGGCACCGGGCAGTGCCTGCTTCTGTGCTGGGGACCAGACGGCACCGAGCCGTGGCCAGGGCGGTGAAACGCCCTCCACCCAGCCCTGCCTGTGGGACAGGGCTTGCCCGGGTGACCCCGCGCCTCCCCCAGGTGCCGGGGCAAAGCGTGCCGGCCTGGGGCGGATCCGGGCCCGGGACGGTGCCGGCAGCGCCCACGGAGGTGCAGCCAGCCCCGGTGCGGTGCCGGGCCCTGGTGCGGATGTGGGCCGGAGCAGGTTTGTGTGTGCGCACCCAGGCAGGCAGTGTGTGTGTCCCCCCCCACCTCCCCCCGCCAGTCCCAGTGCGCACAAGCGGGGTGCCCACCTCCAGCCCCTCGAGCAGCTCCGCTCTGTCCCGTGTCCCCCCTCCCCGCTGCCCCCCAGAGCTCTGCCTCTCCCGGGCCACGGCTCCCACCACGCTGCCGTCCCCGGTGCCCGCGGCAGCGCTGGAGCCGTGGCCTTCAGCCCCCTCTCTCTCCCTCCGGCGGCAGGGCTCCCGCGGGCGGCTGCGCGGCGGGCTGGGCTGGGAGTCGAGCCTGCGGCAGCGGCCCATGCAGCGGCACACCTTCCAGGCCGGGGACCCCTACTACATCAGCAAGAGGAAGCGGGACGAGTGGCTGGCCCGCTGGAAGAGGGAGGTAAGGAGCCGGACGCCGGCGGAGCGGGCGGGGAGGGAGGGCACCGCGGCACGGCGGTGATGCCAGGACGGGGCGGGCTGCATGGTGCTGCCTGGTCCGAGCAGCCCCAAGGCCCGTGGTGTCTAGCTGTCTCCGAGGCTCCCAGGGGTAATTGCGGCATTGCTAACGACGGCGGGCAGGCCTCTGGCAAAACGCGGCATGCACAGAGCGCTCTGCCGGGCGCTGGCAGTGCCGGGGTGACCGGCTGCATGAGGGGCAGTCAGCACAGGGTGGGGGTGCAGGCAGGCAGCCCCCCGCCCGGGGCACCCTGGCTTGTGCTGCGCCGTGGGGCTGGCGGTGGAGCGGGCACTCCCCGCGGGACCGCTGCGGCAGTGCCGCTGCCCTGCCTGCACCCAGTTTTCGCACCGTGGCCAGGGCGGGCAACTTCGCTTCTCGCACCCGTGCCCCCCGCCGGGGGCCGCCGTAAGCCGGGGGCCAGCGTGCACAGCCGCCGGTGCAGGGCCCTTCCTTCTGCCGCGGCATGTGCCGAGGGATGTGCCGGGATGTGCCGTTCCTGCCGGTTTCCCAGGGAACCAGCGCGCCCCGTGACGCAGCCGAAATCAGCAGAGCCGAGGGCAGCGGCAGGAGGCTGGGGGGCGGCGGGAGACCCGGACCCGGCGCAGGCGCGGGGCTGCAGGCCGGCCGCGGTGCCGAGAGCCGCTCGGGGGGTCCTGTCCCCGCTGCTGCCCCCTCACCCTGTTCTCTGCATCGTCCCCCGATGCCAGCGGGTCTCCCTGGCGACAGGTCCCCTCACACCGCCACCGCCTCCGGCACTGTTTATAGCCCCGCGCTGCCGAGCGCCGTCACGCTGGCACCGCGTGGGGACGGGGGGAGGCTGGCACGGCCGGGGCGTCCCACAGGGCATGGGTGGCTCAGCCAGGCCATCCCCGTAGGGCACGGCTGGCACGGCCGGGGTGGCTGTGCCAGCGGATCTCGTGGTTTGGCTCCTCCTGGGGTGGTGGGCACAGGCACAGGGGGTCCCACCGCCCCAGGAGGGGCTGGCAGCTGTGGGTGAGGGGGCATCGCCGCTGCACCCGGGGTCTGTGTGCGGCTGCTGCCCGCTGGCAGAGGTTTAGCCAGGCACAGGGTGGGCTGGTGGAGCCGGGGATGTCCCGGCTGGGGTGGGCTGCGTGCCTGGAGCGGGGTTTGCCAAATGCGTGGTCATGGTTGTGGTTTGCTGCCCCTGCCTGGCGTGGGGGGCAGCAGCAATGCAGGCGTTTGCCTGCAGCCGCAGAGCGGCGCGGCCCCGGTGCAGCCACGCTCTGGCCACCAGCAGCACTGCATCTGCTGCCGGCGGTGCCACGGACGGACCCCTGCGCCGTGGGCTCCGGCCATGGGCCGGTGGTGGCTGCACCGGCAGCGCCTGGCCTCACAGCCCCCCACCCCTGCCCGCGCTGCGTGCCGGCCAGTGCAGGCAGCTGCCGGCCGTGCCATGCCGTGCCGTGCCGTGCCGTGCCATGCCAAGCATGCGGGGCAAACCGCAGCTCGGCACAGCCAGGGAGGTTGGTGGTTGCAGCCGCCGAGTAACAATTTTCCAACACACGGTTTGCTCGCCAAAACAAATGCAGATTCAGGTCAGCCAGAATCGCTCGTCAGCCAAAAATAATTGGGAAAAAATGCTAAAAAAATCAAAATGCTTCTTTTGAGGAGTCTCTCATTCTCAAACAATGCTGAATTTAGCCGCGTTTAATTCTTTTATTTTTCTAATAAAAATAAGTGTTTTCTTTTCATTACGGGGAGAAAGCCTGAAACGATTTCAGGCTGGATCAGCCTTTTGCCCCCGATCTCGGCTGACAACCGCCCCGGAGCTGCACACCCAGCACCAATTGTCACTTGCTGGTGGTGTCAGCGATGCGGTCCCCAGGGACGGGGGACGGGACTTGCCACCCACAGCCCGTGTGGCTCTGTCGCAGGGGGAGCCTTGCCCCCTCCGGTGAGCTCCCCGTGCGGGACGCAGTGCGGGCCGTGCTCCCATACGGCACTGGCCGTGCCCCGAGGGGGTTTGCTCCTTTGGGGGTGCCAGGGTCCCCCAGGGCCGGGGGACAGGAGCCCCTCCCCAGGAACGGCCCCCCCGTGCCTGGCAAACCTGCCCGGCGCCGGCGCCAGCCCTGCCTGGTCTCGCCAAACTGGAGCCCGCCAGCGCCAGCTATTTCCTCCCTGCGGAGGTCCCCAAACCTGTAATCAGTCACCTCTGGGGCCTATTTTTAGCGAGCGGAGCGAGCTGGTGGCGTCCCGTCGGCCGGGCACGGCCGCTCCTCATCGCTGGACGGTGCCGGGGCTTCCCCTGCCATGTCCCGGTCACGGCCCCGTGCCCCCCGCGGCAGGGACACCCGCCGCCTGTGCACCAGCACGCCAGCGCCTTCGCGGGCGCAGAGCCTGCCCGGCGGGGTCCCAGCAGCTCGGCTGGGGTCACCAGCCCTGCTGCGGCGGGGACGGGGATGGCCTGGCCCCCTCCAGCCTTCCCTCCCCTTCCTCACCCCCCCACAGCCCCCGAGGGCCGTCGCAGCCCCAGGGCTGCAGCCGGAGGAGTAACTAACACGCAGGCCCGGGCGCTGGCCCTTGCCCGTCCGTGCTGGGGCACCCTCAGCTGGGCCCCGGTGTTGGCGGTGCGCCCCTAACCCTGTGCCAGCCGTGGGGCAGGGCTGGGGATGGGGCCGGGACAGGGGATGGGATGAAGATGGAGATGGGAATGGGGTGGGGATGGGGCCGGGGCCTGCCCGAAATGGCGTCCGAGTCTGCCCTGCCCGGTGACGGCCGAGTCCCAGCTGGGAGGGGGCCGGGGGCTGAGGCACCCGACCCCGGGAGAAGAAGGCAGGGACTCTGCCCCCTTCCCCTTTTCCTCCTAGGCCTGTGTGGGTCGCACCCGGGGAGGCCATCTCCGGCTGGCCATTGGGCTCCCTTGGCCTGTGCCCACAGCGAGTCCTGCCTCTGTCCATGGGTTTAGTCTCGGCCTGGACAAGAGAAAATCTCCAGCCAGGGCAGAGCTACCTTTCAGAGACACCACGTGTCCGACCCTGTGCTCGGGCTAGAGCCTACAGGATCCATACCAACAGCCCTTCACTGTTATTGTTTTCTTCACATATTACTGCTCAGGGTACAAGCAGTTTCCCAAAGAATCTGCTGCCTCTAACCCTGATTTAAGAAAAGGAAACCGAGTCACGGGGATGCAGCTTTCCTGAGGCTGTGCGGTACTGAAAGCCAGAGCAGGGAACTGACCCCCGTGTCCCGTTTTCCCCTCTGGGAAATACCTACGTTTTACTTTTAAAATTTTGAGTCAAGCTTTGTTGTGAATTAGTTAATGTCAGCTTGTGAGATTTGGTTTGCAAGAGCACTGTTTGAACAGCCACGCTTTAAAGTCTGCAAAAGAGTAAAACTGTATTAAAAGATCAGGAGAAAATGCAAATAGGGTCTTTCACTACCACAAATGATATAGCCAAATTCCCAGTATTTAGGGAAATTGAGGGGTTAGCACACCCAGCAAGCATGCCAAGGGATGGAGCCTCATCCTGGGAAAACCACCTCCTTGCCAGAGCTGTTTCCCTTGATATTTGAGTAAATTAGCGTAAACCTTCCTTTTGAGACCCACGCTGCGAGGGCAGCAGCGCGGCAGCCTCACCCCAAATGTTTGTTTTTACTCCTTTCTCATACCCGACCTCCCTGCCCTTTACCATGCCGTCCTTTGAAACTGCGAGGAGCAACTGTATATTTAAAGAAAATCCCGTCATCATTTTCCAGCGCTTGAGGTGCCTCACAGAACCAAAACGAACCAAGCCCCAGGACAGCGGAGCACACCAAGGCCAGTTTTCAGTTGCCGGCATGGGGTGACACACGCTGACCAGTGTCAGGCGTAGGCCTGGCTATGGGTGTTTAGGCCATTGCTGACCCCCCACCTCACACAAGCCTGAGTGGGAGCGGTGCCTGGGTGGGAGCTTACCCCTACTCGCCCCACGGGTGCCAGGGGAGCGGCTTCACTGGCTCCCGGCGAGCAACGCTTCGCTTTTAATTAACGCTTCGCCTTTAATTAACGCTTCGCCCAACGTTTCCGTTAAAGACGCGCCTTCCCCCTCAGCGCCCCGCGCCGCCGCCGCCCGCCAGGGGGCAGGAGAGCGCCCGGCGCCCGCGGCAGGCGGAGCGTGAGGCGATTTTTCACGCCTCTTTCTCCACGGAGAACACCTGGGGGACTTTTTTGGCGCTCGCCAACTTCCCCGAGCGGCCCTCGAAATAAGAGGCTCAACCAATCGATCCTGCGGGCGAGGAGCGAGACCGGCGGGACGGGGCGGAGCCGCTCCGGGCCGAGTCGCCCGCCCTGTGCCCGCCCGGCGCGGCCTGAGGGGGAGAGGCCTCGGCCTCGGCCTGCGCGGAGCCGCTCCGCCCGCCGGCCCGTGAGGAGACGGAGGCGGAATCTTGACTTGAACTTCCTCCCGTCCCCAGTTTTAGGGCGGTTTCAGTGTTTTTGGTTAATTCGCTCCCTGCTTTGAAAAGGCAGGGCAGCGCGTTGCCGCTTCCCGCGGGCGAGGGGAGGGCCCGGTCAGCACCCTGACGCGGCCTTTGACAGACCAAACCCACGTTTCCTGAGCAAAGGGCCTTTTTGGAGCAAAACTATGTGAGATAGTCTGTAAAAGGGGGAAAGACCCAATAAAATAAGATTTTTTTTTTTTTTTAATAGGAGGGGTGGTTAGTTGAGCCTGTTGTGGTCTGTGAGGAGCCACACAGCGTTGCAGGTTATGTGGCATGGTGGTCCCCGGGGGGGTCAGCGCCATTCTCTGCGGCCACGGGGACATGCCGCGTCCCCTGCACCAGCCCCAGGGGCTGGGGATGAATTGGGGCTGGGGCCGCAGTACAGAGAGCAAACCTCCGGCCTGGGTGCCATAGTGAGGCTCTTGCCAAACCTGCCACAGCCCGGGCCCCTGTCCCCTGAGGGGTGCTGGAAGGAGAGGAGGGGAAACCCGGTGAATGCAGGGGAGGATACAGGTGAAAGGGAGGCAGGTGCAAGTACCACAAGAAGGGCACGGTCAGGAGAGTTTGCGGAGATGTCAGTTTTACGTCTTCCAGAAAAGCTTCAGGTGCCGTGGGCTGTCCTGCCCAGCCTGTGCTGTCTCCAGGTGATCTGACTGGGTGTACGAAAGGTGACGGGGTTACATCTTGTAGATTAAACTGCAAATGCTAAATTTATGTTTAGTTATTTCATTATACTGAAATAGTTTTGTAGCCTGTTCTGCATCTGCAAGGAGCAACAACTGGGCACTGCAGGACAAAAGCCTTTGCACTGAGTGAAGCGAGCAGCATAAAAGCAACATAGAACATTGAAATCCCACATGTTCTTTTGCAGTGCCATTTGAAGGCAAATGAAACATCTCCATCATGAAATTAAACCTGATTGAAGCATGCAGTTCCCACTGCCAGGTGCACAGTCCACCCAAGCTGGAGCAGCACACGCAGCCTGAGCAGCGAGGCATGCAGGGTGGGGCTCTGGCACCCCTGCACGTAGATGGCACCGAGATGACACTCGATAAAATTTTGCAGGTAAAAAGCACCACGTGCTCACAATAAAACAATCCATGCAGACACAAACAGTGCTTCAGGAAGGCAGGTTCTCTGCACTTGTGGGTTTCCTGCGCTGGCTGCAGGATGAGGGCTGTTGGAGAACACAGGATTTTTTCTCTTGAGAGATTTTGAAGAAGTAATACATGATTATGGATAAATAATTAAAAAAAAAAGAGAAAGCCAAGCACCCCCTACCTCCTCCGGGACAAGGGGATCTGACCAGCAAAGGTGACGGGAAGTTTAGATGCAGCAGAGCTTTACCTTCCAGGTTTTTAGGCTTTGCTTATAGGGCAAAAAAAAGCGTATAAAACCACAACCACCCCCAAACTCACCAATGGTTATAGAGTCATCCTAAGTGGTCATGAAATATTTGCACTAGAGGAGCGGAGCTGCCAGGAGGGAAGAAGGCACCTAAAATTCTGGCTATTCTTTTCCCATTTGTTTACCACATGCAGATTGCTCTGCTACTGCCTTAAGCAAAAATGGCAAAAGCCACAGCAGTCCAGCACATAAGCCTCCAGCTACGCTGCTCACCAATACAAAAAAATGAGCAAAAGCTGTGCAAACTTGCCTCATTTCAACTTAGGCAACAGGTTGAAGTTGTGATGCGTTAACCTAAAATAGTACCAAGTCGCCTATGCGCTCACAGCTCCTCAGCCTCAGCAGCCCAAGGTTTGGGCTTGGCTGCTTTCTGGTGTTGAACTACACGCAGGTCCGGAAGGATTCGTGCTAGTTCTAAAGGGCAAGTTGTCATTACATGAGTTTTGCTGTGCTTTTCTGGATGCCAGACAAATGGCCATCCTCCAGATGCGGTTGGCACTAGTTTGTCTGGGGTTGTCTTACAGCGTGACCCCAGTTTATCACTGCAGCAAGCACACAGCAGGCTCTGCCCTTATTTGCACTGTCCTTTCCCTCTCCATGAACCGCAAAGCATCACTAGTTACTGCAAAGCCAGGTCCAGGGCTGGCCTAAGGCAGACATCAGAGCAGACAGGTACTATCGCTGTTGTCCAGAGACCAAGAAACTCCTTCTCGCAAGATTGGTTTATTACCTAGCGGCCTTGTTTCCCTTAGTGTCCACCTACCTCTCCTTTACCCATTGCTTTTAGGAACTTCCCGAGACTCATGTGCAACCCAGCCTTTGGATGCTTCAGCGGGAGCATTGCTGTGCCACCGAATAGAGCTATGGCACCCACTGCTGTCTAGGTAGCCCGCTTGCCTAAGCGTAAAGGCAAAAGTAGAGTCTGATCTGGCACCTTCTAAATTAGAGGTGGGGGGGGTTCAGGATATCCCCTGAACATCCCAAAGAATATCACAAGACCAAAGGCTTCTCTCGGATGGAAACAGGTAGTTCAGTATGCTACAGCCTACCTCTGTAAAACAATTTTAAGCCACAGGAAAGAAAACCCACACCCCAAAACAAAACCCAGGCTTGATTAAGGAAATATTTACAGGCAATTAGTGAGCAAGGCAGGCAGCTTGATTATTTCAACAAGCTGCCTGACCAGCCCTGCTACCCTACCAAAGCTGCTGGAGTCGGTGGTGTTGCATGACATGTAGCAGTGTAAGCAGAAGCATCACTACTGGGTGGGGGGAAGAAGTGACAGAAAAGAAATAAAAGCAGACACCATCATGATCCTGGTTTCATGCCCTGACACTTATAGCTTCTGTTCCACCTCCCATCCTCTCCTCCAGAGCTGGGGTAGCGATACCAGTACACCTCCTCCCTTTGACAACGGGGTAGTGGGATTTAGATGGAGTTTCTTCCTCCTGTTGTTCTCAAAGTGTCAGAGGAGCACTGCCCATGTGCTGATATGCTTGTACAGCACCAAACGCCATCAAGTCCTGTTCTTTGCTATGATCCCCTGGCTGTACCTGCTAAAATACTTTTGTTATCAATCAGGCTTGTCTTAAACAGAGGATCATGACTTCACTGAAGATCACAAATCTATGCAAAGAGAAGACAATTTCATCCTAAATGGAACTGTGAAGATCTGGATTAGGTAGGAAAGCAGGGCTACCGATAAAGCTGTCTTCTTCGTCTAACCCTCAGCTTAATGCAGCTGATCCCTTCTCCTGTTTAAAAACAGGATGCATGTTTTAGTCATAGAGTAACACCTATGATATCAAGTTATAGAAATAGCTTCCACAGCTGCCTTGTTAAAGAATTTCACCGTCCCAAGAGAGTATTTCTGCAGGATGAGACAGTGGATAATGCCTTGTCTTAAACTGGGCATTTAGAATATACCACCTTCTCTATACAACCGCTGCTCAATGCTATTGTATAGCAGTGTCCAGGAAACAGAAAGCCAGATGCATGTTTAAAATTGTTAAAAAAAAAAAAAATTACCAGTCCAGAGACAAATTTTACCAGTATTTTGTACTTGAAATACACTAAGCATGGTTAGCATTGTTGAGTTATTTCAGTCAGTTTGGGCTCCTATCCAGTACTTTTAAAAAAAACCCCCATAGCTAACGTGCAGCATGACGGGATAGTCTTTGGCGAGGGACATGCAGGCAGTTAATTTCACTGTCACATCAGTGTCTTGTAATGGTACAGTTTTAGAGCGTGGCTCACCACGAGCAACTAGACACCACTCAGAAGGAAGGCCATTTCAGGACTTTGTTGAAGAACCCGCTGAGCCTGGAAGACTAACAAAGTCAGCAGCACTTGAAACAAGGTTAGCAAAACGGCCTGAAGTCCTTTTTCTTTTTCTTGGCAAACCCAAAGGATCTGTTAATGGAAATATCATTTCTGTAAAGTGTTTTCAGACTTAAAAGACACTTGTAAGAGACAGCTTTTTCACAAAGGAACCAGAATGAAAAGGAACAGGATGAACTCCACCGTTGGGGAAGTCAAGATGTTTAGACTGAACAGCATGGCAGCACGCTGCTCAGGAGGTGCCAGTGTTAAAAAGTGGGAAGGGCAACTTTAACATAGACCTGTGAATGGGTGTAGCAGTTTATTAGAGCAAATACCGTTTCCTTTCATTGGTATTCGGTAACTAAGCATGGACTTGTGCCTCAGCTCTGTCTATATTTATCTGGCTCCTTTTGAAAGGGTGTTTTGCTGTTCATTGCTTTTATTAATTCAAGAGGCTAGGGAACGGAATGAAATTATCGGGTAACAGATGTCAAACCCAAGGAAATACCTGTCCCCCTCATAAAATCAGGGTGTAAAACTTGTAGCTTCCACAGTTTGCTGCAGCAAGAAGTGTAGAGCTGATTAATAAAAGGGATGAGACAAAATTAATGGAAACTAAATCCATCAGCGGCTGTTGCAGATACATAGCCTGCAGCTCTGGAGGTCTAAAAACCAAAACCTCAAAACCCAACAAACAGTAATTGTAAGAAGACAGGAGTGTGTAAACCATGGAAGGATCACCGTCTATATGCCCTCTTTCTCCCAGCAGCTCCTGTTAGCCACTGGCTGATACCATGCAGTGCCCGGTGCACTGTACGTCGTCCAGGAGGTGCATGAAGCGAGCAGAACTTTGCAGGGGAAGGAGTCCCCAGTTACGTGACCGGGAACTGCGTTACGCAAACTGACAAGCAGTAAGTCCCTGCTACGACACTAATATCTGAGAGCTTAACTATGTCAACTCACATGCTTTTGTGTTTTTTATGATATATACTTAGAATAAGGAAGGGGCCTGTGCAAATGCAGACTTACTTCTGAACTACACAGTTAATCGAGATTGCGGTCCAAATTTTGCTAGACTTAATGGTATTCCTTCCTCCCACTCATACTATCCTCCCAGTTCTGCATTGAAATTCAGCCTGTCAATCAACTGCAGACATTTCTTGTAGTCTAGATTATTTCCTGGCTTCCTGCCTTCAAACATTTACACTCCATGAGCACCAAAACCTGTCCACACAGTACATAAAAGCTTACAGGTTTGAAGCGCATTGTTAGTGATACTGTTTTTCCAACACCTCGGAAATAATTTTTACATCTTTTAGCCTATGTACATATAATAGAATTTGCTTCCTAAGCCTCTTTACTCTTCCTTGTCACTTTTGTACACAAAATACTTCAGAATAACCCAGCAAATAAAAAGCCCACTTCCACTGTAGAAGTAAGATGTTAAAGGGAAACTCTGTTCTCTGCCCATCTCACCTTTATTTCCCGCCACCCCCACTCGGTTGGTGTTTGCGCTGCTTCAGGTCCAAAACTCCAGCTACCCTACATCTAAATGCTGCTCAGCACGTATGGCAGAAGACAGCAAAATGAGTTCCAGTGAACACTGGTGAGCCATATCCTTCCGAGGTATTCACAGAGGCATTCAGCCAAGCACTTCAATACTTTGCTATGATACCAAAGCAGTCATTTCACAAATCTTTGGGCTAGAATCTACAGAATCCAGCAAAACCACCCAAAACAACCATGGAGATTACTGCAGGTTGAAGAATACAGCGCATCTACTCTGCTGAGCAGTATCAGCTCAATAGATCTGAAGGAGGAGACCTGCATAGCACAAAGCATCAGCAATACAACCACCTCTCATATTGTTTTTTTCAAAATGCCTGATCCTGGTCTGGGATTCTTGAGCTGCTTTGCACTTTTGATATCCAGCCATCAGAAGATTAGCAGTGCCATTCAACTCCGAGCATAGAGAGGGGACTCTGGTACTCGCAGAGCTGAGCTGCAGCACACACAGTTACTAATCTCAGAAAGGTCAAACACTTTTCTGATAAAAGGTTTTGGTCATTTACCAACCTAAGTAGACAAAAAAAAAAAAAAAAAAAAATGGCGGCAATTGCGAGCTGTCACCTAAACTCTTGGTTTGTTTGGATGTTCTCAAGAGAATTCTCTCATGAAAGTCCGGAAGGTCTGAGGGAAGCTGAAGGGAATTATCATTTAATACCGACAGGCTGACTAGAAGACGTTAGGACTCTGCCTTTGCTCGAAAGAGGCATTTTGGAACATGAAACCACAAAGTCAAGGTCACGCAGCGCTACAGAATGAGGCCTTCTGGTGCACAGTGTCAACCTCAGGGGGTACCTAGATCCTCCACATGCATTTCAGTTGACCTACAAAGCTGTGTCAATACCCTACTCCATGACCTGCCAAGTCAGCTCTGTGGAAAGCAAGTAGGGGGACACCAAAACAGCATGCACCAAGCCAGCGAGACCACCCGGTTCAGCCTCCCAGTGCCAAGCAGGCTCTGGCTCAAGCAGTGTAGAAGCGTGCTCCTGCCCTCTCCTTCCCATGCAAATCAGAGCAAGTTTCCCAGAAAGGGACCAAACCATTTTTTTTTTTTTAAACTAAATGCTTTTAATAGAAAACAAAATACAAAATAACTCTTTCCAGAAAGCAGAAATATTTAATCTCTCCAAATGACAAACTAGAACGTGCTTTTTCCGCAGATCCTTATTGTAAATGCTGATGATTTATCTCACAAAGTGTTCATGAAACTGATATTGCAACATTTTGAGAAAAATCCAACAGTGGCAGAGCTGCCTCTGTGTACGCACGATAATTTAGTAATACTATTTTTTCCCATATCACTTTGTGTGTCTCTCTCTCCCCGTTCCCCTCTCCCTAGACTGCCAACTTCCATTTACGGAAATATTTCTGTGAGGTGCAGTGGTGGATTGACATGCCCTGTTTCCATTAGGAGTCCAAACTTAGCCGCTTCAGTTCTGTTGTGCCCTCCCTCCAGACAAGGCAAGTCGTTTATTACCCTTAAAGCCACCGCTCTACCCCCACTGTCCTCCCAACCT
The DNA here is from genome assembly GCA_034782735.1 of Sagittarius serpentarius. Classification (NCBI taxonomy): domain Eukaryota; kingdom Metazoa; phylum Chordata; class Aves; order Accipitriformes; family Sagittariidae; genus Sagittarius; species Sagittarius serpentarius. The sequence goes on from JAVKLA010000049.1 coordinate 11,395,835, forward strand.
CAAAACACAGTGCAACCAGATTCAGAAAGATTCCTAATTAGTGGAACATAAATACAAATATCACAGCTAGTACCAGGAACCAAACCCAAGTGACAATGCAGAGATGGGCCCCAACTGAGGTCAGATTTCCATCCCCTTACTAAAAAGAAAGATGGTATTTTCTACTTAGCTAGTCCACAATATTCCAGAAGTGCTATAGAGAGCTGTAATATTTAGGACCACTATCACTGTAGAAAATACATAATGTTCTTTTAATAGAAGGGTCTTAAAATGCTGGTCCTCTGCAATAACACACAAAAAAAAGCAAAACAAAACAAAAAACATGGGGCCAGTAGTTCTCCACACACTCAAGCCTCAGTTAACAGTAGGTAAGATGTGCCCATCAATCAATGCAGGGTATTTAAGTGCAGGTCAGCAGCTTATCTGGTTGGCAGTTTCACTTGTCTGGACTAGGCTTTCGGTTTCCCCAAGCTACTGGATTTACTCCCCTCTTCCCCATCCCTACAAGTACAAGATAGAATGTATACGTATTTTCATCACTCCTCCTTTTTTCCTTACTCCGTTCAACAGCACAGACCTTTTTGTGGGCAAGACATTTTAAAGCATTTGCATCACTCCGAACATGCCTTTCAAGGGGGCAGAGGAAGAAAAGTGTTTCACAGTCAGTAATCTCAGCTTGCAATGGACTCTGGCGTTCAATACACCCACCCACTTCCCTAAGAAAAAAAAAAAAAAAAAAAAAATCAATGTTCCTGATTTTCTTGTGCAATTCCAGTCACTAGAAGAAGATTACAGGCCATAAACTGTACGCTCAGTACATTATTCATTTGTCCGGTATATACACCAACCAGTTCACTGGAAGACCCATCTGCAGGGGCGTTGCAGTAAGTGTTCCGAATGTCCCAGACCCGGACTGAATTGTCCATCGACGCTGAAGCAATTAAACTACTGTCGGGGCTAAAAGTAAGGCTGGTTATGTTGTCCGTGTGCCCCCTCAGTTCTTTGTAAAGAGTTCCTGATGCTAAGTCCCACAGCTTTAGCCGCTGGTCTTCACCTGCTGATGCCAGGTACTTACCGTTGGGAGAAAACGCAAGCGCTAGCACGGGGCCACGGTGCCCGGTGAAAAGACGCACCGAGTTGCCTTGCTGAGTGCTCCACAAGCGCACAGTTTTGTCCGTGGAACCCGTCGCTAAGTAGTTGGAATTGGGGTGGAACTTGACACAGTCTACATCCGCCAAATGGCCTGCGTATATTCGCAGCGGGTACGTCCGATCAAATGACCAGAGCCTTGCAGTGCGATCGTGGGAACCACTGGCAAAGTACAGGCTGCAGGGGCTAATATCCAAATCCCAGACAGGATAGGCATGTCCTTGGTACAACACAGTGTTTGTAAAACTTCCGAGGTCCCAGTATCTGATGGACATGTCCTCAGAACAAGATAAGAGTCCTGAACTGTCAGAAAGGAACCTCGTGCTATACACAGGTCCACAGTGTCCTCTCAGGATCTTCATTTCTGTGCCTGCACTGTCGTCCTCTTCCTCCTGGTCGGGGAGGAGAAAAAGAAACAAGAAAGGAAAGCATGTTTATCTGTCCAACAAATACAGGAACAACCACAAGGAAAACAGGCGGGTGTTAATACAGAAGAAGATATTTTAGACACGGCACATTTTGTGCAACTCTGAGACACAAACATTGCTAGTGCATTTGCTATGCCTAAGTTAATGCTGAAAGAGATGGCGAGATAAAACTTTATATAAAGGTTTTATCTTCATTTTGGGTAGCCTCACGCTTACTCCAGAAGGCACCTTAACCCAGGACTGTAGGCAAATAGGGGGAAAAAAAAAAAAAATATTTTACGACATTTTTCCACTTGCTAAAAAACATATGCTTATTCCCTAGCCCGTCCTCTACTGAACTTTTAGCTAAGATGTTGAAACAGATCTTGGCATCTGCTCTTTTGGTGTGGTCATTATTGGAAGTAAATCTCACAGCAGAGAAAAAGAAACACAGATGTCTTCAACAAAAGGCAGGAGATGGAAAGACAAAGCATATCTGACAAGCTGTCTGCTGGACGTTCTTTCTTAGCCCCACACACGAAGAGAAACCCAGTAGAGGCTGTAATCTCTCTTTCTCCATGCAAGCTCCATCAGCATGCTTTCACATCCTCACCCTTCAAGAACAGCAAATGTATGCAGCTTATTTAGGTCACAGGATCTATTTTGGGGTAGGAGAAGATGAGTAACCACAAAACCGATGGCACTGGAAACCTTTTTATCCTGTAATTCTCCAATTCAAGTACCAGGGCAGACCGTCAACAAGTAAAGGCTTCCACATTTAAAGACTGTTCAGTCAGCTGTGCTGAAGGAAACTCCCAACCGAGGGTAAAAGTCTCCGAAAGTCTACTCAAGTAGCACCTCTCAACACTCAAAGGCTACAGACTGCACAAGTCCCAACACATCTCAACTCAAGAGAGTGTCCTTGCCTGACAAGCTGATGTCCCACTGACAGTGTAAGACAACCACGGCTTGGGGTGCCCCTGTGTAGTAGTAGCTTGAGACCACCCTTCCTCAGGGCTGTCAGGCAGACACTTTTCCTCAGTACTGAATCGGTAACACTCATCCACGGACAATCTCTGCACATCAAATTCACCACAACACCCTTTTTTTTGTGAGCAGCCCCTTTATCATCGCAAACTGGCCTGTTTCCTGCAGAAGGAGCACTTCCTGCCCCGAGAGGAAACCCAGTTCCGCAGGGCTGCGAGCAGCTCTCTTGGCTGACACGACATCTCCTATCCCTCGGACCTCAGGACAGTTTTGCTTCAGACTTTGCAATAGTCCTGAAAGCCCTTCTCCTCCAGTGGTTTCAAATCTCACGTCAGAGGTGAGCAAACTGTGACTTAGCTAGCTCACTGCCTTTCTCCATCTCAACTCCATGTTTAGTAGCAGGCAGCTAGCGGTGTTTAGCAATGCTAATTCTCTTCAGAGCAGTCAGTACCCATGGGAGTTTTATGATGTGGCTGGAAGCCAACTTCATCTCTGCTATGGAGGTGAGGCAGAGAGAATCGCAGGCTTTAGCATGCAAAGCCCCATTCTTATTCAAATTGCTTTTTCTGCCTCAGATAGAGCATTGCTTGCTGGAATCCACAGCATCTCTAGGCTATGTTACCACATTAAAGGAGACAGGCCGATACCTACAGCATTTTATACTATTTAATTATAACCATAAGATTCCTGACAAGTTACCAGTGGAAGCCCATTCAGGTTACCCACGTTGTACTATAGTTTCTGTAAATTCTGCAGGTCCAGATACTTAATTTTATGCCTTCAAATTCATACAGGGCTACTTGGGCTGTCTGCAAGCACATACTCTTTCTCTCTTACAAGCACCTACTCTTCTTCTTTTGTATTACGCTAACAGCTTATTTGACAATGCCTTCTGCAGCCTTCAAAACCACACTCCTATATGGTCACAGGTAGCAAATCTTTGACTTCGACACCCACTTAGCATAACAACAGCACACTGCTGTTATACCTCACCAAAAACGGTATACCTGTAATGATTCCGAGTCATTAAATTTTTCTGTTTCCTCGCTATTCAAGTTAGTCTGCTGACCAGATGAACAAAGCAGCTGGAAGTGCAGCCACTAAATTACTGCCTTGCAGAACCAAGCCTCATTTCTTTGGCAGATCAAGCACACTCTTCCTTGCATCCCACAGCTACTACCATGCAGGCGAGCATTTGCAGCAGCTATAGAAGCGCTGCAACCTGCGTTATAAATCAGCAGGGAGGCAGGGAATGTATTAAATATATTTTTTCCAGGATTCCAATTTCACACACTGAATATGTTTCCTGGATATAACATACCACCGGGCACTACCCAGATCTCCATTAGCTCCTTCTTGAAGTGGTTGCTGCTGCAGGTTAACATGAACGATTTGTATTTCCTTGGGATGGACAAGAAATTAAGTTATATAAGCCTATTTTAATCAATAACCTACACACGCTAAAAGCTACCTTTTATTATTTGAGCTATCCATTTTGAAAAGAACTGTCAAAACAGATTTTGAGTAATAGAATAGAACTGGAAAACCTACCAACAGTACTAAAGTGAGCTGCTAAAAAAAACATTTCCTCTTCAACAGTGAACAGGAAATCTTCCTGAGCAAGTACAAGACTCCCAAAAATTATATTACTAAGAAACTGAAAAGAACAAAAATGCTGGCACATTCTGTTATACAGGATACCTTCCAAATGGTACACCTATGGACAGACTGCCCAACTACTCAGCTATTACTTAAATCAGTAATGGATTTTGCATGACAGTCATTCGGACCCAGAAAAATTTACTGCCAATGCATATAACCTTGTGAGCAGCAAACGTTATCTAGCTGACAAAAATTATCTTGATCTTCCACCCAGCATAAGCCTCAAAGGAATGAGTGAGCTTCAAAAAGCAACAATAACCTCAAAAAAACAAACAAACAAAAAATCTTCCCCCCCTCCCTCTGCTCCTTTTTTTTCTTCTTCTAATTAGTAACAGGTTTCCCTGGGTGTCATCATCTCTAATCCTGCAGTGCTCTTAAGATGTCAAAAGGGAGGGTCACTTACTTGCCTACAGCAGGGATGTCCTACGAGGGAAAGATGAGGGACTAGATACCACAGCTCTCTTTGCCGGCCATTTCTTACTGCTCCTTCCAGAATTCCTGCCCATCTGCCATCCACCAAGGTGTCGGCATCATCCCCGCTCATTACCACTTGAAGGACCACTGCCACTTAAAAGCAGAATCTTAGAAGCAAAGCTGAATGGGGTCAAGTCTTAAGTCTCCACAGAATTTAAAGGCTGCCACTCTTGTAGCTTGGAACATTGAGTGTTATTTTCTGTTGTTGATTTACGTAGTACCAGCGATGAGCATGGCAAAATTGCAGAGAGACAAACAATACGTCCATTCGCACAGCTGCAAAACTGCATTTTTATACTGGACCTTAAGTAAGAAAGACTATAAAGCGGCATTTGTGAGATGCTACTACAAAGAAAATGGAATTACTTTATCCCAAAATAGTAAGCCTCTCCCGTTTCCGAGAAGCAAGACAACCCTGATGAAGTGCACCGGGACATCACACAAAATTCACTAGAACTACACCTAGTAGATGGTTTTGACCTTAGTGACACAAAGGCTCTACATGGACTAGGAAAAAAATGTCCTTCCTTTACAATTTTGCCAAGTCTCAACATCTTTTTTTTTATATATATATATATACACATACACAAAAAGAGTGACTAAACCCAATAGAATAGTTTTAGTGCCGCCCTGATCAAGATCCACTGAAACTAGCCGTTTTAGACTTCTGTATCTTCATGAACAGAAGGACCCATTTGCTTGCAGCAAATCAGAAACCAAGCTGAAGATTAATTGTTTCAGGCACTACTATTTAAATACAGTATCCAAAGCTAATTACACAATACAGAAATCAACCAAAACAAACAAAATTTAGAAACCTTACAAAACCCAGCCAAGTTTAACGTCCTCACAAGTTATTCTACAGAACTCACTGAAGTAATGTCAAAGCACATTCAGAATTTCTGTTCTTTTTCAAAATTTTCATCAGATTTATCGCTGTGAATTGTTGCTGATCAGACTGCAGTGACAGTCTGAAACACAGCTCCGGTTCACCCTGAGCTGCATGACTGATGACTGCAGCCCGGTCAGGGTAGTCTTGTTTCGTCTGTCTTAGCACCGGTGGCTTCCACTCCTGTGGCACCCACATGGGTGCTGATCTGTTCCCACCTGCAACCCCGTGGGTGCCTGTGTATTTTCCCTTAGGGCTCCCAGATACTGGAATTTATTTCCTTCATAGTCAATAGGCTTTCATTTGCATTTGGGAACATAGCCAGCAGTGCGTTCAGGCTGGCATCCTCCCTTAACTTCGAACTCCTGATCAGGTCACTACTGTTTGTTTTGTCAGTGGTGGAAGTTATTCAGGGCAATGACGACTTTGATCTGTGCTGGTCTTCGACCAGTTTTCGGTTTTAGACCTGTGCACAAATACTGCAGGACACACAAAATATTAAGTGTTCGACAAGAGCCATTTGTACTCAAGCTTCCGTGGCTGTTTCGTAATACATGCACAATATGCAAGTATGCGCCTATATGTGCCAAAAAAAAGCTAATCCACGCTCCTGATAACCTGGCAATATCTCACTTTTCTCTAGGCTGGAGCCAAAGGAGGTGACCTGCTGATTTACCAGAGAAATTCTCCTCTGTTGTAGGTTATTGACACTTGGTTTCCATGACAGGCACTACATAGTCATGTGTCCTATGAACTCTTGCAGCTTATTACGAAAACAAGTCCATAGCTCCATCTTGGGCTAGTCTGGCACGCTGACTGGCTCACTCTGCAGAAGGTGTTAACCTGGGAAGCAGCGAGCATGCCGCTGTGCTATCTCACCTGGATGCCTGCCTCTAGTTCTCAAGCTGACTAACAAAGCAATCCCTAACCATAGATCTCTGCATACAGCAAGCTCTCTGCACTCTTCCAAAATAAACAGAACCCTGCCACTAGGTATTTTTTATGAGAAGAAGAAACGGTGGAAAAAAGGATGTTTCTCCTGCTAAACACTCAACACAAGAACAGATGAGGCTTTTTTTTTTTTTCCCTTTCTCCTTCAAGAGGGGAGTGATTAAACAAAGGAAGAATCACAAATTCTGATCTCTAACCAGATATAAGATGCTACGTGGGCAGCGGTGGTGAGAAAGGAGGAAGGGCGTGACTAAAAGGCAAAAAAACCAGTAAACTAGAAGATGCTATCTAGCGTGGCATGTGAAGGCACACATATCCCTGTCCCTGTCCCCGTCTCCAGCACTCCACAGTGGGAAGCCTCTGAAGTTTCTACGCTGCAGATTCCTTAACAGAGACATTTTGCATAATTTTTCCATACTAACTCTTTACCTCTGGTTAAGGTGATTCCTAAAACAGAGTTTTGCACTTAGGCACCCCTCCTTCTTCCTGAGGCCTCAGACCAGCCTTCTCGGGCTCTTTCCTTGCTTTGTCTTTATTTTCCTCTTCCTGCATCCCTCCCTTTCTCTCCACCCTCCGACTGGTTGTTCTGAGCCACCTTCCTTCTAGTTTTTATTCACCACAGTGTGTTTTTACTGCCCGCATCTCCTTCTTTCATCTTCCCATCCATAAGAAGGCTCCATGCTCCTCAGGGAAGGGAGCCTTCTCTAGTCACCTGTCCTTACTGGGCTGCCTGCGTACTGCCATCTATTCAAGGACAGCTGGAGGAAGGAGATCAGCACCTAGGACTAACAAACTATGACTCGAGCACAAACTCATTGCAGCATTTACAGCCACTGCAGGAAAGAACAACAAGAGTAGGCTATAAAATTTGTGCGTCGAGGCAGACAGGTTGTGGAACAGCCTTACAGTCCCCTAAGACATTACTAGATACTCCACAATGCATGCCCAAAATACCTCAGCAGAAAGGGTAAGGGAGGGGGGAAAAAGGGTATGCAGACCTCCTCATCCAGGATGTCACAAGCCAGACGGATGCGGGACACATCAACGAGGTGGGGCTCAGATTTTAGCTTCCTAGAACGCAGGCTCCACAGCTTCACACACGAATTATCGAACCCAGCAGCAAGCAGCTTGCTATTTGGTGAAATCTCTGCAGTGTTCAGCAACTGCTCCGTGTTATAGAAGGCATAGAAACAGATGGTTGTTAAGGAAGGGGGCCCGTCCTTGACACGTTTAATGCTGTCCTGCAGTAAATCCAGTGCTGCCTCGTTCTGCAGAATGGAAGCCGGCATGTCGCTGGGTTCCAGGCCGTTGCTCTCACTGCGCGAGGAGCTCCCACCGGCGTAGAGCTGGTAGTCAGTCCTCTTGGCGGGCTGCACATCCAGGTGGATGTGCAGGGTCAGGACTTTGCACAGGGCGTTGTTGTTGTCACTTTGGAGGTAGCGAAGAAGGTAGTTGTAGCTGTCCTCTTGAAGGCGGATGACGTACTTGTTGTCCAGAAAAGCCCGGAGCTTCAAGTTGGACAGGATATCTTGAATTGTCATGGTAGTCTGCAACTGCTCAATGATATCCTTCTGGCTGGCATTCTGCAAGAACATGCCATGGAAGCGGCTGTAAAAACTGTCCACTGTGCTTTTTAGGCCATTCTGGACCATGTTCAGATGGAGGTAGACGAAGAGGGGATACAGAAGAGGCATCACTTCATGGCTGTGCTGAGAATCTGAATCTATATAAAAAACAGCAACAAACTTTGAATGATTTCTCAATCCACTTTCTACTGGGATTAAAACAGCACAAGGACAATTACTGCAAAAAGCCTTGACAGTGACATCAGAGAGCAAGCAAGAGGAGACTTTTGTTGGCACATCTGAGTGAACCTCTTCTGTCACCTGAAGGGGATACACAGTACCTATTACAGATCTAAACAGAGATTTTCAAGTCAGTGAGGTACCTTGTCAGAACAAAATGCAGAGATTTCAAAACCCTTTTTAGGTGTGGGCCAGCTTTAAAATACCACCTCATAAAATACACGACAGCTGAATTTTTCTCCTGTTTATTTAAGGAGAAAAACTATGCACTCTGTTTATTCCAATAAAAGGACTTTAAAATTTACTCATTGTATTTAAAATAGTATTCAATATGTTTAAGTCAAAATTATTTACCTAGCTTGTGTGAGCCTGAACTTTAGTGGCCTTTTTTTTTTTTTGCCTCTCAGCTGCAATAAAACTTGCATGTGGTGCTTTGGATGAAACTGATTTGTCTCCAGGGGAAAGGAAGCTACAGTTCTCAAAATGTACTGCAATAGGCTGTGCTCTTGTGTTATTTCTGTGCCGGCTCATGTGCACGCTTTCTCTTTCTCCCCGCCTCTTTCTGCCAAGGCAAATCCCAGCAGTAATTCCTGGTACACAGTGTAACACACGCCCAAGTAGGCTGTGCCGTACCTTGCAGAGACTGATCTGTGCAACAGCTGCATCCCTCCTTCACCAGCTTCTTGGGGCTCTTTCCCTCCCACGTTCAACCGGCTGCAGGGAGCTGGAAGGAGTGCAGCCCTGCCGCAGAACACCATGGCAACCTACAGGGCCACAACAACGAGCTACCGGCGGACCAAATGGTCCAAATTACTGGAAGAAAATCAGCATTGCTGATCCCCAAACAGCATTCTTTTCAGCTTGTTCTTCCCTCCTGCCACTCACCAATGTATATTCTTTTTTTCCCCCCTTTTCCATGATCTTATTTTTCCTCTCCTGTTGAGCTCTCTTCAGACTTTCTCTGGTCCATGCTGTGCCTCTCTCCCATTTCTATATGAGTAACTAGAGTGTGTGTGGTGTGCAGCGTATACACACATATTTGCATACTTCGGCATCATTCTCCTTCCCGTCCCACTAAAACTGGGCCAAAGCCAGTGAAACCAGTGGTCTGTATGTAGCAAAAGCTCTAAGCAGCCAGCAGCTGCTCTTTTCTCTGCAGGTGCTCTAGTCCAGAAACACAACAAAGGGAGGGACCTCACTCTGCAGTGGGGGGGAAAAGGGAAGAGATGGGAAGTTGGCAGAAACAGAAATGAAGAAAATCTTCCCCAGGAAGATGCAAAGAGAGGTTACGGGAGCTGGGCCTGTCTAGCCTGGAGAAGAGTGAGAGGGTATCCAACTGCTGTCTTCAGTATCCAGTGGGACGTTATGGAGGAAAAGGACCCAGCCTCTTCTCAGAGGTGCTCAGCAAAAGGACAACAGGCAAGCCGCTGCAAGGGAAATTCTCACCAAATTGCTCAGCCCTGCAGCTGGGGCCCAGAGGTGCACAGCAATCTCCACGCTTTTTGATTTTCAAAACCTGGCTGGACAAGGCCCTGAGCAACCTGATCAAACACCAGTCTTGCCCTGCTTTGAGCAGCTCGTTGAACTAGAGACCTCTAGAGTAATTCCTAAATTATTCAGCCGCCCTAGTCCCCTGCCCAGTCCTCGGTGCCCCTGGGGACAGGCAATCGCAGAAATGGGAAGTGTCCGGCTCTGCCTTCTGCCTGGCTGGCGAGTTACTCCCTTGGAGAAACAGCAGCAGTTCATATGTGTGAGAAATCAAAACTGAGCAAGAGGGACAAAAAAAAATGAAAACAGTCGACCTGAACACCAAAACCATGCCTAGCACTTCCCCAAGCAGTATTTAAGCCACTGAACAGAGCAATCATACTTCTCAAAAATCTGTTAAACCATAAGGATTTACCTCTAATACTAAAGTGCAATGGTGTTGAACTGCTCTAGGTGGCAACGCTAAGACTTCACTGTTTTCTGCCTCTGCCTTCCTGCTTGCCTCCCTCCCTTGCCCTTCAACGACTATCAGGAATATTAATCCCAGTGTTACGCACACTGGGATCAAATCCCTACACTGGACAAATGTAGATGTGCCCACAGGTGGGAGGAGTGGCAACCTCACTTTCCTAGGTACCATTCTCTAAAAATCCTATCTGCTTTCTTCTTCCCACATTTGGGTGTCACAGAATAAGGACATTCCCAGGAGTACCTTTTTTTTTTAATTATTAAAAAATCATAAAAAAAATAATCATGATAATCTTCTGCATCACACTACAGAATGAGAATTTAACTTCCTGTCATGTACCTCTAGTCTCAAAGCCAGTACAGATAAATTTAAGGGAACAAATTCTCCCTTAAAAATCTAGACCATAATAAAAATAAGCCAATTATGAATAAAATTAAAAACCCTAAACTAGGAGACAGCAGAGAACTACACTCATTTCTAAGTTACCTGCCTTTCACATAAAACACTCTAATCTTCCTTCTTGTCCTATATATGTATGCTGTTGTCTAGAACATCTACAAAGGCCAAATGCTTGAACAAGAAAGGGCAAACAGTCAGCTATCTACAAAAGCCAAAGGTACTCAGCACTTGGACCAAAACAACAACAACAAAAAAAAGAAAGAAAAATTAAGTATTTCTAATTGTAGTAACTGAAATCTCAAAACCAGAAATCAAAAGATGGTTAGAGACATGATTTTAGATTTTATTATATTGTCCTTCACTCACTGAAAAAAACAAACAAAAAAAAATCAGCTACTTTTCTCTTCCTTGCTTCCTGATTATTTACCTGTGAGAAAATTGCGTAGTCGTCCAAATTGTACTTCATATTGCTGTGGCTCCGCCAGGCAGGGAGCTGCAGACACAACGTTGGCACATCCAGATTCAGATTGGACTGTGAAATAAAATAAGTAAAAATTAAATAGGGATTTAAGGAGTTTGCATGTGTGTCTGGAAAGTAAGCTTCTCATAAAATCTGAGGTAATGCGGACACCAAGATGACATTTCATCTTTCAAACCGTCCAGGGATTACATAGTCCGAAACATCTAAACATGGCATTAACAACCTAGACAGATCATGAATGAGAAAGTATACTGAAAGCTTACAAAAAATCCCACCACCCTAAAAATCTCAGCAACTCACCTGCTCACCCCAAAATACATTTTTAAGTTTTCAAATACAGCCTTAAGTTCCTAAGAAATTCAGAGTAACACCGTCACAGATCCCTTAACAGTTTTACAAGATAGTCGGTGGTTTTACTACTTCGCACTCAGAAAAGATGCGGAAAGCAATCTGCAGCTTTCTCCAAAACAAAGCTGCTTTTTCAGAAAGACCCCCCAGCCAGCGTGGATAGAAGGTCTGCAGTGACACTACCTCAGAGTCTCAAATTCCTTGTCCCAGTCATTACCATTTACAGTAAATGATAATTATGACCATTTACTAGTCTCCAGGAGGTGGTGGTGAAAACACACTGAATCTCTAAGCAAACACTTAGTAGTTTTTAATTAAAAAATGTGTCCTCCTCCTCCCTGAGGATTTTCGGTTAAAGGGCAGCTGGTATCTGACCACAAACCCAGGTGTAATGGTCTCCTCAGGTGGTGTTAAACTGATTTTCAGAACCAGTACCAACTCTGGAAAAAGTGGTTCTGAACTATTTAGAAAGGGAATTGGCTTTTCCTTCTCTGGCACTAACCCTTTGCTCTTCTGCTAACCTCTCAGAATCTTGACAGGTGACTTTGCACAAGTTTACAGACACCCACCAGCATACCTTGTATGTTGTATATGCATATACAAATACCAGTGATTAGAAACACAAGTTACTAAATTATAACTAATATGTTTATTCATCTGCTCTTCTAAGAAGAGCACAAAAGGGCAAGGAGTTTCACTGCTTTCCTAATTTTTTTTTTCCAATTCATAACTATTTTCCCCTCCACAAAACCTATTTTCATTACTCTCACTTTCAACTCCTTCAACTTCTTTCAGTCTCCCCTGCCCCCCACTGCCTTCCATCCTCTCCCTTTGCCTTCCCGCTCCCGATTGATTGCTTTTTGTTCCAGCATTTGGCTCGTGCACAGAGGCGCAACTCTGACAGCCCTGGAAGTCTATAAACAACATCATCAAATGTTCATATGCTAAAGAGAGATAGGCCAGCCTCCAGCTCGTCTCAATGCTTCTAATTAGAAAGAGATCAGCACATGGTGTACAGGCAGCCTGCCGCTATCCCCCCTGACTCTCTCTCTGGTAAGACACAGACCTATCTGCCTGGAGCTTATGGAAATATAGAAGGGATGCTTACCAGCTCTCCAGGGCAAGCTGAGTTCAGCTTTGGAAATAGAGAGCTGGGCTGTGCTTATCATCCCTGCATGGGAAAAAGCAGATTCCAGCACCAATACCCTATCTTCTCTCCAATCAATTTAGAGATAAACAAATATAACCTGTTGAAAGGTACAGACACACTGCATTTTCTACAGCCTGGCTGCTTGAGAAACTCAAAGGTGGTAGGAACTCCAGGCTCACATACTGGTATGACTTAACAACTGAAGTAAAGACTCTGCTATTCGGACTTTAAATTTAATATAATCAATATTCAGCATGAGAAAGTAAACTGCATGCACACACATGTAGTAAGTCAAAAATGCTTAGTGACAGTTTTCAATGTCACCCGTACTACTCATTGTAAAAGCAAAGAAAAACAGAAATATGAGGGCCTGTCTTCTACGCTGTGTCACAGAGTTACATACAAGGGTCAATTCTTCACAGAGTTCTGATGGCCTCATTTCAGCAGGAACGGAACGACTTGCCACCTTGCTCGTGCCATGCAAGCACAACTTACTGTCCTTGGCTTTATGAAGTGCTCCCTCCATGCCACACCTATTCAACTTTCTCTGCATAAGCAACTTAATTCCAAAATTAAGATGTACGTCGTGCTTCAGAAAGAGGAACACCATCTTTGGCTACCTATCCTGGAACAGTCTGACTAGGCAATCATTATGCCCTCCTCTTTCAGTAATGATGCCAGAGCTCATCCCCATCAAGCAAATGGTAAACAAACCCTACAGACCAGACAGTTATAACAAGTTCAAATTCTAATTCTTTTCCTTCCCAAAACTTTACACCAACCAGAACTGCAAAAAGGATCAAGAGCTCAACTGATTCCAAAACAAGAGCGAATTTTTCAGGCATATTTTTCTCCTGGTGGAAATAAAACACTGGCCACATCCTTCTCATACATTAATAAATATACCATAGTTTATTTTCCACCTTCCCCAGTGGTCATAAGAACATCTATTGGAAACATCTGCTCCTTGACTTCTCTTCCAGTAACTGCAGCCAGCTATGCGAACTGATAGCAAATTCAAAGGAACTCGCTCCTAACTCAGGGATATAGACAGTACCCTCCTGGTCTGGTGTGTTGGCTACGAGCAGCATTGCTTCCAGCTAACAAATGCGGGGCTACTGTAAACGCTGTTTAACAGCGACCGATTCCTCTTTTACACAAGTGTGATGACGTACAATTTTACATGATTTCAGGTAGTCCTATGTGTCGATAGTATACTATGGGCAGTATCAGAGGAACCTGTTCCTTAGTCACTCATTCTGTCCTCAAATATTCTTCTAATTTTCTACAGAAATATGGGATAGTCATGAGGAAGCTCTGTGCAGTATTTTACTGCAGATGCGATCGGCCAGTGTGCTAGATAATCTCATCTGGGGTCCCTTTCCCACGAAAGGTTGGACCAGATGATCTTTCAAGGTCCTTTCCAACCTGGGCTGCTCTATGATTCTGTGAAAACAGAGCTGTACAGGTATAGCAAGTATATGAAGCAATGGAGAAAGACTGAACTGAAGAGACTCTAGAAGAGGACAAAAAGAAATGTTGAGGTAAAACTTAGAAACAAAACTACTTAGAACCAAAAACAGAGGACACTTCACTGTGAAACAAGAAATCACGGAATTGAAGACAGAAGTAACTCTTCCATTTACACATGCTGGTGAATTTAAAAGTCAAACAAAATAAAATAGCTGAACAAAAAAAACCAAGGTGAGTTTTGTAAGGAACGAGCAAAAACATCTTCAGAAAAAAATATTTTATCGCTTTCCTTGAAATAAAGCAATTCAAGCTTTAGAATCTGGTCAGTTTTTATTCAGTTTGCAAAACTAAGATGACTGCAGTGGAAAGTATTTTCAGCCTCTTTTGTCAGAGTAAGTACAAGCTGGGTTTTTCTTTTTTGAGTGTCATTCATGGAACTGCAGCATACTGACCGACAGCTTACTACGAACACGTTTGACAAGTAGTAACCAGCTGAATACATGGGAGCAGACCATTTTCAGTTCTAATGAAAACTGATTACTAAGTTCTGAATCACCAGCCACAAAACCCTCGCACTGGCAAGAGGATACAGACTAATAAGAAATTTAGTAATACCATTTGGTGGAAGATTAGTAAAAAGACAAAACCCAATCACACACTCATTCACTTACTTTACTGAAGCATTTTTTTCTGCATGATGCGAATGCAAGGGCTTGCAATCCAATTCATCTCTCATTTCAGACATTCTTGTGTCCTCCTGATACAGACTGATCCCAAGTTCTAACCCCATTCCAACACTGACCTTTCTACCCACCTCTCCCGTAAAATCTCCCATCAAAAACAATTCAGTATTGAAACAAAAACTGCTAAGAAGATGCAAGTCACTTCTAATAATGAAGTATTACCCAATTTCCTTCAGGCCCCTGAAGGAGTTAGCCTGGACATTTACCCGCAAGTCACTCATCTTTGGATTGTAACTATGGCAAAACACTCTAGAGGTGGAAAGAGCCATTTTGGCATCCAATCGTATCCACCTACAAGCACAGAGTTATACAGCAACTGATGTTTTGTCAAATCAAGTTGTATCACAAGTAAATAGGATCTCCACGACTCTTAGCCTGGGATACTGTCACAATCCAAGCAGTTTCTGTAACAGAAAACATTTCCTCCTTTCATTTTCACCTAAAGGCCAGCCCAGGATTTTCTATTACTTTTACAAGTAAATTTAATCTTCATAACGTCCACATGGCTTGTGTCCTTTCAATATCTGTACATGCTCAAGCAGTAGCGTAGTTTGTTATAACAAAAATAGTATCACAACGAAGACTGTCATGGACAGCATTTGAAAAGCAGGTAGTGTAACAGGATTCAGTAGCCTTTAAGAAAGAGGAGAAAGGGCACGCAGGGAAATAAACTGTCTCATCCACTGAAGGGTTGGTCGTGCCCGTGTCTGTCCCCATTCCCCCCCACCAAGCAACAGAGCAGAGCTTTCACAACTAGAAAGCTGACTAGGCCAGAGAAAGAAACAGCCTGTATCACTTCCACTTCATGTGAGTGCTCTTCTGGAGTACAAAGGTATAACAGATTTTCCCGCTTCTTAATTCCTCATCCTGGTGGTTCTCACGTCCGTCCCAAAGCACCGCTACTCAACAGACTTTACGTTCTTTGGGATACAACATAGGCATTTTCCACTACCCTGACCTGATTATTTCAGCCCGCTGCTTCACTGACCACGAACCTCACCTTGTCACACTTTCATCCACATTTTCGTTCTTCAAAAGTTCGTAACTCACTCCAACTTCACACTGGAAAACTTCTTTATTTGAAAAGGAGAGCTGTCCATACGTGCCGACATAGTCCCGTAGTTACCAATATACATACTCACACTTGTCACAACTCTGCCAAGAAGCACGCACAGAAAATATGATAGGATTACCTGTGAGATTAGCTGCCATCTCTTCAGCAGTCTGACACAGCCTCAGCCCTTGTTTTAGGGGACCTTCTGAGTCCACATACTGACGGCGCTTGAGGTAGCAGGACACTGCCATCTGAATCTGTTCTGTGCGTACGCGTTTCATGACCTCAAAAGAAAAGAAAAGAAAGGGATGATGAGGCTCTTACTGTGTAGGTATATGCCAAGATTAATACACCATAGCTGTATTAAAACTGATAGAAGACAAACGGCTCGGTATTTTCATTGCTGAAGTCAAACAACTTCATTACTGAAGTATGAAAGCAACAAAGAGCGTTTGCCTCTCAGTACTAAGGCACAACTAGACACTTTGAATCAGTTCCCTGAAGATAGTTCACTGCCTAATTCTACTAATTTCACCAAGGAATCAAAAATACTTTTGAGGATTCTGGACTAGAACTGCAGTGCTGAGCTGAAGCATTTGTTTTTGTTAAAAATAACTCATAAAAAGGGAACATTTCTCCTGCTTGCTTTTTTACAGTAGCAGCTGGGTATTCTTCAGTCATTTTCTGATTCCGCTGCTTGACCAACCAATAAAACAATTCTAGAAGAGTCAAGGGAATGACAAATTAATATATAAAGAAGGAAACTTCAGAATCATAATGCTTTAAATAGCACACCTATCTGCGGAGTCCAAGAAGCAATAGTTTATCACCTAAACTTAAAGGTTAGAGCCAGACTTCGGGCACTTCAGTCAGGTAAGTCGCCAGAGAAAAACCCAGGGAAATTAAAACAAAAGAAGAGTCTTCTGCCTTTTTCACCTGCCTTATCTATTTAGACTTCCCTCCTATAAAACTGAAAAAGAAATAGAACTCTCTGAAGTTTCCTTTATGTAAAATTTTGAAAGCCCTCTTCACAAACACCACTTGGTAGTACCTCAAAACCAAAAGGAGCCCAATGCTAGCTTTTAGCCTCTGGCCTGTAATAAAAGAATCTCAGCAAGATGAATGCAGTAGCTCCCTTCCTATTTGATTAGTCCCTGACAGCCACCAATCCTTCACAATAGCCATTGATTTTACACAGAAGTTTACATAACCTAAAAGGCTTTAAATAAAGCAGAACTAAGCAACAGTTTTATCCTACCAGAATAACAGGTAAAGCCTGCCTCAAGATAGTCCTACACCTTACAGCCCCACTAGCAGTGACCTGCGTACGTTTTACAAATGCATGTGCTTTCCAGTTTGAACAGCTAAATCCGATTAAACACAGCTTCTCGGAGAGACAGACAAGGATGCCCTTCCCCCCCCTTGTAAGAACCATATTTCTAACAAAATGACAGCTTTAAAAACATGATCATAAATGAGCCTTTTCTAATACCCATGCACACTTCAGTGCTTATCCCAGTTGTTAGAACAATAAGCCCTCTGTGAAGTTCCAAGAAGACGGGGATGCAAGGTTGCAGCAAAAGTTACTTCAAACAGATACCTGGAATTGCAAACCCATACGCTTTGGTGAAAACCTTAAAAAGATTTCCGTTTGTTCTCACAGGTGATATAACTGTTGAAGGCGGGGAAGGGGCATCAACAGGTGTGGAGTTTTCAAAGCATTTCCAGATAAACCTATTAAAATCACGAGTTTCAACCACAACTTTTCCACTCCAAAAGCAAACTTTCTTTTCATCTTCCTTGCAATTAAAGAAATTATATCTGAGATGTACACTGTCTCAAATATAACACTTTTTCTGCTGCACGAAACTGGAGGAAAGACAGAATTCAAATGAAGACCATGAAGAAGGGTGGACAGAGGGAGAGACCAGCATCATAGCACCCTCCCAGAAAACCACCCTTAACCAAGCTTCTCAATGTATGACGTTACCATACTGCATTTCAGCTAGCAGCACGGTCTCACGTACAAGTGACTTGCCCACGTCCACACTAACGCCTCTGTATCCAGTCTGCCATAAGGCTTCGGTTTGGGTAGCAACTTAATTATATTTGAGGTGCTCTCATAGATGCTTATTTCAGGTCTAGAAACCATTTTGGAGAGTTTGCATCTAGACTGTTGTATTTAGCTTATAATCCAGAAGAAACTCACTCCCAAAATGGCACGGAACAGATTCAGCTAAATGTTTCTGAAGTGGTTTAGCCAGTCAGAACTGTGCAAATCAGCCTCAGGTCTGTGGTTCAATTGCAAAGAGAGAGCATTTAGATATCCTTGCCCACACTTTTTTGCTTCTGTTACAGGATCAATTTGCACTAGGTCAGATTTGGTGAGAAAACCCTTATTCGTTATGGCAGAGCATGCATGTACAGATAATTCCTCATAAACTCATAATGGATCGGAGAAACTGAAAACTGGTGTGTGAAAGATGCAGAACTCCAGCGGAACATTTGAAATAACACTGACGAACAAGAGAAGCACTGAGATCAGCCTTTTCAAGTTGCTGAACGAGCAGATGACCAACAGAGAAAATGGTAAATTTTAAATTATAGGCAAAAAAAGCAGTAGGTCACCCAGCAGTCTCAACGTCAGGATCGGACATTGTAGCAGCAATAGAGGAGGGCCTGGGAAAGGAGCAGTCACTGGCAGCTGATCCAAATCAGAGCTTTTTCAGAGCTCTAGGGTAATAGGGAAGCCTCAGTTTCCTCAGCCAAGATTAGCAAGGTGGTGTCTGCAGCTGCCTTATGCAATGTGTACACTTTCTTGCTCCCTTCGCATACCTTGTATACTCCCCCCAGCAGCCACAGCAGTGGTTGTTACCAGCCGTATGTATCTCAAGATCTCTTTCCTTACTCCCAGGCGACAGAACAGGAACTACCTTACAGGAAACGCATCTTCATGAAGAAACACCCATGGGCATCAGACACACCATCACCCCTACTTTCATTTCAGATCCTTGTTTCTTTGTTCACTCTGCCTTTATACTTCACCCTCAGCATTAAAAAGAGCGATGTCACAGGAGTAGGGAAAGCACTCATGAAAAGTGCAAGAAGAGCAAAACCAACATTCCTACAACTATTCTTTATCAAACCCTCAAAATTAGACTACATCATAAAATAAACGTAAGGACGGCCTGCCAAAATACCTTTAGCTGGGTTCAAACTAAGCCAGTTCACAATGGGTCAATGATGCAGAATTTAAAGGCAAAAAAGGACAAGCCTGTCAGTTTAACCTCCAATCATTTTTAAGACTCTAGCTCTCATCACTGAAGATGATCTCCAAAACACAAAACAAACTGAAGGCATATAGCAAGCCCTGTCCATGCCTGCAGAAAGCTTGAGACAATTGTTTGGAAGTCCCAACTGCCTCATTCTTCTCAAACAGCCAGAGAGAAAAATAAATACTAATGTCATTTAACTATTTTTACTGATAAGCAAAACACATAAGGAAAGAGAGAAGAAAGATCACATCAGGAGTCTGCACAGCTACTATGCAGCCTCTTCTGAAGTGTCACAAATTGGAGCAAACACACACACCAAAAAAAGGATATCAGGTTAATTTCTTTTTGAGGAACCAAAAGCACTGAAGAAATCCAGAGGAGAGGCTGATCATACAAAACACATCCCAAGTTCCTCTTTCCTAGAAAAGCTGGAAATTAGCTCTGTACTAACCACTGGGCCCAGGAAATTAATTTCCTGCCTATGCTACATCGCAGGTACAGGTTTAGGCAGATTCCACAGCCTGGAAATTTTACCAGTGCAGACATATGAAAACCAGCTTGAATACTAGCATCGGAAATGCTGCTTTTAAATACTCTGCATTCCCGTCATGATGCTGGGATGGCAGTCTCTTCCTTCCAACAGAGTGAGGGAAGACCTCAGAGGGAAGCATCAGAGAAGAACCAAGGACAAGCAACCTTAAAAAAACAAAAAGCAATAAAGCAACCCACAAAAGGCACATTTTGAATATTTTCTACTGAGAACTGGGTCTCAAGGCCTCAGTTGTGGACAAGGTACCATCTTTTATCCTTTATCGCTACAAGTGAAATTTGGAGCCTACCAACAACACCAAATGACCTAGTTTTCAATTTTGTGACATTCAGTTAATCCAAGATTTACAAAATTTCAGAATAAACAAGATAAGGATAAACTGACACGGAGACAGCTGAGAACCTAGAGCCAAGGGACTTCACACAGGCAGCGGCCACAATTCAGGAAAACAAGCAAATAAACACGCCAAAGTCGAGGCGGAGATGCTGCGCGGCGGTGGTGCAAAACAGGGAAAGTGCTGCAGAGCGCAGGAACTACGGAGAAGGCTTTTGCCTGGCCAGCGGCGTTCACGCGAAGAGGCAGAGAGGACAGAGCTGTGATGCTAGAAGAGCCTGCATCCATTTGCACTGCACCCAGATTTGGCTCACCGTCCACGGATTAAGCTTTGCCAATTCCACAAGGCGTCCGGGGGGGGGGGGGGGGGGGGGGGGGGGGGGGGGGGGGGGGGGGGGGGGGGGGGGGGGGGGGGGGGGG
>JAVKLA010000049.1:11418932-11434850 GCA_034782735.1 Sagittarius serpentarius
TGTTGTTATTAGTGTCATTGTTGGTTTCTTCCTTTCTGTTCTATTAAACTGTTCTTATCTCAACCCATGAGCTTTACTTTATTTTCCGCTTCTGTCCCCCATCCCACTGGGTGGGTGAGGGGGAAGTGAGTGAGCGGCTGCACGGGGCTTGGTTGCTGGCAGGGGTTAAGCCATGACACATTGGTTGTTATGTCCTGTACGGGATGTTCTGAAGTCTGATGCTTCTGGTCATAGTTAAGAACAAGAATTTTGGGGTGGGAGAACTGACTGTATCTAGATGCATGTTTTCGGGTGCTCAAAACTTGTGCACGTGCAAAGAGTGTACTGTGCATTCACGGGCTTCTCCTCAAGGTGTTTTGGTGTTCTGTGCTTGGAACCCACCCTCTCCCCTCAAGTCTTTTGTTTTGACCCTGTTTCCCAAAGGTCTGTTCAGTGTTTCCCCAAGGGAGGGGTGTCCTGTGCTGCGTCTCCAGCCTAGTTATTTTGTGGGGTCTAGGGTTTGCACCATCTGACGTCCATGTTTAGAGTTCTTGCTGTTTCAGTTACTTAGAATATTAAACCTCACCATACACGATCCTTTTATTTTTAAACTAATAATTGAAATTTGTAGGCTTCAACTTTTTCTAGTTTGCACATATCTAAATTCCTAGGCCTGAATTTCTAAGTAGTAAATTTAAATATACGAAGAGGAAGATGTGAAAGGAATACCAATTGTCAGAAAGTGAAAACTGTCTGATTCTTTTAAGTTTTGATTTAAAAGACTACGTTTACTAGTTAGTATCGACTGTCAGAATTATGCCCTGATGAAAGGGCCTTAGGGTGTTGGCTCCTGAAAGCTGATATGGGATGGTACAGGGAAGCACAGGGCCAACACTGGATTTAGAATGACAGCTCTTAGGAACCAAAACCTACAGGGGTGCACTTCTCTGTTCGTTCAGAGCCTGTTCTGCTTGGACGTAGAGCAGTTCTCAAGGCACGAGTGCCGTAATTGTGAAGAGGTACTACTTTTGTCTTGTTTTTGTGTGTGGGGGTTATTAAAGATTACTTCTGTTCCCTGATGTTAACAGGTATTACTCGATTGGGTGAGCCATACGTTGGTTTCGTACTACAATAAGAAACTTGAACTGGAGGATGGAGTTGTTGAGAAACTCTGGGCGTATCTAGACAACATTATCCATAGTAGAAGACTACAGAATCTCTTAAAGAGTGGGAAGACAATTGGTCTCAGTTTTTCAATTGCACAGGTAACTAAAACTGTGGGTATTTTGTAACATGCTGGATAGTGGAGCATGTCTTCTACAGTATGTGACTCTTTCTCACAGTGTAGGGTATTACACGCAATATATAATGATTAATCTGATGGCTTTGAGGACTTCTACTAAAAACTTCTTTATTTCTGTTCTGCAATACAGTTTGTATTTGTGCAGCACTAAGGCTGAAAATGGCAGAGCATTCTAATAACACTCTTCCTCTCTGTCTTTAACTTCTTCAAAACTATCAGAGAGCGAACTGATTTAAGTATTTCCATAGGTAAGTAAAGGCTCAGTTCCATGTGTTGCTCTTCTATATTATTTATTGCTTATATTGCCATTTTGCCTGGGAGTCTTAGGGAGAGAGAGATTTTCCCTCACTGTGGGGCTTATCAGTGTGTTTGGCTTGAGTACTTGTGCACTGTGACGTGCTGTTCAGCTGACCCTGCAGCTTCTTATGATGACTCTGAACAGTGGTGGCACCGAATTGTTGTTGATCTTAATCACATCATTGTTTTAGCCTCAGCTGAAAGTGAATGGGGGAGACTTCAGTTACAGTTTAGAACTGAACCAGAAAGTGTAACTTCTTATTCAGCTTCCTGGTTACAAAAATAGCAGAATTAGTGGATGGCTGCAAACGCAGTCAAAATGACTGGAAAAATGACCTTTTTAGTCGTGATCTGGTTGGAAGGAAGCAAGCAGGAGAAGATTGTCTTTACCTGCAGAAATTCAGTTGTGAAGTACAGAGAATTAGTTGGATAAAATCTGTGCTTCAGAGAAGTTATGCAGAAACTGCCAAATTTAAACGTGGTCTGGGTGGGAAGACCTGCCTGGCTGAAGATTAGGTGAGAGGTACAGGCCAGAGGACCCTAAAGACCAAGGACAGAGGTGGTAGAGGGTCCAGTGGAAAGAATTCAAGGATCTGTTTTAGTCCAGTGCGGCTTGAGCTGAGGAGATGAACCATCCACTACAAGGCATAAGGAGACAGGTGAGGTTTTTAACTCTGGAACAGAGGCACGTTTGTAAATTGCTACTGAATTTGTTTGCTGACAAGATTATCTGGAAGTGAGAAAAGGGAGCAAATAAAAAGGGGATCAAAGGAGAAAACCGTAGGGAAATAAACACAAAGTTTGGAAAAAGGAAGGGAAATGCAAGTTCAAGTGTACGTTAATTCTTTGGAAGTGTGTATCCCTCAAAGAAGAGAGGTAACGGTCCTTCACATTCCAGATATCAGCACAGGAAACTGGCTCTTTTTAAAGCATAAAGATGATATTTAGTCATGGACATTCTTACTGAATAAGCTTCCTGGATCAAAGGTGGGATGTGTGTTGTGTGTGGGGTTTGTTTTTTGTTTGGAGCATAATTTTGGGGACCTTGCAAGAAGGGAGGAAATTTCCCCCCTACTCCCTTTCTGCAGGATCAACTATTAGGATCAAGTATGGATGGATAGTCTTATGCTGTTGCCAGTAGCACACAGACTGAGTGAAGGCCTCCTCACTGATCCTGTGATGCAAACAAATGGAGGGACACAGTTCTGGCCAGAGGAGCTTCTAGTTTGAGACCTATGATGTGAGAGGCCCGGCAGTAGCTGTTGGCAGGTCCCTGTTGCTTCCTGCTTGCAGCCAGATCTGACAGAAGGTGGTGTTGGTTCATTATGATGAGCTTTATCTTTGTTTGCAAAATTGACTTCTTTTTTTTTTTTTTTCCCCCCCAATCTTCAGGTCATAAATGAAAGGCTGTCAGAGGCCTGTTCTCAACAAACAAAGCAAAACATTGGCGCAGTGCTGAGTTGCTCCAGTGGCATCCTTTCTACTCCTTCGCTCTCCATCGTTTACACAGCAAAGTGTGAACTGTTGGTTGATCTCCTCAGCAAGCTGTCCAAGCTGGCATGTCAGCAGCTGGCTTCTGACGATGCTGTGGGCTCCCAGTTGTTCAGCATCCTCCAGCTTACCTTTGCTCAGTACCTCCTGATCCAGAGGCAGCAAACCAACCCAAATCGTGTGTTTGGGCAAGTGACTTGTCACTTGCTCCAGCCATGTCTGCTTCTGAGGCACTTGCTGACTGTGAGGAGCTGGACACAAGCAGATGACAACCATGTGCGTCAGCACCTGAGCAGGGAAATCCGAAACCAAGTAGAAACCTTGCTGCAAGCTGGGTTATTCCCGCCTGAGCTTTTCTCATCCTACAAAGAGGAGCTGCTGCCAGAACAGGAACTCCAGGAGAAGAAGAAAGGAGCTTTGAAAAGTCTTTTGCTACCAGTCAACACGGTGCAGACCAAGCTGGGCAATGGCTTTTGTGAACCTGCCCTCCATGGAGCTGTTGTGGCTGGTTCGGTGTCCCTGCTATATAAGCTCTTTCTGGACTCGTACTGTAAGGCAGAAAACCACCTTGTGTGTTTCCAGATGCTCAGCAGGCTTTTTGGCTGTCTCAGGCTCTCAGGCCTACAGCAGGGTGTGAGGGAGGATATGCTTTCCCCCGCGGACTGGAGCACGGACCTGCTTGCTTTGGAACAGCTTCTGAACTTGGTGCTTAGCAGTGATATCTATAATGTTGCCAGTGACCGTATCCGGCACAAGGAGGTACAGTTTGGGTTTTACCGCAAGCTAGCCCAGATGTTGATGAGGCACTCCCAAGCTTCCATCCCTGCTTGGTTCAGGTGTCTCAAACTCTTGATGTCATTAAACCACCTTATAGTAGAGCCAGACCTGGATGATTTAGTGGCTTCAGCTTGGATTGATGCCAGGGTCTCCGAGCCACGTACAAAGAAGCCCCAGGAGGCTCTCATCTACACCATCTTTCAGACTTACTCCAAGCTGCGACAGCTCCCACGGCTCTTTGAGGAGGTGCTGACAGTCATTTGCTGGCCAGCTGCTGATGAACTGAGGCTGCCTGTCTTCTCTGCTGGCCTGACAGTAAAGCTTCGTGAGTGCCTCCTTGAACTGCCACCCAACCAGATTCTGGACATTTTGTGTCTCTTTGTGGAGAAATGCCAGACCCTTATCATTCCTGCTGTCAAAGGGTCAGCTGACATGGCCTTGAAGCTGCTGTCAGTGAGCTCGGTGCTGCATGCTTTTCTGTTCAACATGAGGAGCCTAGACGATGTCACTCCTTCGCCTGTGGTCCTTCGCACTCAGAGTCTGCTGGCAAAGATGCAGAAGGGAATAATTCAGCCGCTGATGGAGCTGCTGCGGGCTCCTATAGGAGAGGAAGAAAAGTCAGACCTTTGGCTAAGAAAGGCCAGTGACTCTGCCCTTCTCCTTGTTTACACTTGGGTTGAGGTAGACACTTTGTTTCGTGTTAGCTGCAGTAAATATGTGTCTCCGACAGCCGAAATTGCTGGTGCTGTTACTGAACCCGCTGCAAGGCCCGGCAGCAATTCAGCTTTCTTCCCAGGTGTGGAGGAGCAGTGTTGGGAGAGAGTCATGAAACTTGCAGATAGTTTTGCCTCCACTGGTAAATACTGCTTAGAACTGCTCACACTTCAGAAGATGAAGATGGTCTTAATGCAGACCAAAGCTGACCTACAGGCCTTGCAGCATGCTGCAGCTTTCATCCTGGAGTCTGGGAGATCCAGCATGAGCAGGGGAGAATCTGAACCATGGGATGGAGATATCAGCGCCATAAGTGATCTTACCTATCCCACGGCACACTGGCACCTCGTCATCTCCAACCTGACTATCCTGTTGCCTTATATTTCCGTGAAAGATGTAGAATACATTGCAAATGTGCTTCTAGAGACGTTAGTATTGGCCAAAGCTCAGGAAGCTGCCACAGACCAAGAGCCTTCCATCAGCATTGGAAAGATATCTCTTGGTTTGATCCATAGCTCCTTTCTCCCAGAAATGAAGGTCCTGCATTGTGCTTTTCTGACCAGTCTTATTCATCAGTTCGCTAGGGTGGTGCCCACTGCTGCCAGGGATGCAGTAGATCTGCCACTTCAACTGCTATCTGCAGGTAACATCCCTTGGCATGAAGAAATCCTTGCTGCTTGCAGACCTGTTGACCCGTTGGAAGCACTGTCAGAAGACAAACTGCTGAAGGATGAGCTCAGCTTGTCTTGGAAAACACTGGAGAAAGTTGCCCAGGGTGTAGTATTGTTAGCAAAAAAGGGCTGCCCTGTTATCCTGAAAGACAGTCAGCTAGAAAGCTGTTTGGGTTTGCTAGAAATTGCTTCTCTTCTGAAACTAGACAGTCTTCTTCCCTCTGACTGTACCCGGTGTTTTCTGGTGCTGCTCTCCCTGCTAGCCAATACCAGGGCTAGGGTCTCTTGCAGCAAGCTGTTATTGCTGAAGTTTTTAAGTACCTGCTTCCACCTCCTGAGGTGCCTGCAAGCTGGCAGGAATGCTAACTCTGTTTTTAAGGTGTTTCATGCCAGCGATGTTCTTGAGGCTGTCATGACCTCTCAGCTTACAGCTAGCAAATTCTTCACTGATGTCTTGACTGTTCCTGTTTGGGCACAGTATCTCCAGGAAGTCCAAGCCTTTTTGGAAAACTTTCTTCAGATGATTATTGAAAGAAGGCAAAGTGTGAGGCTTAACTTAGAGAAGTTCATGTGTTTCCTGGTGAGCTGCAAGCCAGACGTTGGTGCAGCCAAAAGCAAAGGCTGGAATCCCGCAGCTGGGCAGTTACTGCTCACGGCATTTACCACACTGTGTCATGTCGTCACGCTCTACCTTCAGCAACTGCCAGAAAAGAAGCTGCAGTCTGCGGATGTACTGTCTGCTCTGTTGGAGCCAGTAGTTCTGCAGATGGTCAGAACTGTTGAATGCGGTCTTCAGAGTAACACCCAAAACCAGCCTTTGCCGGTAGCATTCATACCATCTGTCACTACTCTTCTCAAAGCAGATCTGAGCCGTGCTGTCAAGAAGGGCTGGCAGAAGGAGCCCAGTGGGTTTTTGGAGCAACCCCGTATTAAACTGTACCAAAAGTTTTACTCTCAGATACTGAGAGAGCTGCCCTGCGCCGCGGCTAATCTGCAGTTCCTTCAGTCTGCGTTCCAGTTCCTGACGGTCTTCTGCTCAGTGCCAGAGCTGTATCCTGGAAAAGAAACTGCGGTCATGGTTGTTTTTGCTATAAAAAAGCTTCTCACTGGTATGAAAGCTCCCTTTCTCCACTTTCTTTGCTAATTTTTCAGTGCAGGGGCAAGTTAGAAGCCATTTAGCAAAACATACAGCTTTTTGAAATGTCTGTATTTACTTGTGTTAAAGCAGTACGCTATCCTTTTAGAAATGCATAACGAAAATTTTCAAGGAGGCAATGTTGTGGTACCTGGACCACAGCCACCATCTAATTTGGTAATGATCTCCTGGAAGATGTAAACATCTTAATAAAGTTGAGGTCCTGAGTTACTTATCTCTGTAGGGCATTTTGACAGGAACTGGAACATGGCTATACTTCTGGATGTAGGGCTGAAGGTGCAGCGTCCTACTCATGTAGTCGTTACAGTAGGCACCAGTGAAGCAGCTGATGTGTGCCAGGTCAGATCTGGTATGTCTTATCTGAGGGTCTCGGAGGACCTTACAGTAAAATACTCGTCTATTTTTGTATCTGATAGGCGAGGTTATAGAACAGTGGAAGGCACCTAACTGTTAAGGGTGCTGAACACCCCTAATTCTGCTAAAGTCTGTGGGAGAATGGCAGATCAGTCCCTTTATCCCCATCAAAGAGCCAGGGCTAGAAACAACATGAAAAACCTCTCTTGCCAGCTGTGTGACCTAATGGCTCCCTTATATTGTCTCGTTCAGAGAGAGATATGAACTAAACACAGTACGGGCGTAACTGTTCTCTTCAAACAGTTGGAATTTGTCAGACTTACTACTAACATGCTCTAGTGCAGTGGTCTCCAAACATTTTTGATTGTGTACACTTACCAGTAAAAAAAAAATAACGTTTATTTACAAATTATATGCATGTGCTACTCTACTAGTATGCTACATACATTACAAAGCATACACAAAAAAAAGTTTAAAAGGCATGAGATAAAGATGAAATAAACCCTATTTTTACTTTTATTTATTAAAGATATTTTATTTATAATTCCCACACCCCAATGGATCGTCTTGTGCACACCCTGGGGTGTGCGCATCTCACTTCGGAGGCTACTGCTCAAGTGAACTACAGTCATGATCTCAGTGTTTATGTTGGCATTAGGTAGTTAAGAACAGAGCACGGCTCTCCATAGAAAATCTGATCTTGGAATTTGCGCGGTTGAGTTTAAGCTAGAACTTCCACATAGATACAGGCTTAGTCTGTTTCTCCCCTGGCCTGCATTTTGATCCTTCAGCGTTGTGGGGTTCCGTAAGGGCACGGAGAGCAGGGATTTCATATTAGAACTAGGCACCATGAGGACGTGTCAATTCCTGTAATTTTTCTGCTGGCTTTTCTCTCTCTCATCCTGTGCCTCACTTTACTAGTGTAAGATTGGTAAAGTGCTTTAGCCTGGAGACATAATTAATCACTGTGAAAAGCTGTAAGAATTTCTGATGAATAAGTAGAGTATTCAATAAGATGAAATAAGGATTCCTGTTAAAGACGACTTTCAGCATTGCCACAGATCCTGTGGATACTTGTGGAACTAAAAAACAAGCCTTCAGAATCAATTAAGGTATAAACTAGTCTAGGACTGTCTGCGTAGTAATAATTGAGTAAGGGGGGATTGTGACTTAGCATCAGCAGAGGCCTAAACCTTGTCAGCTTAGTGCTTTTGTGACTTGTGATGGCTCTCTGGCCAGCATTTGTAGTAAAGCCCTGTGGCTTGTTTAGCTTGCTCCCTTGGCTTGTGCACATGCTTTGTTCCAGTATTTCCATACTACTGAAGGCTTTTTATTGGTATGATGACTGCTCTGTGAACCCTTGGGCAGGAAATACTTGAGAAGAGCAATTCATTGCACGAGTGGGGAGGGAGGTGAAGGGAAAGCGTGGGGCCCTCTATGCATTCGAGAGTTAAAAAGGCTACCCACAGAGCTGTTTTAAGGTTCAATTCACCCTGTTCTTACCTGCGGAAGTCCCTGTCTTGGGAACTGGTGAAGACATGCTTGTGTCTCTTGAATATGCAGGTCCTGCAATGACAACCGAGGTGATCCAAAGGATGGAGATGGAGCTGACAGAGGTGCTTGTCCAGCTGCTGGGAAACTGCTCTGCCGAGGAGTTTTATACCATAATGAGGCTGGTGCTGCAGGGACTTGAAATGAGGAATGTTTGGCAACAGAAGGCTAAAGTAAGGCATGAGCTTAGTTCATTGTCAACTCCTTTCTTCAGTCTTCTGTATCTTGAAAAAATTTTGTTGGCTGAATGACATCTGATAAATATTTTTTTCTTCTTCCTGCTTTATGTTCAGTGGTCAAGTCAGATTAATTTACATGGCTAAGGGCTCGGTGACTGTGCTGTGTTCTGGATATAAATCAAGAGAGGTGGAAAGATCATGGAAACCTACTGGAAAAACTTTCTGTCCAATTTAAGGACTAAGCAGTCTTAATTCCATGTGTTGTCAACAGAAATCGCACAGCTGTGAAGTCACAGGCCACGCTGAAATTTTTTTTCTACTTGCTGATCAGAGCCCTCGGACAACAGATACTAGCAGTCAGTGAGTTTAACCACTGTTTGTCTGTGGCTCTTCTTAACAGGGTTAAAGGCAATTTTAGAAATGTTGGCATTTTAAAGTAAAACCAAAACTGCACTTGTGCTTTTGGTGTTTGTCTCTATAAAGACTTTTACCAGATGTCACTCAGTAGCTTTTTTAAATACTATGCCTTTCTCCAGAGCAGCTTAAGCAGCGGTGGTGACATATGGAACGCTTTTGGCAAAAAAGCCAGCTGTACCCTCTGTAGAAAGCTCAGTGACTTGAGAATGAAACTTGGATTAAACTTGGGGGTTTATCTGGCTCTGTCTTATTTGTCAGAAATAGACATGGATATGCTACATCAATTCTTGATATGGCTTTTTGAAAGTGTATCTGGAACTCCTGTACTGTGCATATAATTCCTGCCACCTGAGTATAGCTTGTAATATGTTTCTTTTATTAGTCTGTCATAACAGCCATCAAGTGTGCTGGTGTCCCTGTATTACTCCTGCTTCCCTCTGTTATCTAGTGGCAGTTGAAGGAGGAGGCTCTCCTTTCTTAAAAATCCCATAAGCCTTTTGGTACAGTAAGTTGGATTCTAAAATAAATGTAGCATGCAGTACACTTGGGCCAGTGCTGCTCAGCATATTGAATTTTGTTGAGCAGCTGCTTACTTCACAGTTTCCAAAGAGATGTGTTGGTGGGAGGACTTTCATGTGTTAAGGCTCTGGCAATGCTCAAAACTGCCGCTGCCCTTGAAAGAGCTCTTCTGTACTTGAAAGGAGCCAGTGCATCTTGTACCCGTGACTGATCATCAATCTGCTTTCTGCAGGAAGTATTGTCAGCTGTTACGCTAATCAAATTGTTGCTCAGCTGCCCATTAAGTGGAGACAAAGAGAAAGCTTTCTGGTTTGCCAGCCCACAGATAATCACAGCTTTAGCTGTAAGTATCTATTGTAACTTCATTACCTAGCCCTTTTACTTGTTGGAGTCTGCAGGGGTTACATCTAACATGCACAGAAGCATACAGGAACAAAAAAGTTGTGGATACTAGACAAACGCATACCAGATTCACCTGCACTTTTTTGTCTAGACCATTTCTCTCCTCCTTCATCAAGTAAGTCTCCTCCTGTGAGTGCAGTGTGTAGGTCATCTATTTCTTATTATTAGTAATTTTCTGGGACTGCACCATGTAATCTGGAGCCTGGGAGAAACTTGCTGGGCTGCAGAGAAGAGAGTCTGAGGCCTCTGTCCTTCCTCCTGTCCAAAGGAGAAGGTAACTGTCAGCCGCGTGTCGCAGCAGAAGCTAACAGCAGCAAAACAAAAAGAAGGAAGTGCTCATATTAAAAAAATAATAATATAAATTCACTGAATTATGAATGGGAAACTTAACTGAAAGTAACCAAACCCAAGTTTCCTGGCCTTCATTTGTACAGCATACAAACCTAGCGATGTAGGTTTTTCTCCACTCATGGTGATGGTGTGTATAGACCAGAACTTGTTAGATGTTGGCTCTGCAATGCCTGGGCATCGTGAGCATGCAACTGCCCTTTTTTGGTAGGTCTGCATGCTTGTAAAGGAGAGAACTGCATTAGTGCATTCACGTGAGGAGGTACAAAGAGCTGCTGGTTGTCAGGGGACTGGGGAGCAGTTACAATTCCACACTCACAGCAGTGTTTGCTTGAAATGCATCATACGCATCCTCGACCAGGGTGCAGTTGCACCAAAATAGCTAAAGTGCGGGAGTCTCTCTGCCAGTCCAGCTTGCACCAGTCTAGTTGCATTGACTCAGGTCAGAGCATTCTGGTTCTCTGGTGTGCGAATGCTAGCGATAGGTGGCTAACGCACTTCTCCTTATCTGTTTCCTGGGTTCTTGTAGATGCAAACCAAAGAGGCCTGTCAGGACCAGTCACTGATTTCCACCATAGTTGTACCTATTCTAGAGACTGTAGCAGTTCTGCTAAGGCAAGGAGAAGGGATTCTCTTGAATCCACACCATGTGGCATTGGCATTCAGCATTCTCCTAACAGTCCCTCTGGATCATCTGAAGACAGAAGACTACCGCGGTGTCTTCCTGGGAGTCCATGAAGTGCTCTTCTCTATTGTGCAGTGTCATCCGAAGGTATATCTGAGGGGGTGGGAGGAGGGGAAAAAGGTAGAAAGAACCAACGCAGAGGCCAGTGATGAGGAATTTATTTTTTTTTTAATAGTGGTTTTGAAATAATTTGTCCTGATAGTATGAAAGTGCGTTGTACCGCTTGTCATTTAAAAGGCTGGGAATCTCAAAATTACATCGTTTCTGTTGCTCTCCTGCTTTGTTTTATGCCTGCAGTTGGTCTTTGGCAGCAGATTGCTTATCAACACCTGGTGCTAGATTAGAATAAAACTTCCCCTTTTTTTATGGTTGATTTCTAGAAGGACAAATGGCTCAGGCTCTAGGTTCTAGGACCTCATTCTCATTGGAGATCAAGATTCTGCAGCCCTTTGAAAACAGGGCTTAGACATGTTAGACGTTGATGGCCTTCAAACATTGTACCATCCTGGTGTTCTTGTCAGCCTTCTGGCATGGGAAAGTGAAGATGTGCCAGGACTTGCACAGGGTTGGAGATACTCCTACGTGGAATATGTAGGTAGAGGTGGAAGAAAAAGGAAAAGGTCCTCATGCATTTGTATTAGGAGTGAGAGTGAAGAAAGTTAAGGATGGGGAAATGGCAGATTCTAAAAGTAAGGCAGTATGTGTTGCTAAAATGGCCTTACGAAAACCCTGTGGTAGAAAGCTGCCTATCCTGGCTGTTTTCACACAGTGCTCTGTAGTGTTACTGGACTCTGTCTGCCTACACAGGTTCTCTACCAGCAAGAACAAATTCCCTAGACGTTAGGGTACTAAATCAAATGCTGCTTTGAGAGAGTAAGTAACTCTAATGTGATGTTTACTTGTTATTTGTATTTGAATGTAGCCAGGACTGCAGTCCTGCTCCAGGATTCTTACATGCTACATACTGTGTGGATGCGGAATGAAAAGATAGTCTCTTCTCCTGACGGCTCTATAAGCTATATAGTTTCCTTCACAGGAATTGATTTCCCTAAGGCTATGGGGTGGTGTACCTTTATCCTCTCCACTTCTTTTACTACATAATCTCACGTGGTTTTATTTCATGTCTTTGCAGGTGCTGTTGAAAGCAGCACCATCTTTTCTGAACAGTTTCCATCGTCTGGTTGTTTCTGTCATGCATGAAGGACGTCAGAAAGGAGACAGAGGTACGATATCTTTTCCGCTTTTGCATTATACATACACACTGTAATTCTGTATATTCTGGAAGAGGAGAAGCAGAACAGGGCAGTCTGACACCAGAAGCAAAGCCCTCAAAACCTAGCTATGGCACTGAAACCGTTAGCCCTATCTGTCCTTTATGTAAAATTGAGGATGAGCTTTGTAGTACTGTGGGCTTATGAAGATAAGCGGGGCTCCTGTGGAGCTGCATGCAGACAGCACTGCTTTAGGTGGATAAGGTATTCTTCAAGGACTGGCTGGCAAGTAGACAGGAACCGGTAAGGCTTGCTGTGCCCGATTTCTGTTCTTCCTGTCAACCCCTGTGCCTGAAAGCATGGTGGCTGTGAGCTCTGGTGATACATGCTAATATGCCGGAGTTACAGCCCCAGATCGATCCTGCTAAATGGAGCTTCTTGAGACTGGAACTGTGTTTACTACAGACCTGAATTGTCACCATTCTATGCTAAGCATAAAGCTGGAACATTACACATATCTGAAGCATCAGCTGGGGTTAAGTGGTATATCTGTATGCTCAAGGATTTGGAATTAGTCTAGTTAAATACCTCAAAAGGAAGAAAAAAAAAAAAGATTTATTACTGGAAGTTATTAAAGAATTTGTGTTATCGAAGTAGCCAAGTCAAAGATGTTCACAGTGATTAAGGTACTCATCCTGTGCTTTATGCTGGTCAGGACACAAATACCCTGTCATTAATAGTGGTGACTTCTTAAGACACGTTGATCTCATGCCCTGCAACTGATTCTATCCCAGCTTTCCACTGATGCTCTACAGCTTATGCCATGTTCAGGTTTCTCTCAGGTGATATGTTGCCTACAGCTGCAGGCAAATGTAAGCGTATGTATGCATCATGGAGGAATACACTAACAAATGCTCAGTGATAGAGGAAAAGGTATCTTAAACTGGTGCCAGACTTTGAGAATTTGCTTCCTTCTGCAATATGTTTACGCAAGGCAAGGGTCACAGGAAACTTACGGGTACGTGGCATCCTCAAGTTGAAAAACATGCTGTTTATCTTTGCAGGATTGTTCTATTTTCATAACAGATAACGTGAAAGTAATTGCTACATTTCCCTTCTCCCTTGTTTGTGTTAGTTCTGTTCATTCACTGCCTACTGAGTAAATTCTCAGGTGATCTCTCTGGTCTCACTTTAAATATCTCCAGTAACGTGGCTTCTGCTGCTATATTTCACGTAACAGATCACATCAGAAAGCTTTCTTACTCTGCTGTTTCTAAGAGATGTCTTCTGATTTTCTGTAGGTAGAGAATATAATTTTTCTGTCTCCTTGTTCTCACCTCCACAGTGCTGGTTGGGACTGAATAATGGAAGGGAGCATAAATAGCTGCTGGTTTTAGCACTTCAGCACCTAGAACAAATACTTTTTGCCCTGAAGTGCACATATCGTTGGAATCAGTGTGCTCTTACGAAATAACCATTGTAAGAAGTGCATATGGTGTTGTGGGGGTGTGGGGGGCCTCTCAGCTGTGGCTTGATAAGAAAGGAAGATAAAATGGGCAAGCTGGCCTTGGCTTCATGTAGTTCAAGAATCATGGAAGACGGGGTGAATCTTTGGGATTTTTCCCTAGTGTTTTTAAGCCTCAAATGCCAGGCTGCAACTTACTTTCTGTTTTAGGCAACACAGATGAGTTTGAAGATATACTGAAGTGTGCACACTTGGTGGAACGGATGTATACTCATATTGCTGCAGAAATGGAGGACTTTACTGTGTTTTCTGCTTTCATTGTGGCTCAGTATGTGACTGAATTGCAGAAGGTAACATTTTTCTCATCCATCTTGAAAGTGCCGTGGTATTGTGCTGGCTTTAGTGTTCCTGTTCCAAAGGCAACTGTGTTTAAGTTTTGTAAAATCTGTGAAGTTTTAAAAGTTGCTGTGCCTCATGGGGATATAGGTTTGATCCAGACTGTTATTTTGAGCAAGAGTTCCTGAGAGTCTTTCTTACCCAGCTCCTGAAAACTTTCTAAAGGTGTGGGCTGTGGGTTTTTTTAAGGCAGAACAATGCAATGCCTATTTACAGAACTTTGCCTTTCTGTCATGTTGGGTGTTGCTTTTTCTTCATGTGGTAGTTAGGTTCTTCTCCCAGCTAGTCTTAAGTTGTCCAGGACTGATAGCAGTTAGGGCCCCACTTGGCAAAGTAATGGAGAAAAATTCTCCTGGAAAACATCTTTTAATCTGGTCTAAATGAGTAAGTAAGTGAGTGGAAAAAGTGTTACCAAGCTGGAGAATTGTTAGCTTTTCAGTAATTCTCCTTCTGTACCAAAGATATCGTTCCGATCCTTACTGAAAACAGCTACTCCTGCTATTACAGATGCCAGTGCCAGGTCAGTAGCTTCTCACATCCAGACCCAAGTTCAAATTGTCATTCTGTTAAGCCTAATGGATTTAGATTTCACCAGGGTTTGAATGGTGCTTGTGTTGCAAGTACCTGCAAATTGATTGCTTGTGTCTCTGGCCTGAGCATGGGCAGAAATACAGAAAGGAATTTTAGTCTTCGTTTTTAGGCTCTCTCAGCACAAAATATCCTAACTGGTGCTATGTTTCTGACCGATTATGGCGTAACCAGTGGCACTAACCATGAAGGTTGTTACAGAGCTTAAACTCAGCTGCATTCTCTATTGCCTGGCTTTTCTGCAAGGTTTGAGAGCAAAACGATGGGATATGTCAGTTTTTAGCCACGTTATTTAGTGTTCTAGGTAAATTAGCTATTGTTTACATAGTAGACTTAGTAGTTCAGCAAATACTAGGGACAAATTACTGTTAGAGACTACTTCTGCTCTATGTAACTGTCTCTGAACTGTAATCTGTTCATCGCTAAGTGTATGTCAGAAAGCCTGACTTGAATTGTCAAATGACCTTTTCAAGTTGAAAGGATGCTTACCTTGGTATTAGCAGGAGTACAAAGTCTTATGACACTTCTGGGAAAGTTTTGTGCAATAATTTCACTGGGAAATGGAAAGTGATGGATGATAGCTGAAACCACAGATGGTAATGTATGCATGGAACCTTTGGGCGTGGAAAGAGGAATTGGTGTAGTGAGCCACCAGACGCTGTGACAAAGGGGTGTTTTCTGTCTGACAGAATAGATAGATCACAAGTAGGTGATGATTTATTTGCTCATTAGACTGGTGAGAATTGATGGATATTGGAGGAAGGGGAGGCCACAGCATGCCTGTCTTAAGGGGGGCACATACGCATCTTTCATGTTGCTCTGCAGAGGGAGAGAAAAACTCCTTTGACCATTCATCTCTTCTGAGTCCAGATCAGTGGCTTTCAGCCTGTGATCTGAAGACCCTGGGGGTCCGTCCAAGATAACTGAGAAAAACACGTTGGTAGATTTAAGTCTTTATATGGGCATCTGCACACTTACTGGAACCCTTTCAAGGGTCTGCAGGCTAAAACTGATGAAAGCTACTGGCCTAAACAGTCACTTACTCCTAAAGTAGTTGTGTAACAGTTGCCTCAGTGCTTCCTCTTTATACCAGGAAATAAAATATTTTGTGAATTGTTTTGTGTTAATCTAGAAAGATTCCTTGCTGGAGTGGGTGGCATCTATAGCCTCTTTCATACTGTTGACAGTGCTTTTCCCGTGTTTATGAGCTGTTGCTTAATTCAGCAATAGTGAAATACCTCTTCGCACATCTAATGTCTCACATCAAGAGCTCTGTAATGCTTGACAAATTGGTAGTGCTAACTATATAGACCATAAAACTCTTACAGGCATAATTAACCGCCAGCCAGTTGTGGCAGCTGTTTAAATCTTTGGTTCTGCTTCCCATAGCATTATTGGAGGGTGTTTATAGGAAC
>JAVKLA010000049.1:11447119-11480697 GCA_034782735.1 Sagittarius serpentarius
AGACAACGTGTGATGAACTGACCGTAATCCCCATTCCCCGTCCCCCTGTGCCGCTCGGGGGGAGTTGGTAAAGGATTTAGGAGTGAAGCTGTGCCCGGGAAGAAGGGGGGTGGGGGGAAGGTGTTTTAAGATTGGGGTTTTATTTCTTATTACCCTGCTTTGGTTTGATTGGCAATAAATTAAGTTCATTTTCCCCCAATCGAGTCTGTTTTGCCCGTGATGGTAATTGGTTAAGCGATCTCTCCCTGTCCTCATCTCGGCCCACGAGCCTTTCGTTATATGCTCCCTCCCCCGTCCAGCTGAGGAGGGACGGTGACCGAGCGGCTTTGGTGGGCACGTGGCGTTCGGGCAGGGTCAACCCTCCGCGCCCTGCCCGGGGATATGGCTGTGCTGCAGATGGAGGCACTCACAGCACCAGCGGGAAACGGCCTCTCAGCTGGTTTCCCACAGGTGCCAGAGCTCAAAAGTCAGGCTTCCGTCCTGGCTACTAATTGCCTTGGGTGGGGACGCCATCTCCCCTTTAGCCCTTATTACCCTGGCACCGCAAGTACTGCCCTCACAACTACCGTGATTAAAGCTGGCCGAGGCATAGTCAGAAGCACTGCAGACATGCCTTGGCTTTAAAGCCTTGCCTTGGGCTTCAGCACAAGAATGGATTCTCTTTCTTACAGCAGCATGGGAATTGTTCAGACCCCGCAGCGAGAGGGAGAAAGGAGGGAGTGAAACTGGACCGGAGCAAAACGAAGTTCGTGGTCGCAGGGCCTGTGATGCGGTTTCCTCTCTGTAGCCAGAACTGAGCTTTCAACCTGGCCCAGTGGATGAGGTGAGCCTCTAAGGCTTCATTACTTTAAGGTGCAGTGATAACAGCCTGTTGTTTGGGAACCAGACAGCTTTGGGAGACCATCCTTTTGGGATAATCTTAAAAAGAAACGGTCACAGGTTCGGATGCAAGTCTGCTTCAGGATGTTGTTTCAAAGCAAGTGGAAAGCGTGCAGGAAGACAGCAAAGTAGAAATCCCCAGTGCAACTCAGTTCAAAGCAAGGTCTGCCCTGCTGTTTCTATTTGTAGTACTTCAAGAACGTGTTTATTTTGTTATTGCAAGGGGCAGATGGGATGGGAATTGCAGCGTGGAACAGGGCAGGTTAGAACAAAAAAGCCCTGCCGTGGTAGCCCCGTCTTCCTTTTCTTTTGGAGCCGGGGTAGGCTGCAGGTGGACAAGGCCACAATCAGAGTAATTTGCAGCTGGGAGGTGTTAGCTGGAGCGGTGGGTTTCCAGAGCTGTGAAAAGCAGGTCTTGAAGACTGCGTGGCACGTGTTACGGAGCGGGTGGTTCCACTCTCCTTGCCTTGGATCCCCAGCGGACGTGCTACCCTTCCCGGCCGAGGTGTTCAGCCCTGGACGTGAGCCCTGCCCAGCTGTGGCCTGCTGGCGTAAGCTGGGATGGGGTAAGTGTGGGCCGCTGGTGTTGCAGCCTTTATTAAAGGTAGTGTCTTCCACCGCTCTTTGCCCGATCAAAGGCTGAGGTGGCCTCGTGCTCAGCTTTTGTGGGTACCTCGGCTCACGAGCCTTCATCTTGCCCAGGTTCTAATCCTCAGTGCTGGGCCGGGTCACCTCTGTCAGGCTGCTTATCCTCCCTGCCAAGTGCTGTATCCCAGCATCTGCAGTATTTCACCCCTTCGTGCACTTCCTCTGTTTGCGTAGTGATTACAGAAATAATTTTTGCCTGCTGTACAACATTCCTTAGGTTCCAGAAATGCAGGCTATTATTGTGATTGTTAAACAAAAGCAAAGCTGCAGCTCAGTACTGAGTGTGAAATATTCCCCCAGTCAGATGTGGTAACCAGGTCCGTAATTCTCAGGCTTCTGGGGTGTTAAACTGGACTGAGAAATGAGTGCGGTGCGTAAGAGCACTTGAGGGGAAGCCCGTCTCTCTAGCAGATGACTGAGCAGCTTCGCTTGCTCTTAATGTTCCAATTTTTTTCAACTCTTCTTATCAACGTGCGTCTTCTGAAATGCCTTCTCTTTCTCTGATTCTGCTGACAACACTTTCCCCGGGGTCTTCTGCAACGGCATGAAAATCATAAGCCTTGACACTTGTCAGTCTGATGACTGCTTTTCTTCTATGTGCCATCTGCGTGAAGCCATGCTACTGTGTTGATCCTTTTGCTCCTCCTGTCTTGGGTTGGATATTTCTATAGCTAAGAACTGATCAAATGGGCTAATTGGTGTTTTGTGGGCCAAGGAAAGATTCTCAACATCTGCAAGAACCCTGCCCGTAAGGCTGGGGAACCCCAACGCTTTGTTGCCAACGTTTTTGTGGCTTTAATCATTTCATCCTGGCAGAGAACTACCCAGCTCTCTGTGCTCTGTACCAGGAACTGACTCATGGAAATGGAGTTTTCCCTCGGTGCGTTGGGACAGCAAATATCTGTGTGTGTTTGAGGAAGCTAGTGAGCTAATGTGCAGACGATGAAGATTTCTAAATGTGGGGGGAAAACCCATATATGGTGATTTTAAATAAAGCTTCTCATTTTATGCATCAGCCAATTGGAGGTTCGTCTATTTGATATCAGAGACTTGTCTGCCTCGTTGCTCACAAATTGCAAAGCTAGTGACCTGAATGTTGTTGCTTTACAGAGGTAAGTCATGGCTGGTAGTGGATAGAGCTAATCAGATACCATGGTGATAAGCCTGATATAAAATACAAACCTTAGTCTTGCTGTCAGCTCTGTGCAGATCTTGTGTCCTGTGTTGATATAACATCATGGCCTTAGGCACCATCATCATCATCATCATCATCTAGGCTTGAACCTGGGATTTGTGGATCTAAAAGCACAACCTGCTATGAGCTGGAGGCTCAGGCAGGCAAGCGCACTGCGACCAAATCTGAGGTAAAGCCTATTTGCGTAAGCCGCAATGAAAAAGATTTAAGCAAATGCATTTTTTATCTCGCTTTTGTGATAGGCTAAGTGTGTATGCGGTCTGCCGCTGCAGCTCGGCAGATAAGCGGAGTCTTCTTGAGCTGTAGCAACTAATCAAGTATCTGACCTGTGAGCTGAGGGGGCCCGTCTTTGTTATCGGGAGGCTGAACCGTCTCAGTAGTATTTGTGATCCAGCCACAAGAAGGAGGCAGAGCTGCAGTAGGCAGGGAGGGGTTCAGGCTGTGTTTGCGGGAGATCTAGTTGATCATCGTGGAGCTCGGGGCCCGGGGTCCAGGGATTTGTGCATTCAGCGGCTTCACGGGATGGGTGCCTCTGGTACGTTAGAAGTGGCTTGGCAAACCAAGCTCATTAAATTATATGGTGTGTCACCTGTGCTGTCAAAAAGTTGGGTTTTTTTTCATGCTGTTTGTTTTCTTCTGTCATAGGATTAAGCACTCCAAACAATGGAGCTTTCTCAGTATCCTCGGGAAGTTATTTCCTACCTTTAAAGATTAATGTCATGGAAATTTTTCTTTGATCTCAAGCCCGACTTTCATTGGCTCAGTTTTATCCTCTTAGTCCTGGATACAAGGGACAATGGCAGGAGAAGCAGGATTTCTTGCATCAAGGTTTGGAGGCGCGGCATCGCTGTCGCCCCGGCTGTGGAGGAGTTGCGGATGGCCAGGCTTCGAAGCAGCGGTGCCTTTCCCTTGTGAGCAGGAAACCTGCTGCGTTTTAGCTGTGCCGCCCGCTGACCTGCTGACCGATCTTTGATGTTTCTGTTTTGAAACACATCCCGCTGTACGAGATGTATGCGTAGCTACAGCCCCCAAAAGATTATCTGTATGCTGTTGCACACGAGCAGGCTGCGCCCAAGGCTAAATCCCGCAGCCTAGCCGGGTATTAGCTGACAAGCAGGTGATAGGCGGAGAACAAACGGGGAGCACAGAGGGTGTTTGTTAGGCTCCTGGGGCTGAAGAAATGGGGGTCTGTGCTCAGGGACAAAGACAATTTGCATTTAATTTCTCTGGGCTGCAGTGCTGGCGACAATGGTAGATGTTCATCTGTAGCATTAAACCGCTGCGCGGTCTGGGCTGAATGGCCGTCTTTGTTCAGGGCTGGAGCAGCAGGAGCACTGGGAATCGGGACCGAAGCGCTGTGTCGTACAGCACGGCCGCAAGCGTGATGGAGGCGGGGGGGAAGGGAGAGAAACTGGATGCTGGTAGAGCCTACCCCATCTCTCCTCCTGTCCCAGGGGAGGTGGTCAGGGACCCTGGGAAGCCCTAAAGGGAAAACGGTGCCATCCTCGAGTGGTTCTCCTGTGGGCTTACGGTCGCTGCCTCTCCGTGCTGCTGTTCGCCTCTGCTCTGCGCTGGGAAGGGGAGGAGGGGTTGGCCGGTGCTCATCCCGGAGGACTGTTGCGGAGGCAGGAGCAAGCCGGGCCGTGCACGAGGTGCATCCTGCTCCTGCGGCTAGCTGGGGCTCCGCGCAAGAGACCGGACAGCCCTAAACCCTACCCGGCTGGGAGAGGGCCTCCTCCTAGGTGGGGCCTTCAGAAGGTGGGGAGGAGGGTCGGGATGGAGACGGAGCGTCAAGTGTGGTGCAGAGCCCTGTTCCTCTAGCAGACACGCGAGTTCAGCCAGGTGCTACGTGGTGGCAGGGACTCCCCCTCCGGACTTTGTGGGGACAGGCTTAGCGCTGAACCTGTCATTCAGCTTAACAGCCTTTGCGGGGGCCTGAGGCGCGGAAAGCCCCTCCCCAGGGGACTCCAGGCACTCGCCGGGCTGCGAGAAGCGCGTCCCCTCAGGCAGAACGTGTTGCTGTGGCCACCAGCAGCGTTATCTTCCCCACCGTCCCTGACCTCCTTGCTCACCGCCGTAGCCCCGTACTTCTGGTACCGGTACCAAAGCAGTGGGAGTCCAGCTGAGACCACCGCCGGGCAGCAGGCGACCGGTGGGGTCTTCTACTAGTCTCCTACCAGGAGTGCTTTGCAGCCTGCTGTTGACTGCAACAACCGGGAGAAGAGTGTGAGAAGCAGGATCCTGTTCTCTAGCCCCACAGAGAAATGGTGTTCGGCTCGGGGATCGACTGTGCCGAATACCGTCACGGAAGCCTGAGCTTCTCCCGCCTCACCTGCCCCGTTGTATGGTTCTCACCATGCCGGCTAAATGAGAAGCGGTGTTAATTGCACTGTGTGCTCCCAAGCTTCTTTCCATGGCTTTCTGGAGGCTGATTAAGAGAGAGAAAGTAAAGCGGGGATTATTGGGATCCTGGTGGAGGCTGGGGGGGGAAGGAAATTCCTTGGAGTGGAAAAAAGAGGGATTTGAACAGCTGACGGCAAGCCTCTGCAAACAAACCGGGAAAGTTAGGCAGCAGATGGACTAACGCTCCCTGGGCTTGTGCCAACGCATCAGATTGATTTTAAAGATGAAGCACCCACTGCCTGGGAAAGCAAGCCGGTAGCCCCGCGAGTAGGAGCGCTTCCTGGCAGCTGTTCAAACACTAGCTGCTTTACAGTTCGCTGTCGGTGCACCAGGAGCCAGCGAGAAGCACTGGGGACTTGGGATATGAAATATGACCGCTGGGGGCTACGGACCAATAAAGGGATTATTTTTGCGGGGAGGGTTGCATGGGAAATCATGTCCAGTTGCTCAGAAGCTCACGGTGCGCCATTCAAGGACCAGAGGAGATCAAAGGGCCATCAAGTCAAACTCTGTGCCTCCCAGCACGGTGAGTGCCGCCGCCTTCAAGCAAAGGTGTAGACTGCTCTGGAGTTCGGTTCCAGAGGGGAGTTTTTTTTGCTGGACCTCAGCTGCAGGTCAGCTTATGTCCTGAGGTATGACTGCTCTCCCGCATGGCGTTAGCTGTGTTACGGACGTCCACCACAACGTGTTTGAACGGAACTCGCAGGGTACCTCTGTGATGGGTCTGGGTACGTACACGGACAAATACCTCCTTCTCCCTCACCACCCCTTTCCTTCTACAGAAATGATGTGAGCGGGAGCAGTTTATTTTTTCCCTCCTGCACTTTTCTCAAAACGAAATGAAACCTCCCCCCGCCCCCCGTTGATGATATAAAACTACTGAATAATAAAACACATGAAGACTCTTCAGCAGAATAAGCGTTTGCACAGCAGTTCATTCCATCGGATTATATATACATATGTATGTATATGTAACATAGCCTGATGGTCCACCTGATTTATGAAGGCTGGTCCATGGTTCTTCCTCTTCGTTTCCCATTATATATAATTTGGTTCTCTCGTCAGCGTGCCGTACGCTTTTTTTACGGTATGCATGGCAAAGAGACACAGACTCAGACCCTGAGCTGGTGCCAGCTCCCACATCTTGAATCGCCCCTTGAACATAAGCTTATATAAAAGTTAATCAGTCTTTAGGCTGACTGTACAACATGTGCAGTTGTGATTAGAGTCTATATTTAAGACTCGGCTGCCAAAAAGACTTCAGCAATGACAAGCTTACAAGTATTTCAGCAAAAGGCTGACACAAATGTGGGGTGGGCTGGGAGTGCCACGCAATTGATGCTCTGCCCCGAGGAAATGCCGCCCCCCACCCCGGCACGGCACCTTCCTCCGCCTCTGTTGGCATTGCAGTGAAGGGTGCTCGTGTTTGTCATCCTGCCGCCTCCTCCGTCCCGGGGGTTTCGGATGCCATAGGACTGGCGTGCGAAAACAAGAATGATGCAGCAGGCCTGGCGAAGCAGGGCTGCGGCAAATGGAAAAAAGCGCTGGGAGACTGGCAGCAGGTCTGATATCGGAGGTTTCGGGGGCAGAGGTGCGGAAAGGTGAAGATGGAGCAGCATCAGCCGCTAGTTCACGTTGATGAAGAGTTCCCTGTTCCCCTCGCTGTGCTGCGGGTTGTTTGCGGGCAGAGTAGTTTGGAGAAAACCAATATCCAGCTGTCACTCAGAGCTCGGATGGGTTGTGTCTTGATGTTTGCAATAGTGTGTCTTGACTTTTGAGTAGCTGGGGTCTGCTGAAGCCAGAGAACCTGATCAGAGAGGATTTTCAGTCTGATCTTCCGCTTTAAGTTAAGACAGACTCTTATCTGCCCGCTCAGCTGACAACCGCGCGTCTAGAGGCCGGTGACTTGGCCTTTCTCTGCTGGGGCATTTGCTTGGATAAGCTCCACGCGAGCAGCGTGACAGGCTCTGCCAGCTGCTTGGCCGTTTACGGCCTTGTGTAAAATAGACGTGGTGGTCCCTAGAAAGCCAGCAGGAATTCGGCACAAGGACCGCTAGGCTCAGACGAGTGTCGCTTAAGCGTTCGCTAAATGGGCGTGTTTCCAGATTTATCCAGTTCAGTGAGAGATCCTTCTTCTGGTTCCCCAAAACAGCGTCCCATCAAGTGAAGCCCTCTCTTGGTCTGCTTTGCTACAAGACTGTCGTTAAAATATTAGAACAAAAGTTCCTTCCCCCTGTTGCAGTCCTCTGTTGTGTCCTGCCAGTTTTACACCGCCGACTCCAGTGGAGCGGTGCTGGCGTGGAGCTGAGACAGCCTGACGGTGAGTCTGGTCCTGCATTTGCCTTAGCAAACTCATTTAATGGGTTTCTAAAAGCGGGAATGTCATGGTAACTGATGGGAAATGCATCACGTAAGAAATGACAGGTTTCTGACTGATAGCCAGGCACGTTAAAGATATGGGTGTTCACTGGCAGGGAGAGCTACTGGAACAAAACATTTTATGATTCATGGAAAATAAATGTAAACATAAAATTATTTTGTTGTACTTTCTCCTCTCCCGGTCACCAAGGACACCTGATTTTAAATGTTACCTACCTGCTTAGAGAGCAGAAATGTTTTCTGGGCAGATTCTGAGTCGGGTAACGCCAAAGTCAACCTGGAGTCATGGCCCAGCGCAGCCCGTGGAGTTCCTCTGCATTTACATCAGCGTCGTAGATGAGCTTCTGGCTCGCGAGAGCAATCAAAGCTAATCGACGTGGCTAGAATTTGAAATGTCAGATGCTTCTGCTGACTGGTTCGTGAGCAATCTACAGGCTAGGAGTTATTTGCGGAAAGTATCCAGCAGTTAATTTCAAATCCCATATACATTTGAGATGTTCATAAGCTACTTGCAGACAATTTGCAAACAGAAAAAGAGGCTAAAATTCATCAAAATAAATGATCTGCCATGAATTATTCATTTGGCTCCCATCAATCATGCCAAATGTCTCCCTTGTTGTTAGTCTCTGCAAAGAGATCAGGGATTGAATTTAGCTTAGAGACAGAAGTATGCTTTCACCCCTAGAGGTGCTTCTTCAAAGCAGCCTAGCGGCATGTAGGTGATGAGAATAAGAAAGCTTCGGCGGCACAAAACGTTCCCACTCTGTGGATAAACAGCAGATTTTAGCCAGCAGAGCTGTCAGGCTGGCTGCTTCCACAAGGGCCATTTCTACCAAAAAACCCCCCCAACCACCAAAACAAACCCTGAACTTGGAGGGCAG
This sequence comes from Sagittarius serpentarius, assembly GCA_034782735.1. NCBI lineage: Eukaryota > Metazoa > Chordata > Aves > Accipitriformes > Sagittariidae > Sagittarius > Sagittarius serpentarius. Next base: position 11,455,505 of record JAVKLA010000049.1, read on the forward strand.
AGGGAAAGAGAGCGTTTGGGGTGTTTGTTGTAAACAAGAAAGGTGTCTTTCAGCCCATCCCGGCAGCTGCCTGAGGGTGGCTTTGCCTTTGAAGGTGGGAGGGAAGAGTACGGGTGAAGCGAAGCCTGGATCACCGAGAAAGAAAAGCAGGTATCACGACCTGAGAGTGTTTCAGGCACCAGCGTGGCTCCCCTCCCTTGCATACGTAATTCGTTTCTGGTCATGGGCACGTTCCCGTAACGAGCAGAAAGGGGACAGCCAGAGTTAAACAAGTAAGTGGTGTCCATGCAACATCCTGGAGCGGGGGGCTGCGGCGGGAAGGCTCTGTACCGGTTGGTTAATGTAGTGGAAACCATAACCAGGTACAGCTTTTGGGGGAGCGAAGGTGGCTAATTAAAGGGAAAGGGCCTCATTCAACGCTGTTTCGCTCAGGTTGACAGCAGAGAAATATAGCTGACACCAACTGCATTTTGATAAATGGCAGTGGCATAGCACAAATAAGAGCACTAAGGGTAAATAAGCTGCCTTATTGGGAAAAAAAAAAAAAAAGCTGAGTTTAATTCAAAGGCAATACATGTAGCAGCATAAGCCCTCAGCGCTCAGCGGGCCCTCATGTGCGGCTCTTATAACCTGGATTTAGTTGCAGCATGGACGTGCCATCCCTGTTTTTCCAATAAAGGCATTGCCATAGCTGCATGTGCAGTGACAAGCCAGACTTAAGTCTCCAAAGCCTCAGCCCAGTGCCTGAGGAGCTAGGTTACAGCTTTTACAGTTCAGAAAATGGAAATAAATAGGGCATAATAGAGTTTAGGGAACTGAAATGCCGCATACCTGAAAAGAAGGGCGTCTAGCAGCAAGACGGATAAGAACGTATATTGAAGCAATCTCTTTCCACTCGAATTTACATCTTAGGCTTTGCCACGAGCCCTTTCCTTGAGAACCACTCAGCAACATTTAATTTAGACAAGCGTACCTGTCATCTTTGGCCTGTTGCTTCTAACTTTGCTATAACACAGATGGCTTGCCGGCGGTGAGCGAGAGGGGCTGGTCTCCCCGGGGAGGGGGGGACGGACACGGACAGCCTGGGCTGCTGGCAGCCGGCCACCTGCCTCCGCAAGGTGGTAGGCGCCCGGACGGTTTCTCATCCAGGTCCTGGTTTGGAAAGGAAGGTCTCGTACACCTCCAGGAGAGAGCAGCGGGGTCTCTGAGAGAGGTCATGTGGAGCAAATGCTGATTTCTTTTTTTAATAATCTCGCCTTCCTTGCAGCGGATGGGAAACGGGCTCATCAGCCAGGTAGCTGGTTTTGAGTTCATTCCCCCCCCCCCATTTTAAGCTTTTATTTCAGTCTATTTGGCATAAAAATTAATTCTAATTTACCACATGCAAAGTAATGTGCTTTATTGTACGGTGTATCACGCACACAGCTTGAAGGTCTTAACAAGCTCTTGTCACCGATCGAAGGCAAGCTAAGGGGAGGGCTCACCAGGGCGCCGGTGAGCCGGCGACACCGGCGTGGTGAGAGGGGAGGCAGCTCGTGTCTGAAACGGGGCGAGCTTGAGTGCCGGTCCGTGCCTGCCCTGGCATGCCACTCCTTTCCAGAAAGGCTCCCCGGCCCGGGGGACGAGGTGCAGGCAGCAGTGGGGCTGAGACCGGAGGCAGCAGCAGAAACAGAGGAGCAAACCCCATCACGCAGCTCAGCCGGGGCTTCGGCGTGTCGGTCTAACACGCTCGGTATTTAAGACTGCCAAAACCTGTGCGGGAAGGGAGGGTTCAAGGCAGCGTGAGGCTGGAGCAAGCCACGAGCCTGGTTGACGTGTGAGGAGCGCACGTATCCTGTGCCTTGCCTTGCCTGGTGCTGCAGTGAAGGCATCGACAAGAGTAGTTAGGTGACGTGCACAGGACCTGCTGGGATCCGAGCCCAGACCTCGCTCTTGTCCCTTCCTACGGCCACCTCAGTGCCTCACCTGCCTGAGGAACCCCACCACGAGCACCACCGCCTTCCCGCGATGCCCCCGGTTCAGCGCTGACCGAGTCCTGTCCCCCGCCTCCTCTCGAGGTCTCCGCTTCAGAAGGCTTCTGAAAGGGGATATGGCAGGTCTTTCCCTCTCCTCGGTCTAGCCGACCCCTTTCCAGGTCCCCTCCCCAGTGCTGACACCCACGCAGCTGGGGGCTGTGGGGGGGGGCTCCAGGGCGGTGCTGGGGGGAAGCGGGAGCGGGGCAGCGTGGCTTTTCCCAGCAAGGCTCGGCCGCCGTGCTCCCCGGGGCCTCCTGCGTTGCGTGGCCGTGGGCCGGTGGGAAGGGACAGCCCTGCGACCCGGGTGGTGCTCCCTCACCACTGAGGGCGGAGGCGGGCCCCCGCGGAAAGTCCCCGACGCCGAAATCTGGTGCGGTGCTCTCACGTTGCAACTGGTGGTGAGGGTGGGGGACGCGGGGGTCTCGACGCTGCTAAATTGCTTTGCCGTTAGTGACACAGACTCTGTTACCTCAGTTACCTCATGTTTCATTTTAAATACATTTGCTTGCAGGCAGCAGTTTTGCAGTCTTACATTGCCATAGAAACAATCTTTTGCGTTCCTCTATTTGTTGTGCATTTTTGTTAAAGGCTCTTTCTTCTTGACTTATCCACTCCATCTTTTCATTTGCTGCCACTCTCTCCATTACGTCCTTCTAATTCCCTCGCCTTCTAGCTTGCCGTGCTACAGCTAAATATTTTCCTTGGCAAAAAGATACCCAGCTCACAGCCTCTACCTGTATAGCTGTCAAAATCCGCCAGCGATATGCCACACGGATGAGGAAATCGGGCTAAGTGTGCGCAAGCGTGCACGTGCCGGTGCCCACAGGTGCTGGGATGAGGAGAGGAGAAGGAGGTGGGAAGGACTGTGATAAGCGGGTATCAGACCGCTTGCCTTTGGCGGTGATGAAACCAATTTTAACTTCTGCTTTGTGACCGGGGGATGAGGCTGCCCATCAGATAAGGGGCTGCGGGACTCCAAGGGATTTCTCGCCCGGTTCATTTATGCTGGGAAGGAGTGCTGCTTAAAACTCCTGTGCTCCACGTAATTATAAAAAGACAAAAATCTTTTTGGGCATGCTGATTAGACAGAGAGATTTTATGATGAATCACTCTCCCCGGTGGATTGCGTTTGATTGTTTGCTGTAGAAGAGAAAAGGAAGAAAAAGGAAAAGGTAGAATTTAGGGCTTTTCTGATTGCAAAGGGTGACTTTTGCTAACACCCAGATCGTACCTTGTTTCCCTTCTCTGCTCTCGTTGGCGGGAAGGGCCCAAGAAGAAATAAGAGCTATTCACAGCGGGGGAAAAGAAAAAAAAAAAAAAAAAAGGCGAGTATGTTCAGTGACTGATCACACGTAAACAAATAGGTCTTTTTTTTCCCCCCGTTCCTCACGGGGGGCTGCTCTACTGCTGGCGAAGGGACAGGCAGTGACGCATCCAGGATCACCTTGCACTGCAAGTGCTGGGCAGGGCCAGGGCCCGAGTCCTCTCCCCTCGGACCCTCGGACCCTCGCAGGGCAGGGCTCTGCGTGCTCAGGAGGCTTCGCCTGGGCTGGTGGAGCGTCTCCCAGCAGTGAGAGGGCGTCACCGGCTCCAGAACGTGGGGAATGCTTTGTCCAGCCTTTGCCGTGCCGTGCAGGGGGTGAGGGAGCGGAGGGTGTCACCCGGGCCTCCGTGCTACCACTGCCTATTTTCCTTTTTTAAAACTTTTGTGTTCAAGAGAAGGGTTAACTGCTTTGCATTTACTCTTCAGTGACGCCTCTTATTTAAATTCCCCTTCCTCAGAGATGCAGCCATTCTGTATGTGCAGGCAATGAAACTGTGACAAGTGGCCGGAGCGTATAGGAATCCTAAAGCCCTGCTTGTCTTGCATGACAGCCAAGGAAACCAGACTTCCTCCTGTAAACAGGGCAGGAGAAGAAGAATTAACAGCTGTAAGAGTATTTGGATTCACCATCAGGAAGCCACAGGCAGCGCAGGCTCAGTTCCTTCCTTCCCTTGCCTCTAGCAAATCTTTTAGGAGCGCTTAGTGCAGTGATGATGGGGCGGACGGAGAGGACAAAAGGGGGAAAGCAGGACAAGATTTAACTTTATGTTCTTCCCACCCTTCAAAGTCAAGGGGAGCATGCTCAGGAGAGTTTCTGAGTCTTGTTGGGCTGATCTTCATTTTTTCCCTTGAAGCAGCCACACACCAAAATCTGTTTATAGTACATAGTTATTAAAATCAAGTGTAGCAGTAATAGCGCGTGGCAGTCTTCTCTTTTCTGAATCAATTTGTACCATGTATGAGTCTTAGTCCTGTCAGATGAAGTGAAGTGTGACAATGTCTATCCATCCATCAGGACAAATCAAGCTATTCAGACATATACTCTGAGGACATCTTACTGCATTTAAGATTTTTTTTCCTGCGGCAGAGTTTCTCTGATTTGTAATGCCAAATGTAAGAACTGCGGGGTCACCAGGTCCTTCAAAATCGTGAGAACTGCATTGGCCGTGTTGGTGTCACCTAATCACTTGTATTTCTCGTATTTGGCTTCCCTCCAGTGTTGTTTTCTCTTTCACATTTTTTATTTTTTTTTTTTCAATTTCATGTTCGGGGAGCTCCTTTCCTCATGTCGTGTACGGACGTCATGCACAAACTCACAGCAGACCCATAAAGATGCTCCAAGTGCTATTAACTAGTGCCAGCTATTAGTGCCGCTGGCCTACTGGTGTGGAAGAGCAGGGGCTTTTAGGATAGAAATGCACACTTTTTCAGCCTGGTGATGATGCAGTGCAAGTTCATTCTTAGAAGTGAGTTACAGTAGTGGGAAACCGAGAGAGGCCCCAGGGCTTTTGCTCGGAGGGTCCGAAACGTGTGTTAGTGCTAGAGCAGAGCAGCTTTGCCCTTCGCAGGAGAGCAGGGCCAGCCATGGGCTGCTGTATCCAGTATATCCCCAGCAGAGCTTGTTATCTATAAAGATATGTCCAAAGGCTAAACCCCAGGGTACGACTTCCTCCCTTTTATAACTCCCATTTGAAGTGGCAGTTACCATAACCTGACTCCCAGGTGTTTTTTTGTGTAAGAATGTCACTTGTCTACTAGGGAAGCTCGTGGTGCTTCTTCCAGCGTCCTGAATCCATAGAACGATTCAGAAGCTCAGCTGCAGCTATTGATACTTCCTGTTTCCTAAGTTATTTTTCTCCCCTATCCTCTCTAGAGACTTAATTACACAAGAAGCAGCTATATGAAGGATCAATAACCGACTTGGAGCAAGTGATGCTTCCATGTAGCAGCACGGTGGCTATTAGTACTTTCTGATACTCAGTCCATCACAGGAGCATCCTGACCAACTCCGACCTCCATTTCCATTTGCAGTGGGCTCCTCTAGAGCATGCTGGCTTGTTAACAGGTTTATCGATACGGTGAACTGCAACTTCCTCCTGCTTTGTGCATCCCTCCCTGCAACGAGAGCAGTCATGCCCGGTAAGGCGACCGCTGTCGCTGCAGGAGAGAGCTGTTTCCTGCTGTCACATCCACCCAAAAAATGCAAAGAGCTGTCTTGACTCAGCAGCCGAACAGGTTTGGCTGGACAGAAGAGAGCACAATAAATCCCTGTGATGAGTCCCTGGATGGTGGGTGACAGGTGGTGGCTCAAGTCTTATACCAAAGTTTTGTTTTCACACTACTTTGGCCACATTAGGGCGGCCGTAGGGAGTCGTTACTCCTTCAGAGGTAAACAACGTTTTGGTTGCAGAGTAAACGGATAGTCCTTTTGCAGCTCCCTGCTGGAGGAGTGGCTCTGCTGGAGAGGGGATTACCTCAGTTTTTAACTGAACATTTGGTTTTGTTTTTTTTTTAGTAAAAGAGGTTCCATTGCTCAGGCCAAAGATGCTACGTGACGCATAGCAATGATGCCTTCACCAACGCAAACGCTGCTGCCCTTGAAGGACCCAGCCCTGTGACTAGGCTCTGCTGAGTGAAGCCTTCCCTTCCCTGAGCAGACTTAGTGGGGCCGTCGGGCACCTCCTAGAAATAGTGACTGTGGTCTGGGTTTGTAACTGGGTAATAATGCAGAGAAGATTGCATGTGCTGTGAAGTCCTGCGATGTGTAGAAAGAGACTGTAGGCTTGATCTCTTACTCGCACTTACTTAAAATGTCCTCCTCTAACTAAACAAGAAGCTGTGGTAAATCACCCTTTTATAACCCGATGCTTGAGTTAAAATGTTTCATTAAACAGCTCAAATTGAATGTCTGGAAAAGTTTACACTTCCCACAAATTTTCCTCTGCTAATGGAAAAGTCATGTAAACAAGCATCGCTTTATTATACCCATTGTTCCAATAATGCCCCTTGCAAATGGGAAAGACTTGAATCAGAGCAATTTAGTCCCTGTCTCGGTGTAGTTTCTCTTCTGGCCAGTTTTACTGGGGGGAAAAACAAGAGACACCCTGGAAATAGGTTTGTGTGAAAAATGGTGGCAGCTCGCACGCTGCGTGGAAGCCTTTTGAATGGCGCATTTAAAAACCACTCGCAGAGCACACGTCGCATCCCGGGGCTGACGCGGCCACTGAACTTTGTGCCCCGCTGCCTGTTGTGCCAGCGTGCGGTCGGTGCGCTGGCAGCGCCGGGGTCAGTCAATACCCCAACGCGATGCGAGGCGACCAGAGTCGGAATTGCCTTCCAGCGGTCGAGGCGCTGCGGTCTCCAGCAGCGTCGTTCCCGATTTGTCCGGACTTGTGAGGTGTCTCAGGCCTGTAGTTTGGGTCCATGTATTCAGTGAGAGCCAAAGTTTAACCCCATAAGGTAAAAAACATAAGGGGGGTTTATCCTTGCAGGAAAGCCTATAGAGGAGGTAATTTATAATCACAAAAAATTGTGTCCCCGTTACATTCCTTCTTTCCTGTCATTTCTGCTGGATTTGTGCAGCGGTTCTTCTCTGTTCCTACCCAGCGGGCAAGGCTGGGTGGGTCTTCCCAGGGCTGGGGGGGACACGGGCGCACAGCAGTTCCCTGCAGTTGCTTTTCGGGCTTTTGACCGTGCAGAGCTCAAATCCTCTCTGGCCTGAGCTCTTCACGGCAGAGCTCTCAGGCCCCAGGTGGGCAAAGCCTTCCAGCCCAAAAGGTGCTGTTTCTCTGACGCTTTTGTTCCAGCCTTCGCCTCAGGGTAGCCCTTGTACCAGCTTCCACCGCCAGTGGGGAATGCTTTAGCACATCTCCTTTGAAGCCACACCGGGACAGCAGCCTGGAGGAAAGGCACCGGTCCTTCACCGCCGGTCGAGGGAGGGCAAAAGGCTTCAGCAAGCATCGCTCTCCCTTCAGTCCTCTGAACCGTAAAAACTTGCAGGCAGTTTCCTGGCAGGGCCTTGCACTCAGGGCTTTAAAACTCCACCCCAGCTCTTCTATTTGCTTTTCTCAGCGACCTCGCACGAATCACTCAGCCGCCTGGGTCCTCGAGTGACCTTACTGTAAGAGCAGCCGCGACCTGACCCTGCAAGGATGGTGTCCTGGCACCGCAGCTGGGAGTCTCTGGCGTGCCCCTTCCTACACACGTGTCCCTGTTTCCTGTGGATCACGAGGCAAAACTCTTCCAAAAGACAGCGCGAGCACCCCTTTCTGTGTCTTTGGTCACCGACTCATGTCTGACACAGGGTGAGGAGAACCAGGTGCTGTATCACACGGGATACTTTGAATTCTCCGGTCTGCTTTGGGGAGGGAAGGAGGAAAATGAAGTTACTGAAGGCAAGCCAGGCTCAGACTGTAACTGTGCTATGTTTAAAATATTTAATTCCACAGTATGAGTCACTATGACTAGGCTGCTATTGACCTGGGTAACCTGAGTGAATATTGCATAAAAGGCCCTCTCGTTTTGTCACTATAAATAAAATCTGTGATTATTCATAGGGAACGCTGAGCTTCTGTTACCATAAGCAGCCTTACACGAGCGTTGTGCTCCAAGACGGGGCTGCGTTCGTAGAGCTCGCGGGTCATGTGGAGCTGCCTTCATGGGTGACCGGCTTGAAAGGGGCAGCGCTTCTGCCCTCGAGCATCTCTGTCCCCGCCTGGCAGAAGGAGAAGCCTGCACCCATCAAGAACCCAAACCACTGAAAATACACGACTGTGCAAAAATTGTGCAATGATTGAAAAAACCAGCAAAAGAAGCTGAGGGAGAGAAAGTGAAAGGAACTAAACACAGGGTAAGGAAAAAAGAAAAGGAAGCGTTAAAGTCTCTCCCTCCCTGCCTCCCCCCCCCGCCCCCGGGATAATTTTCATTATCGGCTGCTGTTTTATGGCACCGTCCCCTCCTGCTCCATGTGTTGTAATGGGGCTGGCACACGCTATACACATCCTAAAGGGACATGGTGATTATTGGTCGGATAACCAGAAAGTCTGCGCCGAGATCTGTGTTTGCGTTGAGCCCTGCGGTGCCATCTGGCCCTGCCTGTGACCGGTCCCACGCCAAACCTACCTGTGCTCCCGGCCCATCCTACACAGCTTCCCCCCTCCTCTGAAGAGTATGTAAATGCTCAGCGGGTGGCACCGGCTGCCTCTGCGAGGGCATGAGTTAGCTGAGCTGCTCTCGTCCTGTGCTTGAGGCGGAGATTTCGGTAAGTCCAGCAATGACGCGGGGCTGTCGCCTGTCTTGGCGGCTGTGCGGACCAGGCTCAGGAGCAGGTCTAGGCAGTGGAAGATGAGGGTGCGTGATGTTCTGTGCCCTAAAAGAGGAGGTGACGCCTTGAACAAGGAGAGGGAAGAGCAGAGGGACTGGGGTACTGACCAGACACCAGAGCAGGGAGCTATTTGTGTATGTCAGAGCTGTCCTTCCTAAAGTTTTATTCCTGTATTTACTGAGGATTAAGCACCATGGAAGGAAAAGGCAAACAGATACTTAGAGTGAAGTGTGGCCTCTTGATTTTTGCCTGAGTTGTGGCACTGAAAGGCAGTCCTTAACTGGCTCTGCGATCGTCAGGGGAGCAGCACAGGTCTGCTCCTGCCCTTACCCTGGGAGACACAGGAGAGAGACGTCCCTGTCCTGCAAGAGGCACCGGCTGAGAGCAGCCGTGGGTAGAGAGATGCTTAGAGGTTGGATTCTAGTGCTTGTGTTGCAGCTTGACCAGGGAGTCTGGGATGGAGACATTTTCCATGTTGGTGTAAGTTTTAATAGTGTTGAGATAGGAGAGTGACTCGTCCTTCAACACGGACTTCTGGTCTGCTTCCCCGTTGCATGCCCTGCCCTGCATCAAGCCCTCTCCCAAACCCTGGTGCTGGTGCGGCAGAGAGGGGCTGTTCCCACCACCGCATCCCATCCTCCTCACCCTTTTGTCCCGCTGACCCGCCGTGCCTTTCAGGAGCAGCCTTATGCCTGCGGTCGACTTAGTTGTCTGTATAAATCTATCAGATATCTCAGCTGCTCAGCTTGATCTTCACACTACGTCCTCACACAGATGGTGAACCCTGTGGCAGACAGAAAGGTCTTCTTCGTTAATTACTTCACTCTTCAAGTCCGTTACTGCAGGCATCTCTGTCCACTAACCAGGAAAGTAGATATTGTTGGCTCATTTTATGGCTGGGAAAATTAAGTCCATGGGGTGATCAGCAGGGTTTAAATAGAAAGAGACAGATGTTAAATGACTTTCCAAGAACATTAAGGTGTTCGCTGTCCCCAGAGTCCTTGGTTTAGATTCACTAGCAGAGAACATTATTATAAAAGAGTGGCAGTGGGTTGCTTTTAAAAGATTTTCATGTTTGAATGGAAAGACCCACCTTACAGAAAGTGCCTGGATGTGTGTGTGTCATGACAAGTACAAGCACCCAGGTAACAGAGCATCACAGCACTGAGCTTGGAAAATGCTTATTTACCAGAAGTTCTGGGACTGGGACTAAACTACAGGCTAGACCACTCGCAATCCTTTTTCTCAGCTATACAAATTTTACTGTACATGTTAATTGTCACCCAACAAAGTTACTATTTTCCCAGAGAGCCGGAAATAATGTTAAGTTTCGAGGCGTGAGTAGCCAGTGGAAATCTGCTAGGGCGATACGATACCACTAGATAGGTAACCTTGCTGGGAGCTCGCATACAGCTGGAATCCCTCTTTGATGGTTGCGCAGTCGCAGCTAAGGTCTGTTGAATTAGCCTCTTCCCCTGGATTGCTCACCTGATGTATTTCCAACTCACCTTTGGACTCTTAAATATTTTTACACCAAATACTCCACTGTACTCTGCAAGCATTTGCATAGCACGCTCATGAATGATGCTCCAGTTTACACAGAGGTGTAGGGGGACACGATTTTGGAAAGCGTGTGTTGAGTCTATGTTTAAAGACAGAAGGAGGGCCATAAAATTAGGAGCAGTTTCAGGCACGAGGCGGGCAGCAAGCCCATGGCATTGCTCAGACTGGAGGAGGAGGGACGTGGGAGAGCGGGCTACCGACCCCAGCACCGGCAGGGTCTGGCTGAGAGGTTTTTGTTGGGGCAAGTCCTTCTGCGGTGCCTCCTTCCTCCCAGCTTGTAGAGCAGCGCTAGCACCTAGCGCCTGACTTGCTGTCCTAGGGGACTCTGAGGTCTTTCTCAAGAAGCTACAAGTGCTGGCTGAGATACCGTACGCAGCTAGAAAGTCTTGTGTAAAATACCGCATATCTCAGTTGAGAACCCTCCAGTGGCCCGTGTTGGTTGTTGTCATTTTTTCAAGGAGCTCTAGGAGGCTTTGTGCGCTTTGCCATGCTCTGAAACAACAGTCCTTGATGCCCATTAACATCCCTGCTTCCACCCCATTTTGCTTGCATTTGCACTGGGTAAGCTGCAGCTAGCATTTTCTTTCCTCTTTTTCCTAGCAAATTTTGTAGCAAAGAGGAGCCCTATCAATAAGCAGAAGCTTTTTCCAAATGAAAATTGAAGGGGTTTTTCCCCTTTCTCTTCTCTCTTGATTTCTAATGGTTGTTTGAGAAATACTCAGTCTTCATAGATAGACCAAGGGCAAACTCCGTCCCTGAGTGAATATAAATTCATATTCATGTGTATGTACATGCGTATGTACATATATACACCTGAACAGATAAAAAACCAAACACATGGCATTGCTTGGAGTTAAGTAGACAGTTTTGGCTGCCTATTTTATTTATTGTACTTCTGTTTTGAAAGGAAAATTGGATTTGGAGCTGTATCTGTCTCTGAGAGTGCATTATTTGACTTCTAATCTACATCAGACTGTAACAAAGCACATCCCGTATCACAGCTTCTGTTGCTTCTGATACAAATTCTGTACTTCAAGAATATTTATGCATACGGGATTATTTAGTTTTGTGGCAGAGGTGTTGCATTCTGCATTTTTGCTTCTGAAGGGTATTACTGGTTGATACTGATTAAATTGACTGTTCACATAAATTCAATCTATGGAATGCCTGGTTATACATACGGGCTGGTGAATACTGAATGTCCCCAGTAAACAAAAGGTTAACTGTGCATCCCTTTTCCTCTGCTGGGGGAAGGCTGCTGGGGATGGAGAGAAGAAGAAATGGAGGCTCCCCCTCCAATTTTTGAGGAGGGGATGAGCCCCAGCAGGGAGGGGGTGCCCGGTGGTTTCCTTGCTGCCGCGGCGGTGGCTCCTGGGGATTTGCTCTGGGTTGCAAACCAGGAGTTGCTCCTGACGGACCTTGCTGGTTTCTGCTGTGACCCGACTGGGAGGAAGGACAATACAATCTGTTTTGCATAAGTTATTACGTCTTTGTTCACCTGCACTGGGCCAGTCAGGTTTCAACAAGGGCTTGTCCAAAGCTCCTCTATTCAACTGCGGTTGCTGTACCTTATTTTTCCACTTGTCTCCTCTCCCTAAGCCCAGCTCCTGCAAATACGTAGGCCCATCCTAGACTTAAAAAAGAGGAGCAGCAGTGCTGAGCTCTGTCAAATTCCCTTGACGGCAGCGTTTTTTCCCTTGTGCCCTAGACAGTCCTGTCAGCCGCTGTGCTCCCGTGACAAGGTGGCTGCATTTCACAGCAAACGAGAAGCTTTCTCAGCGCACGGCTGTAAAATACTTTGAAACCCTCGCGGATGAATAACGTTGTACCATAAATATAAAATGAATATTGTTTTACAGTTCCTGAAATATTAATTTGTGCATGGAGCCACTCTTGGAATGTTTTTTTTTACTAAATGTAAAGATCCTTTTGAGTCCTGAATGTCCTTGCTTTGTTTTTTATTATTAATATTCCCTCCAGGAGACATTGCCTTTCCCTTCCCCTAGACACGCTGGCTCCTGCCTGCCAGAGTGATTCAGCAGCTTGCCACTCACTTTTACGGGAGGGAAGTTTCCTCCTGGCTTCTTCCACTCGCCTGGTGCGACCGTGGCTGCGATCGAGGGACGTATTTGTGTGGCTGGTTGATCCTTCACACCGAGTCACTGTCGAGCAGCCGGGCAGCCCTGAGCTCTTTGTCTAGCTGGTGGCTCTCTCCTTTACGCGGGGAAGGAGATCCCCGTGGAGGGCACCGGGACCCTCCGCTTCACAGCTTTCCCCTCTCCAGGCAGGGTCACGTTAAGTAACCGAAAGTTATTTATAATTGCGCCTGGTTGCTGACTGTCTGTCACAGTCATCTGGGTCTGGAGAGGAAAGTCTATAGAAAAAATGCTGCTCGTGTGTTTAGCTGCAACAAACGCCCGTAAAAAAACGCAAGGGATGAGGCATGATTAACATTTCCTTATCTTTCTTTCCCATGCGAAAATTGGGGGCAGGCCGTTACTTTTCACTGAAGCTGAGGAGAGGAGACTCACATTACGATATTTTAATTACGTTTTGGTTTTCCTAATAAAGTGTTAAATAGCTGTCAGAGCTTAAAAGCACAAAGCCTACCATAAACCAAACCACAGACATAGATGTATATACCTGCGTGCAAACCGACTGACTGGTATGTCTTATTTTATTAAAGCATGGTATAGGAAGCTAAATTATGTGGGGTTTATGGATCCCTAAATTACATGTTTTTATCGATCTCTTGTCACTCTTAAAAAAGTATTACGAAGAAAAAGAATGCAGTCTTTGATATTGAAAAAGAAATTCAACTGCAACACATAAAAGATCTGGGAAACTGTAATTCAATGTGTGGGGCTGACACAAATGTAAAACACTTAATCGCAGCTAATTAGTTTTAAAAATTCCTGGTCACATGCCTTTAGGGACCGGGCCAGGAACCCGTGCTGTAGTCATTCATGGGACAACTTTCCTGGTCGCCCTGAGGTAGGCAATTTGAAGCCGACGTCTTCACACAAAACTTTCATATCCCCCAAACCACCCAACAAGCGTCTCTGCCCCTCACCTTCCCCCCAGATCGGGGAAACAGGGACGTGGGGTTTAAGAGTCAGGTTTCCACAGCAGCGTCATTTTTGGATACCCGGCCTTCTGTCTGGGTCCCAACCTCAGGGGATAAGACCGCGCGAGCCACCAGCTCTGCGTGTGACCTGCCGTGCTTGGACACCAAACAATTTGGGATGTGGAGACCCGTGCCGGTGCTGTGGGAAGAGCTCGGGTGCGAGAGGCCGGGGTCTGGCTTGTCCCCTTGCAGCACCCACCGTCAGAGCGGGAATAAACCTCGGCAGCGCTCACGGCATGTGGCGAAGCGCTGCCGGTGAGATTGAGGATGCTGTGGTTTGTCTTATTGGGGAGGGAGGAGGTGGGATGGAGGAGCAGGGCGGTTTTGGTGCTACTCCTCCGCGGCGTGTGTGTGTGTGTGTGTGCCGCCTCGGTCGAGGAGTTGAGTGATTCAGAGCCATCATTTTTATATCTTTTCAGAAATGAGTCTGTTTCTCTAGCGGCTTCTTGCAGTTGCTGGAATTCGGCTGCTAGCCCCCCAAATGGGCATCTCCGTTGGTATTGCTTGATCCTGTGACGCGAAACAAACCAGCCGCTCACGTCCAACAGACCTGAGCATAACCTCGGTGCCGTCTTTTCTTACAACAGGGAAATGCCATCATTTAGTCTGTCTCTGAACCTGGATTTTTGTGCTCGAATAAAGACAAATATGAAATATGTACGTATATCCCAGGACTTGTTTCTGGTACTCAGCTACTAAAAATTCAGCCGTGGCCTTCGTAAGTTCTTACTAATGCTTGAAGTTGCTTTTTTACCTTATCTGCAAGGAGCACCTGCGCCTCTGCATTTACCAAGAGCAAGAGTATTTCTTTTGTTTCTGCAGAGCGATTTAAAAGAAGGGACACGGCCAGTTCATATGCTAATGGAGGTACTAGGAATATGTTAACAGCTGAGATAAACAATAAGGAAAGGAAAAATAAACGTACTTTTGTGGGTAGTTTTGAGGCTGAGGGCTGGGTTTCTGGGTTTAAGGGCATTTTCGCCCCAACTTGCCTGTCTGACAACTGGATTTCATTCTAATACAACTTTCAGCGGAGGCAAGGTGTGAGTTTGTCTTGAACAGTAAGTCTGCTTTGAAAGGCCATGGAAATTCAAAAATCCTATTTTCCAACAGCCTTCCCCTGGCACTTTACAGTTCACGCGTCTAAATGGGATTGCTTGCAAGAAACTGAACTGTGGAAGCACAACATGGGAAGACTTTAGAAACGTTGTCATGAGTGTTTCACGGGGGCCTCCCTATCACTCTGACCCTGCGCTCAGCGAGGGCTCTGACCTGTGAGGGCGGACAGTGTCCTCGGGACACCTGGTTCCCTCTGCCACCTTCCACTGCAGTCTTCTCCAAGGAAGCTCCCACTCAGTTTATACTCTGATGCCTATTTCATTTCTCCTCCGTGCTCTGGCGTGCAGACTATGGTGGCCTAGGACCCACCTCAGGGCCACCTAAGATACCTGCAGTGGGGCCAGGGACCTCCCAGAGAGGAGCAAGGCAACCGTCTGAGCGCAAAACCCACTGCACCATCCTGCTTGTGGGTCGGAGCCGCCGGGCTCGGTCCTGCCGTGTGCGGAGCCCCTGAAGAGCCTTCAAGCATCCCACTTCGAACCCACACACCGAGTTGTTTGTTCTCAAAGAGAGGAAGTGGTGTCGCACGCCGAGGGTTGTTTGGGAACCCGGGAATGTTCTGTGCTAATGAGAGCCTGAGCCGTGGCCGGCTGACGGGGTGGAAAGGTGCCTGCAAAGGGCCCGGTGACTTCTTCTGGACGTGGGTGATGCGGAACCAGGTAGGACCTTGCTGCCACAGCCTGGCGGGAGGATGCTTCTGAGGACGTGGCACACTGGCCAGATGAATCTGCAGGGGTAATTCCCTTCACTGCATGTCTTCCTTCCCCTCACCCCAAAGGAGAAGAGAGGCATCGCTCCAGGGTACGGCCGTGTGCGCTACCTCCGAGTTTGTTCTGCGCAGAGGCTGTTGGTTTGTGCTTCAAGGAGAGCGAGAAAACTGCTGCATTCGCAAAGTTCAGCACATTACAGCCAATGATGACAGTTGTGCTGCTGTGTATGTCCGGGTTACCGCTGTGCAGTTAAAATAGGGCTGTAAATGAGCCTCTGAGGCATTAATTCGATATATGTAATATATTTCACATTTTCTTCTGGCATAAGGAGCGTAAGATGTTTCTTCCAAGAGCTTTATGGAGAGGGTAAGGCCTCTTCACAGTCGAGGAGCTGAAATAACAGTGGCCTTTCATTGCCCAAAATGGAGGGCACGCTAGGGCACAGTTTGCGTGCCTGGGAGAGGAGAGTAGGAAGCCCACAGAGACTGGGAATGGGGGCAGCAGAGAAAGTCTTCGGCGTTGCTTGAGAAGGTGCTGGGAGCCTGGCACCTAACAAAATGGCAGAGGTGGGGGACTTCTCAGTCAAGGCTGCGGGCAGAGGACAATCTCCTGTTGTTCGAGTCTCATGGTGTCCAGGAAACCCAGCCAATTCTGTGGCCGCAGTCGATGAGCAGGGATCCGTCAAAGACACAGCAGGCTGCCACAGCTTCCCCCAAGAACAGAAACAACCTGCAGGGCCCTGAGCTTTGGCTGGTTGCTCATGCCAGGGGTAACAGCAACTTCAGAGAACAAGCACCGCCAAATTCTGTTTCCTTCTTGCTCCTGCAGTAGCAACGGAGAGGGCTTCTCTTCCTCCCTCCTTTGGCCAACGGCTCTTCAGAGACTGAGGCGCGAGTGGCTAATGCTGACAAGCCCAAATCTCGCGTAAATGCAGGAGTGCTGCATTAAAACGATGAGGGAAGATGGGGTGATGATGTTTTCTCAGGCACACACCAGTCCCCCTGTGCTGGCTTCCACTCTGTTCCCAAGGCAGAAGGCCTGGGATGGCACCACGGGCTGATGGTGTGGGACAGGATCACGAGTTCAAGCTCCCCCAAACAAGTGCTAGAAACAGGGTTCTGCCATGCATCTCTCTCCATCTTCAGGTGGCAATGATAAAACCCTTGGATGTTTTATTCTTCACCGCAGATATCTAGCAGCAATCCTCCTGGGGCAAAGCCAGGGTGTCGGCGAGCCGGCCCGTTCCACAGATACGCTGGGGTGGGAGGCAATATCTCCCACGGCAGAGCTCCTGCTGGGGGTCATGCTGGCGTGGCGGTCTCAGGAGCGGATGCTGAGCCTGGGTCCCACTTCCCAGGGGCAGGATTTCACCTGCAGCCCATTGCTGTTCGCAAAGTACTGAGGCGGACGTTTCGCTGGGGCTGACCCTGTCTCAGCATGCCAATCTGAAACACTTGTTCTTCTGAAGATGAGGTTGGCTGGGAAAAGCGCAAGTGTTTTTCTGGTATCTGCTGGGTGGCAGGAGGTTGGGAGAGCGGTGCAAATGGGATAAAAAGGACACTGAAGGGGAGTTGAAGAAGCAGGGAGCGTTCAAGCAGCACTGCTCAAAGCGTACGCGTACTTCTAGGAACGCTTCGCAAGTTATGTCATTATTATTGTAAACCCCACCGACTGAAACCAGCTACAAGCTAATGCTGTTCTCAGTGTTACACCAGAATCTGGCATCAGCATGAGGCGGCAGGGGACATTAAAATCAAAGTGGAGTTGTATTTACATTCTGGGCGTGAACTAAGCCTATACCACCGGAGAGAATATATACCCTCCCCACCACCCACCCACCTTCAGGGAGTCTAAGCCTCCCTCTGTCAGTCTGACTCCCACTTGGGCAGTGGTTACTTACAATGTCATGGCATGACCTGTAGGGTCCCCTTGAAATACAGCCTTTCCCAGTCAAAGGCCTTTGGAAAAGGGCACTCTCTCTTTATTCTGGAATTACGGCATTTGTATTAGCAAGGCTGCTACGGAATTCACATTCAGAAAATATGCACGCTGCAGGAATGTTTCATGGAAATTAGATTTCAAGAGGCAAAAATAGCACAGTGCTCTGAGATTGCAGAAGGTGGAGATCCTTTTCTTCCCCCATTCCCCCGGTAATTAATTTCTCCTTTGGCATAATTTGAGGAAAATACTTTCTTTCATTAATGCACCCTCTACCTGTTAGGGAACATTCTTTCAATGGATTTTTTTTTTTTAAGTATGCACAACTTTGATCGAGTGCTCATCATAGATCTGACAGAGCAATTTAATGCTGCTGAGCGTTTTCTTTGTAGGACACTCATCAATGTTTCGTGCACTTAGTCAAATCCAAGTCTAAGGTAGGTAGGTTTCATCTCAGTGAAGCCATTCGAATTGCATCCACTTCTGCATGAGCTCTGCTTGGCCATTTGTTTGCACAATGGAATTGGCGGTGACTCATAAAGTCAGATTGTATCTGACTAAACAATCATGTCTGTGGAAACACAATTCAGTGTGTTCCAGTTGTGTTTGTTCATAACAATTTTCTTAGCAGACTTTTAGCTCAGAGGCAAGTGGGTCTCCGCTGATTTAGCGTTGACGAGTGTTTCTCCCAACCTCTTACCTCTAGAAAACTGGAAAGAAAAAAAATTCACCTTTTATCTGACCTGTCCAGATAGTTCCTTCAGGTCAAAAGTCAACTGAAGCCTTACCTGGACACAGCCTACACTGTCATTCCTACACGGTCAGGCTCAGAGGATGGGAACTGGGCAGAATCCGTAGCCCATGATGGGCAGGAGGTTTGGCTGGAAGAGTCCCTTCCAACCTTAAACTCTAGGAGATGGAGGAAACCCCCTTTCTTCCTTTCCATAAGTAAGACTATGTAAGACATCCCCTTGGCTCAGATCAAGATCCTCCACTGTTTGGGGTTCAGATCCGTCAAGAATGAGATTGTATCTGGACCTTTCTATTCAAAACTCCTCGCTATTCCTGGAGAAAACCCATTACTGCAGAGCCTGTTCCCTGGCGACAGTCACTTGCACAAGTGCCCTTTATTATTAAAGATCGGTGCAGGGTGTCTTGGGCCTTTCTCCTTCTCAGCTTGCTGTAATAATGGTCGAACTGAGATAGATGTCTCACCTCCACTAGATGGTTACGTGGTGAAGCCACACTCATACATGTCCCACAACTTGGTCTTGACCTAAAATGGCAGGTCTTGCTTCGAAGGTTTTGAAGGAAATCACATTTTCCT
This sequence comes from Sagittarius serpentarius, assembly GCA_034782735.1. NCBI lineage: Eukaryota > Metazoa > Chordata > Aves > Accipitriformes > Sagittariidae > Sagittarius > Sagittarius serpentarius. The sequence continues at coordinate 11,473,951 of JAVKLA010000049.1, forward strand.
TGTCTGTGGGTTGATTTTGTTCTCAAAGCTCAGCAACTGCGTGATTCTTGGACAAACTCCGACTTTCATTACATCCTCCACATTGTCCAGCACGTGGGGGACTGAGCCAGCAGCTTCCAGAGCTGCTGTTCACAACCTTTTCTCCTCACAGAACTGCATTTGGGGCCACAGCCTTCCTGCAGTTGGCACTTCTAGGCTCAAAGACCCAGGAGGAGTCACAGTTTATAGCACGGAAACCTCTGCTCAGGAGCTAGGCTGAGTCTGCTCCATGAGCGGAAGGGAAGCAATGGATACTGCAGCCAGTCAAATGGATTCTTCGGGCATCTACAGCTTTTGTGTGGGTGACTATATTTTTTTTCCTTAATGCGAAAAAATAAATAAAACCACTTGAGTCCAAATGGTCCGTATGAGTCATGAAGAAACCGTTCTTCCTCCCCCTGAGACAGTTATTCACCCTTTCACTACCAGAAAGGCAGAATTAGGATTGCTTTGACTGCACGGGAGGCATTTAGGAAAGTTCCTGATAGCCCGTGTGGAGTCTTCATAGCATGCTCATACTTGGAGTATAGGAATCCTGTCCAAGTCCTGCCGTGTCACTGACTGTTGCTTTGGAGAAAGTATTCAACGCCTGTGCCTCAGCTTCCCCACTATGAAATGGGAGTTGCAAGGGGAATCACAGCCGTCCTGCGCCACTGTGTTACTCTGTGGCTGAACTAGTCAGTGTTTGGAAATCACTTTCAGGCAGTAAATTGCTATCTTTTTAATAGTAAAGTTGCCCTTTTCCCCAGGAGTCCTATTCAGAGCCTCTCAACCTTGACAATAAATTGAAATGGAAATCTTTTGAGTACTGTAATGAATACATTATCTTAATTTCGGAGGATTTTTTTGAAGGAGTAAATTTTGTGCAGAAGGTGATCTTGAATATTTAGCAACACAGCCTCAGCTAAAGCTTTTTGCTTCCATAATTACGTTTTTTAATGCAATTCTCTTAGTATTTTAGATTCAAAATGAGGAAATATCCTTTGGCTCAAGTCCAAAGTTTCCTCTGGTTTTTTGGTATTCTTTTAAAAGATAAGGGTCTAACTCTCTCTTCCCTGCTGCACTTTATAGTCATTTACACATATAAAATGCTATTATTCTTTCTTGGAAACATGCAAATTACTCTACAAGATGAGCAAGCATGAAACCCAAGGACCCAGAGGATAAGGGCAAATGAGCATCCCACCAGGAAGAAGCTGGAGAGTCAACTTAAAGCTTGTCAGCAACTTTATGGCCGTAATCCACATTCACGCCCTTACTCTGTGGCGAAAGGAAGGTGAGGTAAATACCCCTCGCTCACCGCAGTCTGAAAGCACGTGCGTGACTGTAACTTCACCTCTGATCTTATGGGCTGGTGTCTTCTCTGGGGGACCGTGCCCTCAGACGAACCCACGGCGAATGTCGTCTAAATACAAAACTGTAGCTCGCAGTGTGCATTCACGGTGTATGTGGCCTTGTCTGTATTACAAATTAAGTGGTGGCTGAGCGTGGCTGGCAGTCGGTTTAGCAGGACCGGTGAGCGAGCACGCTCCAGCTGCAAGCAGAGCCAAGGGTACGCTCAAACCAGCCCTGAGCAACTCGTCCTCCGGTCCGCTTGCCGCTTGCCCCCGGGGCGGGGGGCCTGAGGAGCTGGGCTGAAGGAACGGCTTGCTGCTACCTAACCGCAGCCAGACCGAATGGTTTGGGACTGGCCTCCGCTTTTGCAGCTCCTTCCCTCCGGTGCTGCTCTGGTTAAGCCTGTGCACTTACGGGGAGCGGCAGGATGCTGCTGCCGCCGGATCCAGTTCTGCTCTACCCCATCCTTTGGGCAGGCAGCTTCTTGAAGCAGGGCTTTTGGTTGAAAGGCGGCCTGGCTGGGCTTTATTTTCCTTTGAAAGCAGTCAATAAGCCTCCAGCTCTACGCGGTCAGAAGACATCAGCCTGACGGTCTCCTCCACGTGCTCCTCTTTCAGCCTGGAGGAGGGGTTGGACCTGAGGAAGAAATTTGGCATGAAAATGAGAAACAGGCCAAGCTGCTTGCAAATCTGGCCTCTGAAAAAGAGACAGGGAGAGAGAACAGAAAAGCAATTACTTCAGAAAGCCGGGTTGCTCCTTACTCCAAATTAGTACAGCTGCTCGGAAAGCGCCTGACAAACCTTTTTGTGGCTCAGCCGATAGGTTTGCTAAAGGTGCTCTGTCACCACCGAAGCAGCAATTTCCAAATCTGGAGGAGAACACGTTTCCACTTACTGAAGTCCTCCCTGAAGTGGAACGACCCTTCCCTCATCAGAGGTGCGAGACCCTCGTCTGGACACAGCTTGGTGCTAGAGGTATGGAGAAAGAGGTATAGGTTTTTAAAGGTATCCAGGTGCCTAAGTGGCTGTCAAAATTCCTAGGTGACACAGTTAAGTCACTGACCATCTATATTTCTTCCTGAGGGTTGTTGAAGTTACTGGTAGGTACTCAACAGCTTTCAGAGTCAGGCTTGTGATCCTCACTTGAGCAGTGGCTGTGGTATCTAGGAAGAATTAATATATGTATCATAAATGCACTTGGTCTCTTCTTGATGTATGTGCAAAGAGGTATTTTTGTGATGTGGCTCATTGCCAGTGTTCCTGAGAAAGTCACATATGTAATTTTTCCTCTATAAGTTGATAAAATACTATAATTAGTTTTTGAAATATTTCTAAGCCTCTTTTTGCAGTATTTAACCCTTATTTGTTAAGAAAAGGAAAAAGCCAGCATTTCCCTTATTCCTCTGAAGTCCCAAACAAAGAGCTGCTCTCACAGTCGCAATGACAATGATACGTTATCAGGCACCAAAATCTATGTGCCTCCTCCTCTCAGGGCACTCGTATGAAAAGTTAGCTGGAGGGACTTGGTCAGTGAATTTCCTGACTTGCTTTGCAGTTTTCAGTCCTGATTTTAATGCTATGTTAGCATAAATGTTTCTCATTTAATGTTAAAATGTCTGGATGATTTCTGATCCCATTAGATTAATTCCAACTTTCTGTCCCTTGATAGCTGATTTGGATATAACAAATTATGTTCTGTCCATTCTGGCAGCTGCCCAAGTTAGCCGGTAATCCTAATTTGCTGCTAGTCATGTCCATCTCTCAAAGAAGAAATTAAAACGTAACTCTCGTATGTCAATTAAGACGTTATATCTTTCCGTCCCCCCACCCCGGTCTTGATTGATAGGATTTTTTTTTCCCCTTTTCTTTGTTGTGCTCACGAAGGCCACTAGATTTACAACTCTTGAAGTCAAAGGCCTTTACCTACAGATCAAGCACAGCAAAGAGAGCAGCAGTTTTCAGATTATCCTGCCCATCCATCTCAGTCCTGGAGGAGGCCAGTTTATGAAATGAGAATTGGACATTCTCTGTGTCTGTTTCATCTTCTGCTGAAACCAGGGACGAGGAGAAAAATCACTGGCTATTTCAGGGTCTAAGGGTGCCAGAATGAAGACCTGGATGTGGAAAAAAAAAAAAAAAAAAGCAGATTTCAGCAAATTCAGAAAACAGTTAGGCAGAGTCTCTTGGGAAGAAATTCTAAGTGAAGAAGTGCAGAGAGCTGGTGGCTGTATTACAAGTAAATCAGCAGCTTGTCTCAGTGCAGACAAGCAACAGAGTTTACTGTAAAGCCTATATGGCTGCATCAGGAGCACTTCATTACTTGAAATCCAAAAAAAAAGGAGTCTTGCAAAGAGTAAAAACAAGGCAACAAGGCAACATAAACAGTTCTTCTGAATGCATGAGGAGCAGAGGCAAGGCAAAGGGAATTGTGACTCTGCTACTGAATGGACACAGAGAACAAATAAAGCATGATGAAGAGGTGTTTGAAGCGTTCAATGCTTTTTTGGGTGAGTCTTCATTAGAAAAGAAGTCGCCCTGAAGTCGCATTCGAGTGGTTGAAAAAATGTACTGACTGGTTTGCAATGGTCTCTTGTCAAAATGAGAAGGCATTTCAAGTTGGATTCTACAGGGAGTTTTTTCCTTGGGACTATTTCTGTTCACTGTCTTCATTATCAGGGTGGATGATGGAAGAGACTTCATGTGCAGCAGACATCAAGCTGGGAAGGAGCTAGAATGGATTTGGAGGACATAATCAGAAAAAGAGTGATCTCGATGAAGTGGAGAAATGATCTGGACTCAGTGAGATGGAATTATTTTGAGATGAGTTGGAAGTATTACACATAGAAGTCAAATGCATAAAAACAGATTGCACAGTAAGTGCTGAGACAGCAGTACTGAAGAAGAGGAGCTGGGGTTTTGGCGTGCCGCAAACTGAGCAAGCCAATAATACGTTGGTGTTTTGAAAAAGGTGGCTCTTTGGGTAGGAGGTGTTAGCAGGCAGGCAGTATGAGAGCTACTCACGCCACTCCACCCAGAGCTGCTGAGATCCCACCTGGCGCAATGCGTCCGGATTGGGATGTCATGTCGGAGACAATCTGGCCAAAGCAGCGAAACCAGGAGAGGTTTCAGAAAGCACGGGTTAAGTGGGACTTCGGTTTTGTCTAGAAAGCAGATGACGGAGGGGAATCGCAAACCTTTCAGTACATAGAGAACTGTTTTTTACTTTCCTCCTTGTCTCCTACGGGTAGGATGAGAAATCATCAGCTTAACATATAGCAATGTACCCTTAGATAAGGTGTAACAAAAGCCTGTGGGGAGCTGTGAGCCCTGGGCATGGCGGGGAGGAAGGATATTGCAGAATCGCCTTCACTGAAAGTTTTCCAGAGCAGGTGAGAGGGTGTAGGGACAGAGTCAAACACCTCGCAAGATCCCTCTGATCTCCTTCCCAAGCCAGGCTATGGGACTGGGGAGAGATTTTGGGAGCCTATATAGTCCGTTCCTCTTGCCCAAAGCACAGTTAACTAGAAAGCGTTAGCATGTTTCAGGAAACAAGACAAGGCTGGTTAAAACAACCCCACAAAATAGGAAGTAACGCTTCCCATTTCTGCTAGTACCGCCGCAAGAGTCCCAAGATCTGTCTGTCCCTGGCCGAGGTGGCAGCGGCAGCGGCAGCCCTGGGCCGTGAAGGGGTCTGCCCTGCAGCCGGGGCGTGGGTGTTGCGGGGTTATGTGCAATAAGTTTTACAGCCGTCAGGTGCTCTGTAAGTCACTGCTTTGTTCATATTCACCTGCCCGCGAAGAGTTACGTCCAAAGAGCCGGTGGAGGAAGAATCATGCCGGGATGAAACTGCGTCGAAGGTGAAGCTTGTTTGCGGGGATGAGGTGGTGACTTCCCCGGCTTCCCAGCCTCCCTTCCCACAAGGCTGGACACCTAGGCTCTGAGACTGGAAAGAAGCTGGTCTTGGAAAAGAAGAGGGCGCAAGCGACTCGTCTGCCGCTGGAGACAATCCTCCTGTCCGACTGTAGCACCAGGGACGGTGTTTTACGCAGGCAGAGCCCAGGTGGATTTTGTCAGAGAGGACGGTGAATGCAGAGGGCCAGAGTTTGTTGGCTGTGAGATGTAAACTGTTAGTTCTCGGGGCTGGGGACGGTTCCCCAGTCCCTACAAAACCCGGGTGCAAGCAGACCTCTGACCACACGTGAAAGATGCTGCTGCGCTGGAGCAGCCGTGGCATGGGCACTGGCAGGCTCAGTGGGATGGCGCGAGCTTCTCTCCCCGCGCAGAGGGCGGGAAGCTGGCCCCAGCCCTGCCTCCCGGTCGCACCTCTTCTCATGGCGTGTGCTTAAAAGAAAAATAGGCTTTCTCTGTCCTAAGGAACTGGGATGTGCGTCACCGCGGAATGAAGTATTCACTTAGGACTGGAGCTGCAGAGCTGCTCTCCTTTTTTTTTGAGCTCTGGAGGAACAAGGAGTCCCAAGGAAACTCGAGCATGAGGTTTGAGCTTGAAAAAATGAGTTTCGAGCTTGAAAAAATGAGTTTCTCAATCTCTCCCCACCTTGCTGGAGTTTTTCCCATAAAATAATCATTGCTTTTGAAGCCAGTCCCCCTTCTCTCCCATGCTTGAGAAGCTGCTTCCCCCAGCTCTGTGTACAGGCACTGACTGGCTCCTCTCCAGGTAATACTCAGTGAAGAAATGCCTGCTCGCGTACCTGCTGCAAACTATTTACATCTCGCTCTCTTTGGCAATAAATTAGCTCCGCAGAGGAGGTCTGTGCAACAGTTGTTCTGAGCAGGGAGGGAGTCTGGATTCTGTGACAGCGTTTAAACAGCCAGCCCTTATCGTCGCGGATATAAGAGAGCAGGGAACTTGTTGATGCAAACTAACATCAAGCGAACTGTGGTTGCCAGCAGAGCAGCTTCCCATGCGAAAACCCTGATTCCCTTCGTCTTGACAAGACCATGGCAAAGCCAAGTCAAGGACAGAGCCTCTTTTTTTTTTTTCCCAAACCAACTGTTAATGGAATAAGTAATTCCACAGACCTGTCTTTCACATCTCACTCACTTTATATGCAGTCTAATTAATTCTGTCGGGGAAAATAATTGGCTCAGATCAGGTCGATCCAACTGAAGTTCTAAATAACTTTGGTTGAGTGGTATTTATATTTCAGCAACTAGTCTTGGGTGAAGCACTCACACGTGCAGAATACTAAGCCTATGCTAACTTGGCACAAAAATAGTGCTGTGGTCCATCAAATGACATTAAGTCCGACCTGTAAAAGCTGTACAGCTGCCTCTGAAATGCGGCTATCTTGGGAGGGAGGGAGGGAGGGAGGGAGGGAGGGAGGGAGGGAGGGCGGGAGGGCGGGGAGCCGCC
>JAVKLA010000049.1:11480797-11553695 GCA_034782735.1 Sagittarius serpentarius
AACCTGTGTCGGTGCCGAGCGGTGGGCAGCACGGACACACTCCCCGTCGGTGGGAGAGTGGAGTAAAATGCTTCTCAGCCGGGAAGGAGGGATAGGCATGACCCTGTGGGGACACAGCGGGACACAGGAGCTTGTGAGGAAAGGTTTTGAGGATGCGCTTGTGTCAGGAGGGTGCACAGGCAAGGAGCAGTCAGTGGTGGGAAAGGACAAGGGCTTCAGACAGGGCTGGAAGATCTGGTGTATGGGAGGAGACTGGGACAAGGGGGAACGGGGCATCAGGGCCAAATAAAAGGCTGGTGTAGCTGTAAGCTGTGACTGTCCTCACCTGAGGGACAGACCTGGTCAGAAAGGATGGGGCCTGAGCGCTGGCAGGGCGATGTTCTGACAGCTGGACTGCCGTGGTCAGGAAGGGGATAGCATCCTCTCACCGTAATGTGGGGTGGGGTGTTCCCCTCTGTGTTTCTTCAAGGCACGAGCATCTTGCCTTCAGAAAGGCACAAATGGAAGGCAGGTGTGACTGCGCTGAAGGTCAGAGCTACACCGAAAGTACCTTTGGTTTTCTTCATCCTACTGTTTCTCTGTGAACATTTGGGCCAGCGCTTCTCTCCCCCTCCACCCAACAAATTTTAGATCTGCAGCCAGATCCTCGCTCTCCAACTCAGCCTTCATCTCTGCTTGCAACAGCATCAGCCCACTCTCTTGGATCCTAGAAAAGGAAATTCATCTTTCCATCTGGTCCTCTTCATCTCCTTGTTGAATAGGTAGCATTTGCCTGAGATGGCTCGCCCCGTACTGAAGAACAACATGTTTCGTGCTGCACTGAGTGCCACAAAAGGCCGCCTTCCCGTAAGCAAATTGTGTAAACTGGCTCTTCTGCTGCAAAGCTTCTCTACTAGCCTGTGTTGGCTGCCGGTCTCTCTGGGGGAAGCCTGGGTAAATGAACAAGTGTGAAGAACAGTGTCACAGCCTTCTGCACTTCCTTTCTCCCCGATGCTAAAAATAACATCTCATTTGTAAATAAACTCTCTCCTAGTCTATTTTTACAGTGCTTTTGGGATGCGCTGGATTAACAAGGCCACATCCTGACTTCCTTTTCAGCCACAGCTCACATCCAGCCTGGGCAGTAGTCGTGTTTGCTGTGTCAAATCACAGCGTGCCGTCGGTGTATTTCCACCCTGCTCTATCTTCCCATCCTCTTGCAGAGGAGAGCGGTTTGCACTCCAGCTGAGTCTCTGATTTCTCTCCCGGGACTGCCAACATGACATGCACGCTGGCAGTTTCTGATCATTGCAATGAGGACACCAGTCTGCAAGAGCTACCAGCTCCCTCGCAGGTAGTAACTGAAAGGTGCAGAGCGCTCAAGCAAGCGCCGCCGTCACACTCCCTCCCCTGCTCCATTTGGGGCCAAAAGCTGCCGGCTGACTGACGGGGTTTGCCAACACTGTCACGATACTCGCTGTCGCGAAAGAGTCTCGTCTCCTTTCCCAGCCCTACAAAGGAGCGCACCGACGCGGATGTTTCTGTCAGCCAGCTCTCGTGTTGACCCTGCAGTTAAATCCCCGCAGGAGTCAGTAGCCCTGAAATGAACTGGCAGAGAGAAATATGGCGGTGTGGGGGTGCTTAACATCCAGCCTGCAAGCTATATGCTGGGCTGCCATTCTCCAGCTTTCCTTAAGGTACCTGAACGAGGCCAAGCTGTGAGACAGCACGGAGAAAGGCTACTCAGAGCAGGTAGCGACTCCTTCTCATCGCTAATCTAAAGGAGCAAAAGGGATCATTGCAAAGCTAGTCAAGCTGCTGGACTGCGATTGCGGCCATCAGAGCGGAGCTAGTCTTAGCGCAGCTGATTTGTATACCACCAGCAATAAAATCATGCCAAATGAGAGCCCAGGGTGCCGGGTAAAAACGTGCCTGGAACCGTAGTACTTCTTACTGCGGCCTGGACCGCCGCTGTTTCACCCCGATCTGTACCTGAGGCAACTTTGTCGAAGCTATCCTGAGCGCATGAAAGGGCGCTGGTAATCAGCCTGTCTTCGGCTGGGATGGGACCTCCAGCTCTGAGGAAGCACCGAGGGATTGCAGTCTGTCCAGCTGCGTCCCAGCACCCGTCAGGTCTTTCCCAGCACGGTGCTGAAGTCAACAGGTACCCTTAATGGGGCACTTCAAGTCTTAGAGAGGTGGGGGTCTAGAGAGGTGGGGGTCGTTCTCTTCTCCCAAGTAACAAGCGATAGGACAAGAGGAAGTGGCCTCCAGTTGCGCCGGGGGAGGTTTAGATTGGATATTAGGAAGAATTCCTTTACCGAAAGGGTCATTAGGCATCGGGACGGGTTGCCCAGGGCGGTGCCGGAGGCCCCGTCCCTGGATGTTTTTAAAAGTCGTGTAGATGTAGCGCTTGGGGACGTGGTTTAGGCGGGACTTGTCAGTGCTAGGTTAACGACTGGACTAGATGGTCTTACAGGTCTTTTCCTAAGACCTAGGCAATGCTGTGATTCTACGGTTCCCTCAGATTCCAGAGCCTCCAAACCCAAAAAGGATTCTGGCTGTGCGAAATTCACTGCTGAGGAGCAAATCGAACAAGAAACCTCTGGCGGTGACAGAAGATGGATCCGAGCTGGCGGGACGGCACCGAAAGCCTGCTGCCTGCCCCAAGGATCCTCCTCCTCCCGCCTCTCCGGGCAGCTGGAGCTGCGATCACCGCCCTGCGATCAGCTCACCTCTCTCAGGTACGGTCCAAAAGCCGGACCAGCTGGAGAAAACCCGATGACCTATGTGACGAACGAGATCAGGCACCTTCTGCCTTTAAATCTGTGAGTCCGGGAAAAAAACCCAGCATGAAATAATACCCTGCCTTAGGAAATTTCCGTGAGAGTGTTACTTATTTCTCACTTCACCTTGAAGTATTTTCCCCCATCCCTCCCCGCTCCCACTTAAAGATTTATTTGGTTTCCTTTCTCTTCAGGCTCAATCCAATTAAACAAAAAAATTGCTTTATTCATGTGAGCGTTCTGTGAACTTTACTCAGGAAAAGTGCTGAATATACCAAAAGTAAAGAACAGTTTTTATGTGACTAGTTTTTTTTCTGGGATTTTTTTTTTTTTTTTCTTTCTTGCACGGCAAAGATCTTTTTCTCTTAAGTAAAGAAACGGCTGAAACCGTTGACAAGTCAGACGTCAATAAAACGACAAAAACATGAAATGCTATTTTATTGGTCACTGAATTCCTTTTCCACGTTGGGAGCAGTTCCATACAAGCGATTAACAAAATAAGGCCTTGATCCTCCGACTGTAAGAGGATTTTAAAACAGCAAAATTAAGCTCTTGGAATATAAGAATGGTTAGACTCAGGATTGTCTGGGCAATATTCATTCGTTTCCCATTTCCATAGGTATTATGATACCATCTTTCATCTTGTACCTACGTACTCGCATACTAATTTTTCCCTGGGAACCTCTCCTACATTCACGGTCCAAAATAAATTGTGATCTCGTGATCAGCTATTTCATACTTTTTATCATTTCTCTTCATTATTCAGAGCGCATCTCATGGCTTATTTACAATCCGTGATTCAAACTGTGCTGTGGAGGAAATGGATGGCAATTTCCTGATTAACTTTCCTGCCTAACCTCTTGTGGTAGCATCCAAGTGCTTCCCAAGTTTTCATGAATTTGTCTAGACAGCTTCTGTGGGAGGTCGGCAGGGCTGTCGGAAGAAGACCTGGGAAACGGGAAGGGTGAGAACAGGCATTTGCAAGGCAGCGCGGTAAAGACGGAGAAATGAGACACAGATTAATCACGGTGCTGCGAACAGAAGGACGACTAGGAGCCTGAGGGAGGGCAAAAGTGTTTGCGGGCAAGCGGGGGCACTGGGTGCGGGTGTGCTCCGAGGGGCCTGGCCGGCCGTGCCAGCGGCTTCGCTGCGCAGGGGCACCGAGCACCCTGCGAGCCGGCCGGAGCCCCCGGCCACACCTGCACCCGTGGCACCGCCAGTCTGTCGGTGATGCGGTCAGGGGGCACGGCAGCCCTGGGTCGCCCGCCTCTCCCCCATCCTATCTTTTCTCTTCTGCTGGTGGGATGAGGGAGAGCACGTTACCGGCGAGCGTTCTTCCTTCGAGGCTGTCACGGGGCTCGGCGGTCAGGCTGCTGCTGGGGCAGGATGCGCTGGGCAGGAGGAGCCGTCTGACGGGGCGTGCTGAAAGCCCCGCGGGGGAAGTTTCAACCAACACGGGGCGAAAACAACTGCAGCAAGATGACTGAGGAGACATTGCATCAAATTTGCCCCCCGTCCGTCACACTCTGGCTCGCTGGCCGTCTCAGCCAGGGCTGACTCCGACAAAAAAAAAAAGGCTTCCTCTCAGGCGTGGGATCACCAGAACAAGGGGCTTCTTGCCGGGGCTAATCTCTGGGGTGAATATAAAGAGCAGGAGTCACTCGCCGGTAATTTCCCACGTGCGGCAGAAAAGGGCAAGTGGGGATTTTCCCCTCGCAGGAGAGCGGGCGCCTGGCCCCGACCACAGGTGCCCCTTTCAGCTCTTCTCCTGAAGCGTCCATCCCTTCCACCCCCAAACCCGACTCCGTTTTTTCTGGTGTGTTCGTAGCTGTTCTGCTCAAAGGCGCTTCAGCTGGGAGGTGCAAGTGTGGGTATGCCAACGTGCTCAAAAAACCAGGGGTTAGCAGGGAGGTTTCTCAGCCTTTACACTGCTCACGCTGCTGGCGATTGTATGGCAAGCTTTGAAATCTCCGGGGGATATAAGTCTGCGTTTGCCATTCCCCAGTGAGACTGTTTCTCAATTAAAAAGCAATTTCATTTTCTTAAGAGGAAAGAAAAATGGCTCTAAGATCTATTGTTAGCAGAGCTGCACAGGTGGATCACGATATAAATGGAATGTAATTGAATGTTTTGTATGGGAGGAAACTTTTGATGTGCATTTATGGATTAGGTGATTTTGTTTGTGTACTGGGCAAGGGAGGTATATATATATATGTCTGCGTTTTAGATGTGATGCAGGTAGTTAACTCTTTAACTGATAAGAGAATGTGATTATTCCTGCTTTTCTGCTTTTCTGGCCTTATTACTCTACTGCTGTTCTGGACCTGGGACCTACAAATACATTAAAGATTGAACCTCAGCCAGCAAGCTGTCCGACAACTGTGTTTCAGCAAAGCTTAGTGTCATGCCTGCACGGCTCTGTCCCAAAGCTAAGCTCCACGCCGTTGAAACAGTGTGGCAGAAAATAGCATATTGAACCACGCAAAGGTACGGATCAATGAAGTCATTGACAAAGTGACCTTATGGATAGGGCAGACAAGGCAGAGGCCTTGTGCGATGATGCCTGAGAGTCGTCTTTAAGAGCAAGCTTAACAGTAATGACTGGTAATGCGGAGAGCGGCAACGTATTAAAGAGGCCCTTTAGGGCGACCCCCCTATGATTGAATTTCCAGGAACAAAAGAACTTTTCTCTCTCTCTCTCGTGCCAAGGCTTGTTTGATCTGACATATTGGCAATGTCAGGAGGCTGATTTGGGGAAGACAGCCCCGTTGCCTCCCGCCAGCCTCGGGGCAGGCGTGGGGTGAGCCCTCCTCGGAGGACAGGCGGAGAAAGGCAAACCGCAGGTTTTCAGAGAGGACCTGGCGCTATGAGGCTGTAAATAAGGCTTTATCGTCAAGCCGTAAACTGCCCCCCCCAACATCACTTGGCTGGCTGATATCACGCATAATAAATTGAATGAGCATGCAAAGATTTACCGACTTGAGCATCTCTGTCCGTATTATGAATTCACCAAGCGGAGTGAGGTAGGAGCCAAGTCTCTGTGAGGCAGAGTAAATAAAATAAAATTAAAACCTTGTTTTCTCTAGATTCCTGCAAGCCTTTGGGAGGACAAGAGGCTCACCATGGGTATTTGTTTTCCTATAGATTTCCAATCATACTTTTGTTGCCTCATATTATCTACACATACACAGTGGCCTGTTTATTTCTTCCCCGTTCCATAAAAAAGGGAAAATAAATTGGGGGGAGTCCAATTACTGAAACTTAATTAAAACAATTTAAAAATGACTTAAGCAATTATCTAACAAGTGATCTTTTTGGTAACAGCTGTACACAGGCAATTTATTAGTTAGTGAAGCCAATCCTGTTTTTTAATATAAACAGACTAATTAATCAGTGGTTAACTCTTGTAATGACCAGCTCTGGCATTTAATTATTGCTGCTGTCATGAAGCATAATAGCTTATTTCCCAGGGTTATTACGCAAATCGCCAACAGTGACCACTCTGTGTGAAGTTTAAAGCACTTTCTGTGATTATCTCTCATTTCCACATTCTCATGACTATTTGAAGCACACGCTTTTCCTGTTGTGAAAAGTTTCGCGCCGCTTTTCGGCTCAGTAGCGAATTTCTGGGAACGCTGGAGCAAAACATCCCAGTTCTTCCAGGTTTTAGTTGCTGGAGGGGAAAGGAGGAGGAAAAAAACGTTTATATTTCCCACGTTAGAAACCCTCTCTACGCACAGCTTTCTGAATGGGGCTGTGGAATAAAAGGACCAAGATCTGCAACAGGCAGATGCTGGAGATATTTAAGCCTTAAACTCAGTTTGGTGGTGAGGTCTTGCGCATCCAGTGAGGCGAGGCAAACCCCTGCGGAGGAGAGCTGAGAGCTCGCCACAGCTCAGCAGAAGGCAGAAGTCTAAGTGCAGGCAGATAAGAAAAAAAGCTCAATGTGAGACTAACAGGAGAAAGCAAGAAACCTCCTGGAGTCCCCAGAGCTCCTGCACGGCGGACCAAGAGCTGCTGGGGTTAGAAGAAAGGGAGAAGAAAAAACCACAGAGATGACCTAGTCCTCACCTTAACCTTGGCCTTTCAAAGGCTTTGGGGACAACGACTAAGATTAAGAGTAGTACATTGAATAATAACACTTAAAAGAAGGCACGGGCATTACGTAAGGTGTAAAAATCTCCGAGGTGAGCGTGCATATCTGGAGCGTGTATCCGTGGGCATGGCAAGATTTTTAAACAGATTTAATAAACCTGAAATGTCCAGCAGCAGATGCCAAATGCGATCATCTCACCGGAGCTGACAATAAAGAGGTTCACATAAACGCAGTGGGAAGGAAAGCAGAGAGAGCAGAGGAGCCATTAGAGAAGAGGCTAGCGTGAAGCAATTGCAGGCAGCAGGCAGCAGGGCAGTAAAATCTAATAAAACCTTGATGTACAAACCACCCTAATCAAAGAACACGTCTCACATTCGTGTCTCCCGTCTCCTCGGCCTCCACACAGCGTCTGGTGGGAATAGCTTGGTTATTTTTGTAGATAAACAGATCCCAGGTAAGCTCCACCTGAGCATCTCTGTCAGCCCGCTGAAGTGCAACAAGCCTTCAAAATCCCTAAGATGAAGCCATGAACTTCCACGAGTTTCCAAACCGCCAGCTCTCCCCAGCCTTGTGGTAGAGAAAAGGCTCAGGGCTGGCTTCGAAGGTCCAAGTCAGCACGGGGAAGGGAGGGAGGGAGTGGCGGCCTTTTTCCAGAGCCCGTTTCTAGCCTGTTAGCCTCCTGAATGCCAAGGGAGAACAAGCTGGAGTTGCTGTAATGGACCTAGACTAGACATGAACCTGAATTTCTGCCTGTCATAACCACCCCTGCCCGACTCTGAGGGTGAAGGCACCCAGTCCTCCCTCCCCATCACACAAATCCCCCCACATCTGCAGCCCTCCGTGAGGTTAGCTCACATCTGGGGAGAAGCGAGACTGTTTTCTTAGAGGCCTCATTACATAGGTTAGTCCCGGTCATGACTAGGATCGAACCCATTTTGAGAAACCTAGCGCTGTTCCACCACCGGCGAAGGCAGAACCGGCGGTTTTGAAGCGCTTTAAACCCTGGCCGTTATTCTTGGCAATAAAACAGTTTTCTAGTGGCTCAGCATCCAGAGCTGGGGTTAACCCAGCTTCCACTTAATTCAAACACCAAACCCAGACGGAAAGAGAAGAGCAGTTTTGCTGGCTGGAAACCCGCCGTGGAGGCAGTTGTTTTTGTCCTGGCTGCTCGGGTTGCAATAAAGCGACGTATGACAGCACGGGCATTTACTCACCTGCCCTGCAAGCACACGTGGGTTGTAAACAGGCTGCGTACACACCAGTAAGTGCTGTCCTTGCTGGGGAAGAATTGAAGGCCAGACCTTTTGTCGGGGTCCACATCTGCCCTCACGCTGTCGCCGAAGACGACAAGAGGGACTTTGCTGGCATCAGTGGCTTTCTGCGAGCGTGAGAGCAGCCTCCTTCTGCAAGGGCAGAAACAGGCTCCCGCAGCGGTGGGCCAGACACCTGAACGGTGCATGTCCCCAACACCAGGGAGCAGCTGAGATGGGTGGCCTGTGTGCCACCGTCCCCGGGGAGCGGAGAAGGCAGCCTGCCTGCCTGCGAGGTGTGCTCGACGGGCTGAGCTGTGTTTCTGCGGGTATTTCTCCATCATCTCAAAGGTCTGATGACTCAGAAGTTTGTTTCCATTGGTGGGGAAAAGGGAAATTATGGCGTTATTTCTTGATTGCATACCACGGCGTGTCTCCAGGAGCACAGATGCTCTTACAGCGCTCGATACCGACCGAGCAGAGATTAGTCTGGTCCAAAGCATCACATTTTTACCGAGCGTCAGGGGGCAGCACTCCCCCCCCAGGTGCTGGCAGTACCAGGTGGTTCTGTAACTGCTGTTCGCGCCTCCCATCAGAAAGCGCATGGAAGTAGGGCAGCCATATATTTCCTCGAATTTGGCGTTGAACCGGAGGCATAGAACAAGCCTAATTTCCACGCCAGGCTGGAGATGTAATAGGAAAGCCATCTAACAGGTGAAAAATGAAGTGGCCCCTGACACAGGCGGCTACTCCCTCCTGCCTGTCACAGCTTTCCCCACTGCTCCCTGATGTCTCTCTGTAATATAAACTGTGCTCATTTTGCAAGCGCACTGCAGGCCAAACGGCTGCTAATCGCACTCGACTGTGCTTCTGTAATCATCTGCAGGCGTTCGGCTCCGACGTGGGGTATCTCCACCCTGCAGCTGGAATACAGCATTGAAGAACGTGTCGCAGTACCCAAACTGCTTGTAATCCGGGGTGGGCTGCAAAACCTGATGCTGCAGAAGCACAGGCTTCGCTGTGGGCTGTCAAAACTTGCGGGCGGTCTGTGTACCTCCCTGCGCTTTCCCAGCTGACCACGACCAGCTCGGTTGCGTCTGCGTGCATCGCGGTCACACCTCCTGGCAGTGGGGTGGACGCGCCTGAGACAGCAAGCGCTTGGAGGGGGACCACCTCTTTGATTCACGGTGATGGTCCAGGTTGCTAGCAGGCCCCTTGGAGTTTGGCCAGGAGGGAGAACTCCCGCCCCTGCCATGGCCTGGCCTCGCTGCCCGGCAGCTGATGCAGCGGGTCCCGGCTGCAGGATGAGCCCTGCAGACGGAGGTGTGGGCAGCTGCGCCGGCTGGGTGGGGAGGCAGATGGGTAACAAGCACAGGTTGCCAAAGCTTGGTGGTAAAAGCCTTGTTCAGAACGTGCATGGGGTGTCACGTGTTCCTAAAGAACAGCCGCTGCTTTGCTTTTGCTGTGCCTTCCCTTTGTGGTCCAGTGTCACAGGCATGACTTGCTGGCTCTGCGGTCCTGGAGGAGCCCTCTTCTTTCCACAGCGGACCGCTCTCAGACGTGGCTCGTCGCCACCAGGGATGTCTTTCCACGGTCCTAAAATTGTTTGAATGAGTTTCATTAGCAAAAGAGGATCTGCTTTGAAAGAGATTTTTTTCTTTAACAGATGTTCCTCTTTGTGCTTATCCTATCTTAATACTCCGGTCTTGCTTTTGTGATATTTAACTGCAACCCAAGTGAGTTGCCCCTGCTCTTGTTTTGTCTCCCAGTATGCTGTACTCCCATGGATATCGACCTGCGTTAAGTGAAAGCAGTCTTTTTTTTTTACTACCCAGTATCTTGCGTGTTTGCTGTTTCGATTACATTAGCCCCTAGAAGGACTTCACTGTACTACCTACCGTATAAGCAAATGGCTAGGGAATTTGTTCATTTTCAAAACAAAATGCATCCTTAGACCTACATCTGGATGACTGATGAGCAAAATAATGTTGTGACTATGGCTTGATTAGACCTTAGCATTTAAAATAAATGAATATCTGCTTTAGTGATGCTTACACAGTTTTTCTGCCTGCTCCTCAGTAGCCATGACATGGTGGAGCTTGATTAAAGGAACATGGATTTCAAAATCGTGTTCGTACAACATGTTCACTCGAACTGAATTTGAGATGTTTAAATATGCCTGTCTGCTTTGCCTTCATGCTAATCAATCAGAGAGGTGAACTGGCACACTACCCGTTAGCCAGCCAATTACGCAGCACAGCTCACAAATTCTGAGTAAAACACTGGGCAAGATAGCTGTCCATCACATTTGAAACATAGATTTAAGGAGTTAATGGTCTGTTCCTAGATACGTTATGAGCAAAAAATTGTCCTAAATGTATAGAATCAATTATTCGTTCTGAACCATTCTCCCAATTTTTCTCATTTGAAACACATGATAGTTAAACATGTGCCATTATCCCCACTTTTCTAGATTCATGGATCTTAAGGCCAAGGGGGTAACTAAGATCATCTAGGTTGACCTCTAGCTTACTACAGGCTAAAAACTCTCTTCTGATTATTTCTGCATCGAGACCATAATTTCCACTTGAGCAACAGCACATCTTTTTAAAAGACAGCTAATTATGATCTGAAAACATCATGTGTTAACAGAATCCGGTACATCCCTTTAAGCTGTTTGGTTAATTACTCTTGTTGCTAACATTTTTGTCTTCTTTCTAATCTGAATTTGTCTTGCTTCAGCTTTCAGCCACAAGATCTTATTACGCCTTTACACCACCAGAATACAGATCCATCTGCCATCGGAAATCCCTTTCATAATGGTGTTTGTAAGTCAGGATCAAGTCACCTTTTATCTTCTCTTGAATAAGCTAGAAATATTAAGCTTCGTTAGTCTTTTACTATACAGCTAGGTTGTGCCATCTCGGATTATACTCGCAGCTTCCGTCCGAACCTTTTCTGGTTTTTGCTTTTATAAGGCAGACACAAAATTTCCTTAGAATTGCCAAAACCCATAGCTGGCAATTCCCTGCCTGAGGACTGCATCCAGCCTCGCAGAGCTCCACATTAGGCATTAACTCAGCAAGAAGGCTGCATTGGGCACAGAGCTGAAACCTGCCGCTTGCTGGGGCGCAGCGATGGTGGCTTGAGTGTCTCCATTACATTCAAAGAAGCTAAAGTCCAAGTCAGTAACGTAGAAAAACTTTGTAGTTTAAAAGCCCAGTTTCAGGAAGTTGAAAACCTTTAAAAGCTAAATCATCCGCGAGGAAGAATTCAAAATGCAAGACATCGCAATAGTTCGCGCAGTTTTCTTTCCCTGCACCTCGAAAAGGGTAAAGGAGAAGTAGAAAGCTTCAGAGCGGGACAAGAAGAGTGATCACAGATACGGTAAAAATAATTTCATTCAGCGGGTGATTAAACAGACTAGAGTCTGTCAGCTTGGAAAGGAGTTGATTGAGGAGGAAAGGTGACAGAATACAACTGAAAATGATGCAGAAAAGGTGAATGGCAATGGCTGAGTGCAATGATGAGGAGGCATCGAATGAAAAGACAGAGCGAACAAAAAGAGATGCTTCTTTATCCATCCTTTAATCAAACTCGGATGTTTCCTGTCATGTGGGCTGTGTGGCTGCTAAATGTCCATGTGGATTCCAAAAGCGACTAGGCAAAGGAAGGGAAGAAAGATCCAACAAGCCCCGTGGGCTGCCGGCTCAGACCGCTCTGGGGGACACACGAGGGCTGGGGGAGGGGACGAAGGGGAGGTACGGGGAAGCGCTGGCTGCGTTTGTGCTGCTCGGTTGGTTGTACTTCAGGCAAGCTGGCCACTGCTGGAGAGCCACTGGATGGGCCTTTGATCGCACCCCCGTCCAGCTGTCCTCACGGTCTTGAAATGGGAAGTGTAATTGGGAATTTTATACAGTCGCTTATTGCACGCCCCGAAGCCACACAGCTGCCCAAGTAAGGGAAAAACCGTTGCGCTGGTAAAAAGAACCAGGCTGGCTTGAAATAGGCAAACGTAGCAGAATACAAATGCACAGAGAGAGAGAGAGGAAAAAGAGATAGTAATGAATATAAATTAGAAGGGGGGAAAACCAGAAAATGTCTTAGCGAAGTGACAGGACACGAGGGAAAAACCTAAGGCAAGAGAGCGAATGGCAGTAACCCAAAGTTTTTAGTATGTCTCAATACAAAAATTCCTAACAATGCTACTAGTCTGTAAAAACATGTTTTTAATGTAGAAATGTCAAATAGTTTCAATATATCTTGTCGTTCCAAGGGTTTTTTTGAAAAGTTTGCATGAAGAATTCACCGAGGGCGAAGATGAAATCTGTTCCCTTCCAACAGTAACGTGGCAATATGCGAAGGAAGAGCTAATAAGCTGGCTGTTTTTAACCCGTAGGTCTGGCTGCAGCAAGAGCTTTAAAGAGCTGGATGAGGAGATGTGTGGGCTATTAAAGTTGGTAAATCATGGGAACGCTAGAAAGACTTGCTTGCCTGGAGAAACAGAAGATACAGATATTGGTAATTATAGGCATATCAGCCTGAAGTAGGCAGTGAGCCTGAGCAAAATAATGTGATTTCGTTAACAACAAGGCAAAAAAAAGAACTATTCTTAACAGTAATCAGTTTAGGCTTACGGGAAACAAGTTGTTCAATACCAGCATGGTACCATGTGTATTTGTTTGGTGGCAGAGGTGTTGGGGGTAACGTATTCATATTTCTCTAAGATATTTTTTATGGTAATGAAAATTTTTTTATTGAGAATTATTCCAAATAACATGTCGTATTAAATGAGATTAAAAATATATTATCAGACTGGACCCAAAACCCGTTGTTCAGTATAGGACCATCTTTAGTAGGCAACTGCTGCCTTTCTTGACCTGTGCTGTTTAACCCTTGGCTGTATGATTGACCTAAAAGCAAATCTGCAAATATTGGCAACGGCTGGGGAGCAAGGATAACGAAGAAGACACGCCACTGAGCTGAATTACTTTTTAAAAACAGGAGCCTGCAAATACTGTGTACTTCAGTACAGCCAAACGTGACGTGATACTTGTAGGGAGAGGATGAGTAGAATGCACTTACAGAAAGGGAGATGCTGCCTTGGGTATCAGCAACCCCAGAAAGGACTTGACCTAAGCCTACATAGCTACGAGACGAGCAGAAAGCTGATCCTAGAGGGCTCCTCACCCTACGGGCTTAACAAGATCCAACAGTTTGGAGCTGAAAATATAAAGCTCCGTTCTGAGATAAGATTCACTCTTTTTAACACCGGGAGTTCCTAGCCGTCTAACTGCTTCCCAAGGTTTCTAGAAGGCCCTTTGTCACTGTAAATCTTTTGTTTGCAAGAGCATATAAAGGCCTTTTATACGGGAGGTCAACCGGAACAGCAATTTTCACCCTTTTCAGTAAATGGACTCCTAAAAATTTCCATATGCTTACTGCTCTTTTTCTGCTCTTTTACAGGCCTTCTAGAAGTAGCCCATGGACGCCTCAGGAGACCAGACTGTCCCACTGATCCCTTCTGCATACCTAACCAACGCCGTTACAAGTAAGTCTCTGAAACGGGCACAGCATTACTGTGATAGTTTGACTGGCTTTATACAGATGATTCCTCCGCCTCCTCGACATTTCCTTGTCGTCCCCCCATAACCGTACCGTTGCATGGGATGCTCAGTTGCGTGTCCAGGCTGATCAGCCCCGTCCTTTTCAGTATCCTGTGGTCCAGCTTTTAACGGTCACCGTGCTCTTTGTTCCTACAGACGTGATCTGGCTCCTACGTTACGAACTGCCCAGACCTGTAGGTATAAATGAGTTGCCTCCCTCACTGCTTCGTACTCCCTTATTTTTAGGCTCAGCTAAAAACATCGTCATCGAAGATTTTTATAATTTGTTTCAGGTAAAAGTATTAAACGCGGCTAGCTTGCAGACTGATAGTAAGCAGAGATCTTTATTGTCCAGCCTCATTCCTGACCATCTAGGAAGACTCTTTGACTTCGATAGGAGCTGGATTAAGATTTGACCAAGCAAGTTACGTTAGGATTAGGGCTACAATTTTGTAATTAGTTTGCTTTTACTGTTTGGACTGCTAGATGACATTTCTATCTCGGTTGTTTCTGTAACAGCAATAAGAGACAAAGCCAGGATTCAATTACGTCAAAGAATGAAAGGCAGAAGAAATGATCTTCAGTGGTGCAGGATTGTTTCTTTCTGCAGAAGCACACAAAGTGCCCGTTTGTTGTGTGTGTGTTTGCCAAGCTGAGAAGTTATAGACAATATTGATTTGGGCTCCCAGCTCTTTGGAAGCAGGCACTGGGTGGAGGCCAAGACGGCTGAAGTCTCAATGCAAAGTCGGCCTCAATAAGGCCGTTCTTTGAGAGAGGGGTCCCTTCTTTTCAGTGTTTGCACCTGTGCGCGTTGTGTGCGTGCGCGTACGGAGCTAACAGGAGGCAGCGTTGTCCGGAGGCCACAGCAGGGAAACCCAGGGAAGGACACTCCGCACCAGCCCATGGTTTCAAGCTCTCTTGCTGGGATGGCAGGCAGTCCGCGTGAACTCTTCCCTCGCCTAAATTTAAGCGCTGTGAAATGGGGATAACATGACGTGTGACATGTTGAAGGTGGTTGGAGGGCTGTAGATGAAAGCTGAAAAGTAAACAAGTACTAAGTTTCATTACGAAATTTCGTAAATCCTTTTCCTGAATTTTGATGGATATTAGCTTTTCATTTCGCTTCATGACTGTGTAAACCGGGAACCAAGACAACTTAATCTCAATTGATTTGATTTTTATTTTTTCAGGTAAGCCCTACAAGATTCCACAGTAATTGCTTGACAGTGGCTTCACACGGGTAAGAAGAAATACAACCTCACCAGCCCTTCTGGGCAGAGTGCTTGGACTAGGTGTGGAAGGTGAAATCTCCATAATTACACAGTTTTCTGCCATTTGAAATGTGTCTGCCATGTTTTTTTCCTGCTGGGGGAAGTTTGATGACAGAGCGAGCATTTCTCTGTCACAAAACTGGCTGGAAGATGTGAATTTGAGTTCTCTTTTCCTCTTTCATAAACAATACAATTTATATAATAACATACACAGAGCTTATGACTCTACCTGTTTTTTATGGCCTGTAAATGTGGAAAACATGTGCCAAAGAAGGGCAAAAGCACTCTGAGAATCAATATAATAAGAATGGCCCCGCACAGCCAGCCTGCAGGAAAAATAGGATAGCTGACAAATTCTTTGCTCCCCGCAGTACTCTGGGTTCTTGGCTAACCTTAGGTGTGCATCAGTTAAAGCTCCATGTGGATAGCAGGATTTTGCTCACTTCGGCATTGTCTGACCTCTCCATTCCTGCCGAATATCTGTGTCACCTCCTGATTGCTCTCTCTGTAAAATAATCCTCCTTAAATTATTTAGATACATATTCCGCCTTCCCCTCGGCTGGTGTTCTAATTCTGGTGAGTGAAATGACCTCAATTAGAAATTCTTGCTTAAACATACAGCATCACTGAGAGGGTTGCAGTTTGTCTTGTCCCTTCTTGCTTTTCTTCAAGCCCCGTTTTGTATGTTTTTGCTTGTCTGCAGCTCATTAGCTCCTGTCATTACCTTCCCTTAAAACAAAACTTACTAGAAGATCATTATTCAGTTTGCAAAAACAAATTAAAAAATGCCATAATTAAGGTTACAGTTTTCCTTTTTATATCCTTGGGGGGATACTATGTTCTCTCATTACATAATGATACAAAACCAGGCCCCATATATGGGTATGTGCATATTTTATATCAACATATTTTTTTTTGTTTCATTAGAGATACTTCCAATTTATGGCAGCAGAAGTGAGATTGGTATTATGGCTATTCATTCGTAACTCAGAGCCTTTTTTTATTGTTCAAGTTACTATACTAATTGAGGTGTACAGCACTGTATGTCTCTTAACCTCTCTGGTTTAGTGTCATTTCCAAATACGTTTTGCACATCATTCTTATGTCAAAATCGGTGATAATGTGGCCCCAAAAGTAGTTGTTTTCTGACAGACAGAGAGGGGACTTCA
Organism: Sagittarius serpentarius; assembly: GCA_034782735.1. NCBI lineage: Eukaryota > Metazoa > Chordata > Aves > Accipitriformes > Sagittariidae > Sagittarius > Sagittarius serpentarius. The sequence goes on from JAVKLA010000049.1 coordinate 11,496,955, forward strand.
GCTTTACCAATTCTTGCAAAGAAAATTGAATTTCACCCCAGCTTCCACTTACTTACCAATTCTTTTTGTTTCTTAGAAACTATCTGGCACTTGCTCTGAAATGTAATTCTGTGACCCACCAAAAGTTTTGTCACGCTTTTATTTTTTAATTCATCTACAGTAAAACTCTGGTGCTTCCTCATTCTTTCTGCATTACTCTTGAGAAAATCAGGACGGATGGTATTGAACTCTGACCTTCACGTGAGCCAAGGCTCTCCTGGTGGGGACAGACTTTTCAAGGTCACCCCTGGCTGTCACATCCACGTGATTTGAAGTTTATTGAGAATCCAGTTCAATTTTTACCTCGTCTTTCCGAAAACAAGTTATTTTGTGGGGAAACCTCACATCTGTCTGACATGATTTGCCTTTCAAAACGCTCTCCTGACTCATGATTAATAAATAATTATCTCAGAATGTACAGTTTATGGTCCCACTGTTTGATCCCTAATCTCCAATATTAACTGTGGATTAACTCATACTTGCCTGGCGTTTTGTATCTGTATCCTACACGAGAGGCTCTTTTGCATTCCTTCATTAATATCAGTAATCTCTGGTTCGCGCTCATTAGTACCCACACATGTCCTCCACAGGTTTATTGTTAATATATTTTCTTAACTAATTCAGAGGCAAGGAAAACATTTAGTTCCTTTGTCACTTTTTTCCCCCAGAGCTCTATTTATTGACCTATTATTTTTCTGGAGTTTTCATTCCTCCACTATATTGATGACATTTCCTTTCTTTAAATATTTATATGCTTTCTTCTCGGTTGCATTTTTTCCCCCATTTGCTCTTCATGTCCTCATGTTACTTACGTTTCTTCCCATAAACTCCTAAGATTGCTGTACTGGGTTTTTTTTCCTTACCCGCAGTTAGACCATCGTTTCTTTACTGGAATACTGTAAGTGTGGCCAAATTCCACCCTGATAGCATTTGTTGGATTTGGCAGATGAAAACCAAACAAGCCACATCCGGCATCGGTTCCATGTGCAGATAGATGGCGAAATTAATCTTATATTTACTTCAAATATTTACTGACATCAAAAGACACCTTTCTTCTTCTTCCTCCTCCCTTTTCCCCCTCCTTTCCCCCCATACATTTTTTCTACCATACATCGCCACGTGCTGCGCCCCGGCCAGTGTCACGGGGCAGCGTCACCGACATCTGATTCCAGCCGCCCTCTTGCTCCTAACACCGAATGCACCTCCGGCACTCGTGCTGAAGGTTGTTCGATGGGCATGGAGGGCTGCTGCCGTCCCCTCCAGCCACCGGCCAGGAGGAGGGAAAAGAGAGGGGGCTGGGCACGGAGCTGTTCGGCGCTGCAAAAAGGCAAGGAACACATTTTCTGCTTCTGGAAGATGTTTATGCTACAGCATTTTTATTCTGCATCATCTGGCATCTCAATGAAAATCTTACAAAAGTATAATTTAACGGGGAAAGGGGGTTGGTTAAGAAAAGTGGTTGTGGTAAAATCCGGTAAATGAAAAGAAGTATTTGGGGAAAAAGGAGAAGACCTCCATTTCAAACTCGGACAAATGAACATGACTTTGCTCTATTTTGTAAAACAGTATCTCTGTTTTTCCATCATTTCTAGCCAGTAAGCAGGAAGAGCGCTGACGGGAGAAGAGACTTATCGTGGAAAAGTGTAGTATAGAGAAAGGGTAGGTTTTCTCACTGACAACAACCTTAGGAAGACGTTGGAGAGGATACGAACCCAGCTGCCTGCAGCCTGTTGAATATAACTATCAGAGAGGTACCTGGGGGGGGGTTTAATCTGTGTAAATATATTATGCAGGCAAGCGTAGAGATACCAGACCCGGTGGCTGGTACACGAGTATCTAGTACCTCGCTGTCCCCACTGCTGGTTACTACGGCTTGTAAGTCTGAAACCTCCTCACCGGCAACAGCCTTGTCAGTCTGTTTTGACCGCTTGTGTGAGAGCAGGAGAGACAGACTACATCAGGCTAGTTACACCTACTGCCGGCTTGGGTGTATTTATCGTGTTGTCACTTTGATTAGTGACAGCGCTTTAGGACTCTCACCACGGGCTGGAGCCCCACTGTGCTGCATGCTGTGCGAGGACGAAACAAAAATATAGTCCTCTCCCTGAATACTTTACTTTTTCAAGATAAAATCCCATCCAGGGAGCAGAACGAGATAAGGGAACAATAGTTGTCAGAGCAATAGTGAAGCTTCAGGGTTACGGGCCAGGGATGTGGGTCTCTGCAGCAGCGAGCGGCCCTACGAAAGGATGAGGGCAGGGTTGCTTCGGTCAAGTCAAAGCCACAGAAATGGATGTTACACCGACAGAGATGTGAGATGACGAGGAACGGGGTAAGATTCTCCCCGGGTGATTGCATCATATTCTGTAAAATAAATGATGCAGAAAGAAAAGAGAGTGGAACCCAGGGCAGAGCCTTGAAGCCCCAAAAGCTGAAGGAAGGAGACAGAAGACCTCCCAGTTGAAGGGATGGGAAAGAAACACGCAGGGGAGACAAAAAGAGTGTGGTTGCCTGCATTGAGAGTGATGGACAGGCCAAGATAAAGAAGGAGGAGGAGGAGGAGGATGGCGTCCTGCAGTCTGATTGAGAACAGATCATTAAGGACGTGCCTGTAAATCCTTTGCCGGCTCCTGTCCCTAGTGATATCTGAACACCGAAAACATATAATTTCCGTGTCCTCAGTTCCCATGTGTGAAGCAGTAAAGGCTGTTCACAGCCAAGCAGACTGAGCAGACATCTGCAGGGAAAGCAGCGTCCCTGACTGAGAGCTGTGACTGCACAGGAGAGAGGAAAAGGAGGGACGAGAAGCGGGTTATTGCCAGCTGCCCGGCGCAGGAAGGAGGGAGCTGCGGGGAGCTCGCCCGGCAGCCAAGAGCAGCGGCAGTAATCGGAAGAGGAAGTGGTGGGAGTCCAGGCGTGATGCTGAGGTCACCAAAAGCACATCGAAGAAGAAACATGAGGGAAACAATGGAGATGCCAATAATATCATTGGCAAGGGAGCTGCTGGGAGCCACCAAGAGATCAAGCACATCAGGACGAGGAGGGAGAGGGAAACGGCAAAACAAAAGATAAAGAGCAGGATCATGCCAACACGTCCCCGCGCGAGCGTGGACAGCAGCCCCTGGTTCCTGCGCCGTGTCCGACAATATCGCTTCGCCGTCTTCTCCGAGGAGGCTGGGCAGAGCAGACGCTGGCCGGGGCCAGAAGCCGCGGGGCCGGCGTCCAGCCAAAGGCTTGGTTCCGCTGTGATCTTCTCCCTCTGCTAATCACCCGCCTCTGCCCCAAAGCACACACCTGAAGAGGCCATTTTCTAGCCATTGTGCTTTTTTTCCCCCCATCCTACATTTTGCACTGAGGGCTAGTGGCGCGGACCTGGTGGCTTTTATATCCAGTTTTGTTTCTTTTCTCTCTTTCTTCATGTTTGGATTTACACCACTGCCTGGTGGTGTGTGAGACGGGGAGAGCCGTTACATAATATACGGCAGGTGATGTTTACTAAAAAAAGAGAGAAAAAACAGAGAAGTGAATGATTTGGTACAGCAACTCAATAAGCCAAAACATATTTTACAAAAAAAACCATCGGCAGTTGTGTAGTATAATATCACACACCGAGCGAAATAAGTTAGCGCAGTACCTTGACAGATAAAAAGATTAATGAAATCTTCCCTCTCTGCTTACAGAAAAAATGGTTCTCGCAGACTCCCTTAAATCTCTTGTCATTGCCAAACTCCCATTTTCCTTCTCCATGAACTCAAAAGCTGGGGATGAAAAGGCAGAGAGAAATTTTTGCCAACCTCCAGCTTCATATTTTCTGGCACAGACATTTAATTATCTCTGCAGGCACGTGGCAGACAAGTCTGTTGCCGTACATTTTTTATACACAGAGGATGAAATTTTGTGTGGTGATTAGAAGGTGGTACCTGAGGTGGGGTGAGGAGGTTCATTGGCTTTTAAAATGATTGTCTGTGTCTCAGCAAAAATGTGTAGGGCACTTTACACATGAAATAAGGATATTTAGCTCGCAGTGGGAGCGAAGTATCTCAAGCCCCAGCTCTGCATTTACATATGCACTTAACTTAACCTGCCTGTGCTGCTGGAGGGGACTGGGAAGCCACTGGGCTTGATCCGGTAAGCCCCAGGTGGATGTTTAGAGCCAACTGAGATGCCCTTGGGTCACGTGCCGGGGCTGCAGCTGGTGACCCCGAGGGGCCGGGGGACCCCAAGCACCGTTCTGCCTGCCTGCAGCTTGCCCATGTCTCGGGAACTGGAGGGCACCTCGGGCAGCGCCAGGAGGGAGCTGGTCTCTGGGTGGCTTTCGGAGCCTTCCTGGGTGGCGTTGAGCTCCTGGCGAGGTCAGAGCTTTTAGATGCCCATGTGCGCTCGAGGTGCCTGGGCCAGGCGATGGTTGGGGCAACCAGTGGGGGAACTGAGCTGGCCAAGAGGGTCGGGCTTTCTTCTGGCACTGCTTTGCCTTCCAGGCCATTTTGTTAGCACAGGGAACCATGACGGAGAGGGCTGAAAAGCGAACTTGACACCCGTTGCTTTCCCTCAGACAGGACCCAGCTGCAGCCCGGACAGCTGTTTTGTCTGCGTTCTTGCCGCTTATGTTTTCCTAAGCTGCTCATTATTTTAGATGCCCTGAGTTGTTTAAACCCTGTCCTCCTTCACGGCTGCCCTTTTAGCAGCTCTATGGATTGGCAATTGGTTTTCCTTTGCTTTTTTCCCTGCGCGAGAATAAAAATTGGAGTATTGAACAGTTCATTTTCGTATTTACAAGAGAGATGCGTGCGGGCAGAACAAGTAGCTACGCACCTTATATAGCCCTCCCTGAGCACTTTCTGCCCCTCTTCCCCGGCCCAGCCCACGGTCGCTGCTCTGTCACGTCTTTCTCTGCGCAGGTGGGAAGGTGTCTCTTGTGAGGTTTGGTGCTCCTGCCCAGAAGATCCAGCTGATGAATGAATCTGTGGCTACCACAAAGCAACGTCTGTAGCTATGAATGTCACATAGAGACAAATAAGTGTGCTTTGGCAAACAAAACCCCAAAAAAGGGATTTTTTTTTTTTTAATTTTGTATTTTTTTATTTTTGGTTTTTGATTGTAAAAAATCATTCTGCTTTATTTGAATGCCCTTCTACTAGTAGTCTTCCCTCCCACCCCCCGCCACTTTGGAGGAAAGAAAATGTGAAAGAAAAGATGTAAAAATGCAAAATGATTTCTTTTTCCCTCACGGAACGAGCCAGAGCTGAACATTTTTTAACCAATTCCCCTAACTCACATGGCTCTTTACAATAAGCAAAGAGTGTAAAAACACTTAACAGCCTCTTGCCGAGACGAATACAAAGCCGTGAGCCCAGAGTATCCAGCTGGGTGGGTCATGCCGTTATTCTGGTGTCAGGGTGGGCTGGACGCCAGAACCGTTTCTCTCCTACCTGACCGGATCTCCTGCCCACACACCGTATGGTCTATCGCTGTAAAGCCCAACCCCTCGTCAATGTACTGCACGAGCACAGGTCGTCCGCAGCGCGTGCTGCTCAGGGACGGTGCGCGGTCCCCGACCCCCGCAGTCCGTAAGGGCAGATGAGGCGAACATCTGGCAGGAGGGCTACAGGTTTAGCGTACGATGAGGCTTGGTGGTTCACAGGGTCCCTTCAACCGTATGGTTGCGCGTGCTATGCACCGTATTTCTGGTGTTCCTGGGGAGCCCCCAGGAGGTGACCATCATCAGGACAACTAATGCTGCCCGGTGCCCACCACCCTCTTTCTGAGAAGTGCCTTCAGAGCGGGCAGGCAGCAGCGCACCGTTTGCTGGAGCTGCCCTGGCAGCTGCTGGGACAACTCCTCCTTGGTCATTCGCAAGAAGAAAGGTACCAGGAGCAGGCTGTGGACCAGGTAAAGAGTCCTGGTGGCCTGTATTTGGTCTGCATATGAGCTGTGAGTTTGGTGCTCCAGATGCAGATGCCTCGGGACGTCTCCAGGAGACACACTAAGGTGCAAGACAAAGCAGTGCAGAAGAGTAGGAGTGGAAAAGACCCACATCAGTGAGACATTCGGAGGAAGACAGACTTCGCTGGTGGATGTTGGGATTCTCTTGCCATTACCCTAAGGAGTTAGCTGAGCAAGCAGGTGGTGAGGAAGCTGCTCCAGAGGCAGGAGGAGAGCGGCCAGATGACACCAAGCTGGAGTGGGCAGCAGCATCCCAGTGTGCTTCTGGAAAAGCAGTAAGGGAAAGCGTTGAGGCGGAATGGGGCAGAGGTGTAGGGAAAAGCAGAGGCAATGGGAACCACAAGGAGCTTTGCGATGTGATACAGGAAAGAAAAAAACGGTGGTGCGTAAGGTCCAGGCCTGGAGAGGACAAGGAAAGGTTAAAAAGCCAGGAAAAGAGGCTATCCATTACACTGGCTTATATGTGTGGTGGCTCTGGGAAGGATTATGGTTACTCTGTGGGGACGAGGGTGAGGTGACAGTAATAGCCCAGCAAGCGTGTGGCCCAGTATGAAATTGCAAGCCGCGTCCCTGGCTTTTAATCACTCTGAGAAACATCTGGCTAGGATTAGCGGGTCCATGGCCAGAGCAGCTCCCTTAGCTGCCCCTTCTGGGTGGGCTAGCCAGTGGGCTGGCAGTGGCTGGCACGCAGGGAGGGGCAGGGATAACCACTGAAACGAGTCGTGTGAAGTGGGGTCCTCCCTCCGGACCTCCAAGCAGCACTTTGGAGGACCTCCCTGCTCTGGGCAGGGGACCACAGGGGCAGGCCAGGGAGGCTCGCCTCCTGCCTCCAGCATTGCAGCATCCTCCACCAGCAACCCAGTCCCCGGCAGCGGGGAGGGCAGGCAGGCAGGGTGCCCCACGCCACCCTACCCTGTCCCACCTCCCTCAGTCACTGATGGCCTTGCGCAAGTGGCTGGAAGTCTCGGGTTCCCCCCCTCGCAGTTTTATTCACCCACATGGTTTGCAGAGAAAGGGCAGCACGGGTATCAGCAGCAGGTCTGTTGACCCCAGCTTGGTCCGAGCAGTACTCGAATTTGCGGGGTGCTTGGTGAGTGCATACTGTGGTAGCCGGTAAAATGGTTTCCATATGCTATTCATGTTCGTATTGTTCTTCTGACAGGTGATACCTTTTTTCCATTGAAATGGTATCCCCTCGTTGGCAGGCTGCGGGTCAGCGAGGGGGAGACGTGGCCTGTTCCAGTTAATTCTGTAATTGCCATCTAACTGCTGACAGAAAGCATTTGGGAAGCTTCTTAAGCAGCCTAATGATTTTACATTGTGTACACCTAGAGGAGCACTCAGCCTTTCCAGCTCTGTTGGTGCGTTAACATGTCATGTAATGAAACTATTCAGCTGAGATTAGAGGAAAGCTGTAGGAGCGGGCAGTGGGGAATTGGCTAGAGTCACAACTGGGTCTTCCTGACACCTGTATTGCCAGGGTCACAGAAACAGGCGGAGTGGCGCATGAAATGAGTACATTGCTGATAATTTATTAAACGAAACAAATTGATATTAAGCCACCTAACAAAAAGGGTACAACTCCCCTCCAAGAGCCAGCCATTGCAACGCCACCCTCATATTCCCATAAAGCACTTTTTGCCCCAAGGTCTCGAAGCACGTCCTGGTCTGAGTATTCTCAGTTTGCAGATGGGAGTCAGGAGCTCAAGGATGGCGAGGTCCGATTGTTCACTGCCTGTGTCCACAACCTGAGAGCAAAGCTGGGCCTTCAGCAGCATTTTTGAGTGCTAGTTCAGTGCTGTCACTGAGAGTCCATGCCGCCTCGCTGGCCAAATGGGCAACAAATCATCTACTTTAAAGCACCCCCTATTCAATGATGTCCTTTCATTTTGGACAAGGGTTAGTCTTTCTGCACAGCGTTCCTCAAAAATGCCTGTAGCTCCGTAAATTGTAGTGGAATGAGATGGCAGTTTCTGTTCCACGACAGAAGCTCCCCCATGCCTCGTTATTAATAGTTTTCAAATGTCGAAGTTAAGTCAACAATATTGCAATTGTTTTTCTCCGAATCTTCCAGCCAAGGGAGGGAGTATTTATGCAGATATTGCTCAGAGTACTTGAGAAAAATGTTTGTTTGTGGCTTTAAGTTAAGGACTGCAAATATCCAGCTGAGCTCCCCACCCCCGTACCCCCCCGGATTATTTCACAGTCCTCTGCTTAGGGAACGCAGCCACAGTAGAGGAGCCCAGCCTTCTGCAACCCTCGCTCGTGCTGGGCGGCTTGTGCTCCGGTGAGTAGCTCCCAGTAGGTTCAAGGGACTACTTTTGTAAGCACAACTAAAAATTCACTTGGGTTTCAGAATTTGCCCTGGAAAGCTCATCAGAGAGCCGGAGTGTTTTCTCAGTGCTCCAAACAGAAGAAGTTGTCTTTCTTTTGTTCTTTCATCCCTCCATTTCCTTCCTTCCCTCCTGCCTTCCCATCCTCCCTGGCTTGCCTTCTCTTCCTTCTCTTCTTTCTCCCTCTTCTTCAACACAGATAATTGAAAAACTGTCATTCTGGAATTCCTTTGTCCCTGCAGAAGGCACTGAATAGCGATTCCAAAATAGCCCAGCCTTTTCTTTTAATCCATAATTCATCATCCTAAATTGTTGTTCACTCACTGAAACCCTGAACAAAATGTCACAGACGCAGCGTAAAGAAAAGAAATCAAGCAAATGAAAAAGGGACAAAAGGAAAAGCAGCAAACCCCACGGGTATCTGCAAAGAGAAGTAATTTAATCCAAAAGGCTCCTCAGCTCTCATATAGGAAACCTGACTTGTGCCACGTGTGTCACCACGTATTACGGGAACGCAGGACCGGTCTTATCCCGAGACGTGCTGTAGAGCGTCTTACTGGGTGGAATAAAATGGAGACAGGACAGAGAAAGACACTAGAAAATAACTCTCTGCACCACCTGTACTGTCACAAGCAGGACTGCAGCGAGCAGCCAGGCCTGGCTCTGTCAAGACTTTCTCCATCCCATAGCAGACTCTCACCCGACTGTGACTTGCTCCAGCTGACACCGAGGGCTGGCACTGACTGAGCCCCATGACCCTGCCCCGACCCCCGTGAAATATTGTCGCAGCCACGGAAATGCTGGGCGAGTGGGACAGCAAAGTGGGATAGGATCCAGTGGGGCTGGCGGTAGTGTCTTCAGGCCCCCGAGACCTGTACCCAGGGCAAAACTCATCCAGCCTCCCCAACGCGCGGGGTGTCTCGCAGTGCTACGCACGCCAGCCTGAATGTCACGTCAATACGGGATTTCTTGAAAACGCCTTCATCTGGAAGGAATCCGGAGGGAGAGTTTTGCGGCTTGCAACCTGTAATCTGTCTTCAGCTCTAAGCACGTCAGGTTCTGGCAGCGGTCGCCTGGAATGGGCTCCTCTCCTACCCCGTGAAGTACCACCAGCTTCAGGACTAGGAGCAGAGAGTTTGGACAGGGTTGCGAGAGGAGACAGGTAGAAAGCCAGGCAGGCAAGAAAGGATCCTGAGAGTTGGAATAACTGAATTAATATGTACAAGTCTTCCTGCTCCTGCTGCCATTGGCATCGGTGGGGCATTTTACTACGACCTTCAGGGGAAACTGGATCAGGCTCACTTTTGGGAAGAGCAGATCAAAACTGGGGACAAAAGGCTTGTACATGTGATTGCGCTATGATTTGAATCTTGTTTGTTTTCCTGAGATGCCCGTGCAAGGATGTTGGAGAAATCAGATTAAAAGAGAGGATTTTAAGGTGCCCCTGACAAGAGCAATGGAATGGAGAAAGCCATGGGTTTAGTAAATGCAGCTATTGTCCATTCATCCCACTTATCCCCTCAGGCTTGTGGCATTCACGTTAGAGTTTCCTTTATATACGCTGGTTTAAGTTAGTCTTGATGCTCCAAATAATGCCGGGGGGGAAAAAAAAAAAAGATGGTAAACATATTCAAAGGCTTTTAAAAGTTTGCTCAGCTGTGAGAAAGAAGGGTTAAGTCCTCGATCCAGCAAGGTGTTTAAACACATGCCCTTGTTTTAAGCGTGTGAGTGGTCCCATTGATTTATACTTAAGAATTCTGCTGAAGAGGGGTCTTTGGCCTCTGGCTCGGCAAGGCAGTTACACACGTGCTTTGCTTTCGGCGTGCGTAGTCCTGTGACTTTCCTGTGGAAACTCACGTGCTTGGCCGGCTCCGGGCTGAGGGAGAGTCTTCAGGAGGTGGCCAGCATTGCAGCACGACCAGGGTTAGAGGGAAAAATGTCCCAGATCCCTGTCTCTGGCTCGGTCACCGCCTCTCTCCCGACTGTTAAACTCTGTTCATCTGCTTGTAGTTTTTGGGATAAGCCGCAGCGGTGAGAGAGTTTCTTGGGGAAAAAAACAAACTTTCACTCAACATTTTGGCACTTACAGTTCTGGCCTTTGCCAGACATGGAAAAGAAAAGATGTAGCCAGAAAGTTCAGAGTCTTGAAGAAAAAAGATACTATAAAAGTTTGGTTTTAATCAGGGAGAGGAATTTCGGGAAGCAGAGAGGAAACAACAATTTGGGTCTAATTCTGCTCCTTCTGGCAAAATACCCACCCCCCCCCCGCATGAGATCAGTAGTGTGGCTTTTCTCCAAGCTGATAACAGAAGTACCTGGCTCGTACGCCTTGCTCACATGCTCAGATATGCACAGTTGCCAGTTTCGGGGCTAAAAGGGATTTCTCCCTCAGGTCTGCTCCCCCAGACCACCGGGGTGGTCAGCCAGCCCTCCTCCTGGGGCCTTCGGTGGGATTCGCTTTCCGTCTTTTACTACAGGACTTGAGCTGATAATGGGACACTGGGAAGTATCGTAGCGGGGGGGTGGACCATCCTCCCACCCCACATTGCCGGCGGTGCTGGGGCCCAAGGTGGTCCCTTCCCACCCCATGTCTCTAAAATCCAGCTAGCGTGTGCAGGGTGGGGAGGGACGCCCGCCACAAGCGGTAGCCGCTGGTGTGTTGGCAAGTAAATATTAAGCCGGTAAGGGGGTAAGGTGGATACATACACAGCGTATGGTTTGTCGAGTCATTTTGGCAGCTGGCGTATCTTCTGACTCGCTGTCAGTGCGCAACCTCAGCTCTGCTTTCAAAGCAGAAGGAAGCCCCTGTGCCGGGCACGCCACTAAAGCTGTGGTGGGAGCTGAGCAGCACGGGCGGCTTGAGCAAACCACACGGAGAAATATCTGAGCACACAGGGACGCAGGAATGCTGGGGAAAGGATGATGGAGTTGTCTGGGATTCCAGCTCCTCTGGGCCTGGCCCAAGACTTTACACTTTGTTTATATAATAGTAATCCCGAGCACTTCACGTGATAGAACCCGATGATATATTTCAGGGGAGTTAACACTGATTCACACCGCTCGAGGCCTTGGCCTATATTTTCCAAAGGATTTTCCAAAATTTGCTAATGAAAAATACCAGAGTGGTCTAATCCGCAGAGGGTTGGGTTACGGCGGTCCGCAGGCTGGGGACTGCGGGGAGCCCCTCTCCCCAGCTTCCCCCAGGGAAGCCCTGGGCGCAAACTCTTCCAGCCTGCGGAGGGGTGCGGGATGAGGCGGGGTGAGGTCTGTAGGCATCGGGATACGGGGGGGGGGTTAATCTGCTGGCTCTCATCCCCTCTGGAAGACTGTCTGTAATGCACTCAGCTCCCACTTTCAAAAGCCGTGGGTCAACCCTCGACCCTCGACGGGCATAAGATTTAAAAGTCTCGACACTGATTAACTCCTTCAGCCCCAAAGAGCACCCCAGACACAGTCTCCTCCCTTTGCCTAAATTTGGCTCTGGGAGCGGTGGAAATGAGCTGACAGTGCATTAGAGCCTGCAAAACCCCATTCCCCAAGTAAGAGGAGATAACACTTGGGTCTTGGCTTACTCTGCTTGTTCCTGCTGCTGTACAGCTCAGAAACAGGGCACTGCCCTTACCAGTGCCTACTGGGGGGAGCCATTTGGCAGGAGATAGGAAGAAGGAGAGCAGGCATGACCAGAGAGGTCGGGAGATGTCCTCTGCGCTGCTGGAGCTTCAGACCCATCTCTATCCATGAACAGCCCCCGTAGGTCAGCCGTAGGCTCCGTCTTGCCCAGGCTTCTGTTTCCAGCAATGGCCCTGGGGGAAAAGTCATGCGTACGACTCTCATCACCCTCCATCTCCTTGTCCAGAGCTTCCCCGCAGGGCACTGTGCTCCTTTGAGGTAAGGACCAGGACAAATGTGGGCAGCAACTGAGGATTGCTATCCAGGCAGGGGGAATTTTCTCCTGCTGCGTTTATGGGTCAATGGAGAAAGGGTGTGGGAGGCGAGAAGGGCTGATGAGAACACAGTAGGCAATCTAAACCAGATTGTTTGTCAGGATTTCGAAGCCTGTGTGAACCACATTATTAATACCTAAACAAGGCTTGCTTTTTTGTCTCTTCCCCCCCTCCCCCCGCCGCCCCTTCCTGTCTTCCTGTTTCAGGATTGCAAAACTCGTTTCCAAACAGGCTTATTTCTTTCCTGATACAAATAGCAGCAGAAGTGATTTATATGCACACTGGGAGAAGCAGCATATCTGAGAAGAAAACCCACCCATCCTTTCTTCCACCTGTATCCAAACCTGCTCTCTTTTCTTCATCCTTCCCTCAGGGCTCAAACACACGATGGAGTTACTGTGGTTTCTGGAGCTGCCATGGTAACTTGATAGGGTGTCCAGGCCCAAGAACAGCCCAGCTTTGCATTGTTCAAAGCAAAAGGTCCCCCTTTTTGTTTCAGGAGCTGGGAAAGGCTGAGATGCTGAGTTAAGAACACGGCCTGCCTACGGGCGGTGAGGTTTGGTCTGAAATTCACTGCTCCGGTAAGAATTTGTGTTGCGGGTTTTCACCTGGAATTCATTTTAACGATTACATCATGCAAGCTCTGGCAAAACAGAGTTTGTACTGGAAACACTGGCTTCACTTTAATGGGAGCAATGAGAGGGCAATATCAATGCCTGCGATTATTTAAGCTCGTTTAGGCTATTTTGGTGTTGGAAAGCTGAAAGTCTTCCTCAGGGGCCACAAGCCAGCCTCGGGCTGAAGGGTGGTGGCAGGGCTGCGGGTAGCGCCTGCCCCTGTGATACGGCTGCTGGAGAGGGAGGCACAGACCGCGGCCGGACAAGCCCCGCAAGGTCAGTAGCCTTGCCCAAATGTTCTTCTCTGCAAGCAGTTTACAAACCAGTACGGAAGAGCTCACTGCTAGCGCTGCGTCCACGCTGCGGGAGAAGGGTCAGACTTAACTGAAAAGGAGTTTCGGAGGGGAAACAAGTGCCCAGGGAAGGGCTTTGTTAGGCTGGAATGCAAGAAGTTAGCAGCAAATGCTTCACCTGATTTTGGTGGGAGGATTTTCTGTGCGAGGTTGGCCAGGGTATGTTAATGAGTATCATTAGAATTGGGTAACAACGCACTTCCATGTAGGGTTGCCTAACTCTCTTGCTGTGCTTTCAAGCTGAACATATGTTTTCAATTATTAACATGATTAACGGGAATGAGGTGACTTGAATCCCAATGAGCTCTATCTTGCCATCACACGCAAAACCCCACAATATGGGAATGTTTATGCAGTGTGGAAGTGCGTGATCTCCTTCACCAGGAGGGGTCTCAGGAGGTCCAGGTGTCTAACTCTTAGCAAGTTTAAAGATCCACAATTAGAGCCACTTGCTGCATTAAGTCCCTGGGCTCCTGCCCCTGCATCTCCAGCAGCACGGGGTGTGGAAACTGCTGTGCAGGAGCCAATTCATACTGTGCTGTCCCAGCTCGGTGTGGGTTTTGGTCAGGAGTCCGAGAAGGGCTGGGAAACATGAAACCACCTTCTTCCCATTGTCATCTGGAACACCCTCCAGGATGCATAAATCTCTGGTACAGCTGAGACTCTCCCACTATTTCATGTGGGCTCTGAACCTCCCTTTCCACTTGCAGTGGGCAAATTTTGCTAAGGTGTGCATCCTTTTCACCCTGCCCCGTGTCTTTGGGAAGGGAATAAGGTTCAGGATTTGGAACAAGAAAAACAGACTTGGAAATTCTTTTAATGTTTAATTCCTCTCCAGCTGCCAGACCCAGAAATCATCATTATACTTGGACCCTTTCCCCCCCCATCAGTTAAGTCCTGGTCTAATTCCTTCTGACATAAGTACATGTCACTCACCCAAAATCTGAAATCCCATCTCTGGAAGTGAGTCATTCAGCCCCTTAACAAACAGGAAAATGTTGGATAGAAGCAAAACTGTACAGAAGGAGTGTATTTGCTGAAGGTCCAGTCTAGAAATGGACAGAGGAACACCTTCCTTCAGATCAACAGAAACAAAGTAGAGCCATGAGCACGGGCACTAATGAAGCCAGCCTTCCCATCAGCTCAGGTCTGGTGCCCGGATGAAAATTCCGATTTAAATTTTCCTAGGGTTGCTAGACTTTCAAATTTGCTGTCTCTTGCAGATTCTGTGGGTTAAAGTGAGGGTAAGTTCATATTCTAGCCTTTACCTCAGTCACGATACAGATCGAGGCTTTCTCCCCTGTCCGGATGCATACTTTCATTGATTCTGTAAGAAATTAGCTGTCTCCAGGTAAGCTTGGAGCTGATAAAAAGGTTTGGGATTGCAAGGAAAGCAAGCAGGCAGAAGGAGAATGATTTCATAAATCATTATTTCCGTGGGAAATGTGAGTGAAATTGCTACACAGTGCAAGGGCAGATGGTTTTTTACAGTACCAGCGGTGTGTGCACGTGTGTATGCAGATAGACATATAGTATCAGTTCACATCAAGAAGCTGTGTGACTAAATCCGCTTTTTAGTTTTGAAATATTCTCTCTATATATGTACAGATGCATATATACACATATGTATAAATGACATCTTTCTGACTGTCTCTACACATATATATGTGTGCGTTTTTCTGTCTAAGCATTGTATATATATTTAGACAGAGTATATAGCATTGTCAAATAGGTTGGTATACAATTATTTATCTTACTGCACTTCAGACATATACTGATTCTTTTCAGGTTTACCAAATCAAACAAATAGGGTTGCATATTAGGATTCCTGAATTCAGCCACGGAAAAGGGGTAAGGGCATTAATGTATGTGAGTGTGTGTGTATAATAGGTGATGTCCCGCCATACAACGGTTGCACTCACTTAGGTGAGAGACAGCTACGTAATATAAAAGCGGTAAGGCCACCCCAAATAAGCACCTATTGCCACCATGACTGCTACAACCCGAGCGTCTGTATGCTGACGGGCGGTCCCAAATCACCCGTTCATTCTCCGTCTTTCTGCGAGTAATTTTTCTGTTGGCAAACAGAAAAATTCATGTCACAGGAATAATCCGCGCATGGTTATGGGTGGTATTTCCATGTGTGACTGTAGCTGGGATCTGTACAAATAAAAACTTGCCTAGTAATAAACTATGAGTTCCCAGGCTGTAAAATACTTATAATTGGATCTGCGCACAACTGCTGTTTTGCTTGGATGAGCTGCAGTGAAGGAGCGTGGAGCATTACCAGTTAACTAATGGCGCTTTAGTAGAAAGCATGGAATAGGCTCACCACCGGTGCTGCTATGGATGCACAATCACGCAGAAGTTGCTGTCAAACAGTAACAATTTTTGGTAATTGCCAAGGACGGCGAGAGGCAGCAATCCTCTATATTCCATTACCCATTCTCCCAGACATCCACTTTTGCTGAGAAAGGGATTTTTAGAAACAGAGCCTATATTTAAGGTCAATTGAAGTCTGAAGAGATTCCAGGTTTTTTTTAAGTTGCCATTATTCAGCGTAATGCACTGCTGCGAGCATCTGGAAGAGGCAAGGCGGTGGCGGGGGGGGTGAGCCGCTCTTGTGCTGGGAGCACAGGCAGCCGTCTGAAAGCGGAGCAGCTGCTTTTTGGCTGGGAGAAGGCAGGCCCAACCCGGGGACCTTAAATGAAAGCAAACCGCTGTTTGCGAGAGAGAGCGTGCCAGACTGCGAGCCACTTTCCGCACGGCTCTTTGTTGGCATCGGCTGGGCTAAAGAGGTTATTTATGGCAGGTCACAGGATTTCAAAGGGAAAAGAGAAACCGCTTTAGCAAAGGGTGCTGAGGTGTCTCAGGCTGAAGGGCATGTTCTAATGGCTGGCAGGGTAGGTCCCAAGAGAGATCTTCCCCTCCTGCCTCCGCTCAGGGCAATGCCATGCGTGTGCTACAGCTGGGCTTGACGAGGAGGGCTCCCTCATGCTTGTCTTGTTTTTCTGTGTGTAGCATGAAGTAAATAAAACAAGGCAGCCTGGGGTTTAATAACAAATGCTCATCATTCCTGGGAGACAAGCACGGTCAAAGGCGAGCAGAAAGAGCCCACTGTGGGTCGTGCAGCAGCGTTAGCTGGCACCTGAACAGGTTGCAGGCTTTGTCGCTCTGTTTTGTACCAGTTTTTTGCTGGCAAACTTTCAAAAGCCTTGGTGCCTTTATGCCAAATCTTTGTCTTTCATTCTCAGCCATCAGATTAATCTGGCAGTTGGACTTTTCAGCCCTAATTCACTTCCAGAGTGACTTAAGATAAACTGAATTAGGGGCTCTCTGTTTCTGAATGAGAGTGTTCAATCTGCCTCTGATTATGTGTCAGCACCTAATCCACTTCCAAAGATAAATCAGTTTAATTCTCCTGAATGTCCCCGTATCAACAAGCCCTGAACACGACCAAGATGAAGCCTACCTTTCGCGCCTAAGGTGCCTGGAGAGACACCAAGTTTAAGAATATTTGGAGCACCTGATGACCCGAGGCAGATGTGAAGCTCGGCAGTAACCTGCTTCCCGAAAACCCCGTGAAGACTTCCCTGTGAAAACCCCTGTGTCCCTGTCAGCGGAGGCGTTTGGTGGCTTCAGCAGGGGAGCGAGAGCCAGAAGCCCGCGGGTGCTGGTGCTGGCTCGTGCTCAGCTCCGCCGCTTCGCACGCCCAGAGCGTGTTCCTCCAGTTGGAGGCAACACCATGAACAAAACCACGTTCTTCTGCCCACATTGTTTGCAGCTGCAGTAAGTTCTAAGCAAAAGCAGATATTGTTTAACGAGGAAAGTTTACTTTTTTTGCTTCGTCTTGCAGGTTTCAGTCCGTAAAGAGTACTTAAACCTCTGGATTAGAATATTTTACAACTACCAGGTGGCAAACCGTCAGCACAGCAAGTAGCACTTTGATGAATCCCAGCAGAGACATAGTGACCTGGAAGCACAAAAAAGACCTCAAATTCAGTTCTGAAAGAACTGCGCAGATTTGACTAAAATATACATGTACATCGATGCTAATGTAAAACTAACAAACTTGTATTGGGGTTTTTTTGAGGTAGAAAGACACTGAGAATACAGTGCTTTTTACTGCCATGCTGCTATTTATAAGGGGCAAACCCAGCCAATTCAGACAGAAGCAAGCACTGCAGAGTGTTAGGAGGGTGGTAAAAAAAAACCCAGACAGTTCTGCCGCTGCAAAACTGTACGTCTAGAAGATCACAGTAGGGGACCTGTGTCATATTTGAAGTACTTTTAAATTAAGTGTGTGTTTGAGCGTTTGGGAAACCACCCTTATCTATGGCAGGAGGAAGTCATCGGTACCGCCCTTCAAGGTGCATACCAAGTGGCTCAGAGGTCCTGCGAGCTCAGGGCAGAGCTCAGCTGCCTGGATGAATTTGCAGGGATGTCTTGTCATTTGTGCTGCTCCAGTCACGGCTGGAGACCAGAAGCTGAGCCAGAGGGATGGCCGGTTACTTGCTCCAAGGCAGCAATGCTTCTCGTTGCACTAGGTCAGGCAGTGGCTCTTAAATGTCTGCCTGAAGTGCCTGAATGGGAATAGCTGAGATGTCTATTGACAGCAAGGAGTTTCCAATCCAAGACACCGATTTGCAATATGAGATGCAGTTAATACCAGTTTGAACCAGCTGGTGTTCATCTGCTTGTCCGTAGCCCTGAATTATTTATCTGTTACCCATTGCACAGCATTTTATTGCTGCGGCTTAGTCTTTTGTGCCTTGCACTCATTCTCAAAAGAATAGCACAGATCCACAGAAAAATCTCCCGTGTCAGTATCTTGCGACTAGAAATCCCTTGTTTCACTGCAGTGGTTTAGAACAACCTGAGAAGAAAGGACAATTTCTGAGATAGATGTTGGTACATCAACATATACTTTTGTGCCTTCTGCACTCATCCAGCCTTTTTATTTTCCCCCAGTCCTCTCTCACAAATAACAAGTCTGGCAGGTCACCAAGATGCAAAGGTTGGACCCTACGTTAAGAGAAGAATTCAGATATCTTTAACACTTCAGTCATTATTCCCAGAACACCATCCTTTTGGTTTATGGACCTGCGATATAATCTGCCTGATAAGTTATGTACTATTTGACCTACCACAGTCTCAGAGTATTGTTTTTATCACCCTGGATGGAATAACTGGTGAAAAGTAACAGATACTTTACTATAAGCTTCCAAAGGAAGTGTATTTTCCTGTGCTGAAGGCAACGTGCCATTTCTAAGGGAATTCCACACACAAGTAATTTCTGTGCATCCTTTTGGTTACGCTTCAGATTTTGTTATCGTTATTTATTTATTGAGCATTGCCAATGAGCTCAGTTTTGTACACTGTGTAGGAAAAGCACGCAGAGCCTGACTCTCAGCCAAGTTAAACCGGCGTGTTGTGCTCTGATGAGTCTGGTTTTCACTCCCTTATCTTCAGGGCTTACCATCAAAGGATTTCACACGGGTGCATTAGGTACCAAGCTCTGCTTTGTTTCGTTTGCTAGCTGTACATTCAAACACCTTTGGGGATCTGGCCTCGCTGAGAAACTGGGACTTAAATCAGCTGCAGTGGGAATTCCAGTACCTCATTCCTAAATCACACTGGTCTGCTTTTCCTTTTATTTTCTCTCTCTTACTTCTTTTATTCCCCTTCTTGCATGCTGAAAAAGTGCTGTATGTTATCAGAAGCGAATGCCAGAAGGCTTCTCTTATTCCTTTGAACACAAAAGCAAAATTCTCCTGGACGTGAATAGCACACAATCAGGGCACTTGGTGATGTGAGGTGTCGCACAACCAAAAAGTGAACCTGCGTTACTGTCTTCCCTGCTTGGGCCCCTAGATGTTGCTCAGCAAGGGGCTACAAAAGGTCCCACTCGTCTGGGGGAAGATTATTTCCTTGTGAGCTCTGCAGGGAGCAGCCACAAGGCTACATTCCTGAGCATTTGGGAAACTCTGGGCAGAGATGTGCTGGGGTATCATGAGTAGTGGGGAAGGGGTACAAAAGGAAAGGTGCGGGGGGGGGAAGGTCTCTCCTCTGCCATTTCTAGACAGGACCATTTCTCCTGGGAAAGCCCTGGGAACATCCCCTTTGGACTTCAGCAGAGCTTCTGCATTACTCAGGGCGTTCTGGAGCAACATGGGATGGGGTAACGTACAGGTGGCTAAAGGCTGCCGTGCCCTGATCATGGAGGTTGTGAGCTCCCTGCTGTGCCTCTTACACCTACTTTACTATGCAAGGGTGTGCTTACAGCTGGCTTGGGCCTCGTGTAGCTGTCGCAGCACAGAGTGGAGCCACCACAGCTAAGCCCCAAGTATTTATTGAGATCCCGGACAGGCTCTGCAGTCCATACGAAACGCTGCATAGCTATAGTCCTGCCGGTTTTAAAACTGAGCTAATATAAATCTAGGTGTTCGATCAGCTGCGATTGGTGCTCTGGCTTGTAGTGTACCCATAGCTGGAGGGGTGGAGCACAGAAACGTGCCCCAGCTGCAGGGGTCATGAGCCAAAACGGGGAGCTGATGGGAAATGTGAAAATGTGAGGGCTTCTGTGAGGACAACAGCCAAAAGCAATAAACATATAAGAAAATAAATCAGTAAATGGCTGAGGAAACATGTCCCTGGGTGTAGTAGGAAAAGTAACTGGAAGAAAGGATAGAATTAGAGAAAAGGACTGGAAGAGAAGGAAAGGAGAAAAGATGGAGGAAAAAAAAGATAATTTTACTGGGTGTTCATTTTTCTTAGGGGGAGTTGGGAGAGGGAACTGGGGAATGGGAAGAAAGAAGACAGAAAAATTAAGAGCTGTGAAAGGAAGGAGAAAAATGAAGATGCTGAAGGATGTAAAAAAATGTTAAAAATAACATGTTGAATTTATGGGATGGGAAAACACAGGCTGTGAAAGGAAGTAAAAAGCAAGTAGAACCAGACTTTACTGTCCTTACACACAAATCCTGCTGTTCAGTGTGAGTAAGCCAGTGAACCCAGGGGGATGCTCTGCAGAGCGAAGGGCCTGTCTGCGTGAGGAAGGCATCAGAATCTGGCAGGAGGGTGAGGTAGATGGAGAATTGGATGGCTGAGAAAGTGCAAGAGAAAAAAGAAAAATCAATGTTGCTGTGGAAAAGCTGATGCCAGAATGTTGTGGAAACAAATTTTGATTTTTCACTTGCTGCAATGCGTGACTGCTGAGAGGCAAAAGCACTGGGCAGGTCTGGCGGTGGCTGAATGGTGTGCACATCAGCCCCTGCAGTTTGGGTGTAAGTGTGAATCTCCCTCTTCAGAAGTTTTCTTGAGCTTTCCTGTGGTGTCCAGGACCCACCTGAGTGCATCCATGTAGTGACTTTTCTTGGTGCACGCTGATGTATCAGCAGCCCAATAGCTTGTTATGAGCAAGTTAGAGTTCCACCAGGAGCCTTCCTTTATTCTGACTTAAAATCTTTTCTGAACTAAAAAAGCCTTCTGAAAATACAGGTGATTACACTTTTTCTATACTTTCTAAGAAAAGAATTACTTGCGTGAAAGCGTCTACATTTTGCTTTATTACCTCTTCACACAGGTTTGGTTGTCTGATGGAGCGGAGGGAGGATATTCTCCAACCATAACAAAAGCACTGCAGGGTGATGCAAGGGAGATCTCCAGTCTGTTTGCCTGCACGGGTCTCAGTCCTCAGGTTGCCACTCAGCTTTACTCTCTGGGCTAATTGCATTGCTAGGGTTTTCGGGCTGTGAACAAAATCATTTCTAAGAGCCACTGCAAAGCTGGGCAAATCAGCCTGCGTGGTGCTCCGTCCTCCTGCAGCTAAACCGTTTCTTATAATTTGAAGTTATCATCTCACACATGTTGATACTGCACCACAGCCTGCAGCACACACGAGAGCAGAGACCTGGACAAGCATTGCCCGTACTACTCCCCACCACTAAGACAAGGAGCAAGTGAGGTGATGGTGGTATCTTCCTTTTGTTGCTGCACAAGCAATTTCTCGTGCCCTACTACAAACCTGCACGGAGGAAAGAGTCTGGTCCTTTCCTCCAGGTCCGTGGATTGTAAAGCTGTTGCAGGTCTGCAGTGCAGTGGGAGAGGGGAGAGTTGCGAGGGGTGCTGGGATTTCAGGCTCTGGCAGAGACCTTTCTTTTATGGGACTCCTTGTGAAGCAGCATGCAGGGGGTAAACTGGATCAATGCTGTGGAGTCCTCATTTTCTGGGCCCTGGCAGGCAGGGATGCAGGACTCACAGCAGTTCTGGGCTCACCCAGCACCTGCACAGCAGCCCACGGGTCAGGCTGGGGGGCTGCAGCACCCCACGGCTCAGGCTTTGCCTTCGGTGGGCTTGATCCTGGGGTAGAGATCGGAGCCTGAGGGTCTTCATGGACAGCTGAAGCCCGAATAAACTTTCTCTGCTTTCAACCACAATGATGACAAAAATTCAGGATGACCTAGAGGATATTATGAGTAGAGTCCCATATCAGAACAAGATCTAGGAGTGACTGGCAAGGGGGTATGTGTGACCACTCCAGTGTACCGTGCACATAGGTGGGAACATACGCAGTGTGCTCAGGAGAGAAGGGGGAATGCAACCCCCTCAGGACTCTCGCTCCTGTAAAACCCACGTGTGCAAGCAGGGAGCAGAGTTAGATGATGAGGATGGTCCCTGCTTGTCCAGCAAAAGCATGAGAAAAGAAAGGTGTCTGATCCTGAATTTGTAACTGCCACAGTGTTGAAGGGACTGAAAAGTACCTGCAGCTCAGCTTCAACTCTGTGCTGTTGCAAACAAAAAAGAACTGGATGGAGCTGTTGATAAAATAGGATTGAGGATGTTGAGAAGCTGTATGGAACCACTGAGACAATTTCCTTGCTCCAAGCGGGATCAAATATACCTGTAGCACTGCCAGATCTATTCCTAAAATCCTCCGCTAGCATAGAGTCCCGAGTGTCCTTAAGGATTATTAGCCAGCCTTGGATTTTCCTCCAGTACTTAACTGCCATTCTGCAGGATCTAGTGGATTCTTTCCTGAAAACTGAGGAAAGGGAATAAGGATTGTTGTCCTTCCTTGGACAGTCTTTCACGTATGGGAAAACTATTATCAAATCTCCCTTCAGAGCTTCTAGAGTGACCAACCTCATTATCTGAGCTGTTTCTGATAGGCCGCATTCTCTAAATGTCTTATAATCTTGTTGCTCTTTTTAAAAGCCACCCAGAGCTAGATCCAATGTGCCAGCTGGGTCTTCACCACTGCCTTGCAGAACTGAATAATTCCCTGTTGCATATGACACTCCTGTAATAATACATCTCAGTATGAGATTTGCCTTTCAGGAGATTTACCTGCTTTGCTCATGTTTGCTTTGAGTCGTACTGTAGCGCTCACATCCCTTTTTTTTCAGTCCTTCCACCTCTTCTATGATTCCTCATTTTGTATTTGTGCATTTGATCTTTCATTTCTTCATGTAGTGCTTTGTACATGTTGTTACTAAATTCTGTCTTGATAGTTTTAGACTATTTCTCCTATGTATTGAGATAATTTTGAATTCTGATCCCATCCTCTGAAGTGCTTCCATCCACTCCTACCTTGGTGTCATCTGCAAATTTTATAAGTGCACTCTCCACTCCATCATCTCTGAGGATGGCAAGAAGATACTGAGCTAAGTAATAAAGCATTCTTTTTTAAACCTTGCAAAGATAAATAGTGAGTTAAGCTCTGATAAAGAACACTTCAGGATGAAAAAGGTGTGAATATATCTCAGCTCTAGGACTTCTAATCCCGGTTTGTGTGAATAGTCCACATGTGCTACATATCTGAGTAAAGACTGGAAAAATGCAATCCTCATATTTGTGAGGGGCTTTCCTCCTCTACCAGCCTACCTGCAAATGAAAAAGGATGCTGGTAAACTGAAGCATAAAAAAAGCCATATTGTATAGCACAAGATAGTACCAGGAAGAAGTTTAGTATTCAGGGAAAGTACAGCACTAAAATACTTGTCAATGTTGCAGTATTTTGACGTATAAGTGGGACATATCTGAAGCCTTATCTTTGCCCTCCATTGCCTGGTGCTAAGAATTGGCACAGTGACAGAAATCATCTTGCCCAGGAGTCGAGATGTTACAAGAGCCATCTCCAGCAAAAAAAACAAACAAACAAAAAAAAAGAAATGGTAACACCTATAGAAGTTTTACAGCCCTGGGCTGGCAATTGCAGCATCTGTACTCTTGACAAGCCTGGGAGGTTTTGTCTGAACTCAGAAATGCACAATTTGCGAATTTTTTTCTCTGAGGAAATGTCAAGAAGCACTGGACGAAGAGGATGCTTTCCTTAGCCTTTGGGTTGTTGCCAGCTCTCCTAAATTGCTGTCAACTTTGCCGCCGCTTGTATGATTTTCCCATCTGTGTAATCAATTGACAAAACACACCTTGATCATAACCTGTGCTGTGGACCCTGATCCGCTCTGAGTGGCCTGAGACCAGGCCATTTCACAGACAGCTATTGAACGGCTTTGGGGGACTGAGCAGCCCGACCAGTTCTCTCTGGCAGAGACTGGGAGCTGTGTGTGCTGTTACCAGCTGCTGGAGGCTGCCAGCTCTCCCAGCAGATGCGTGAAGAGCCTGCTTGCGGCAGGACCAGTCTGAACGCTTCTGGGCTTTTCTCAAGGAAGCAGAGGAAAATCTTGGCAGGGAGATTTACATGGGAAGAGGGTAACTGGTTACACACTGAAAAGAGGCCTTGGCTCAGCTGATTTATTTATTCAAATTTTTCTCAGCTCTAGGTAATGTCACTCCCCATGGGGCGTGCAGAATAAAAGCGCAGCTCTGGCAGGGTTTCCTACATTGAAGAGGTTCCTCTCTGAAGACTTTCTTCTTCTTCTTGGAAGGAGAAACTTCTCCACCTGGTAAATCGCAAATGCAGACCTCTGTGGTGTTTGTGGGTGTGAGCCCTTTGCGTCTGCATTTCCTGGGATGCCAGGAGCACATTGACTCCTCTCAGACACGTATCAGCTACTGCCTCGAGTGCCCACCAGGACCTTGCTTCCTCGGCTGGGGTGTGGGAGTCCTGTCAGGATCTCTTCTGGCTCTTGGAGGCCCTTTATTTCAAGTTTTTTTTTTCCTGTGCAGCAGCACAGTACAATTTTTCAAGAGCTAAAATACTGACATGAGCAGACTGACCCGGACAAGCACTCAAGATCTGAATCTGTTCAGGTCCTTCAAACACAAACTCCCCATTTTTCCTCTCTCTCTCTCTCTCTCTCTCTCTTCATGGGCGATGATATGAGCTCATGGCTGATCAAATTCAGCAGCTCAAGTACCAGTGGGATCCTGAACTAATTTGGTGTCCCATCAAATTCTTTGATATAGCTATACAACAGCTCAAAGTTTTAGTGAGTAGAGGGAAAAAACAGCTCTCCTGGGTGTATTTGGCCTGCTGATGGGTTTTTTGGCTTTTAGAACAGAAGAACTAACTAAAATAATAATCTTACGAACTGCCTCATTTTTCCTGTTTATTATTGTTACTCAAGCACATGGTATGCCTGAAAGTAACCTAGCCAAGAAAGCAGCATAGACAGCAAGCAAACGCTACGGAAAACCAGCACAGGGCGTCATGATCCAACTCAGGGTAACTCCAGCTGCCGGGTTAATTATTGTTATTTAGTCACATGCCAGAAAACAGATGATTGATTGCAGCAAGAATATGCCCTGTCCTTCGTCGAATTTAAAAGAAGTCTGCCTGCCAGGAGGAAAGACAAAATCTGTGAAGCTGATGATAAACTGAAATAGAAACAGGAAAGAGAAAAAGAAAAGCTAGCAGCGGTCCTGCAGCAGGTGAGGCTTCCCGTTGCATCCAGCCTCTAGCAAGGTCCCATCAGAAAGCAGGGAAAACCATGACACCCAGGCACAGAGGATGTTGCTTTTATTCTGGCCAAAATCTGTACCAGTGGCTTGACAGAGCCCTGGGGAAGTGTGGGAGCACAGGGAAATATTTCTTAAGTACAGGGTTTCTCTGCAGTGCGTAGGTATGTGCCTGGCGAACGTACAGTGACACGGCCCTCTTCCTGATGGGATCCTTGCCTTCAGGTGCGATGGTGTCTGCAGCGTCAAGCCGTCATCTGCCTTGCGCTCTCGTTGGCAAGAGCTCTTGAGTCTCAACTGCTCCAGGGCACGTAGCATGCAGGATCCTGAAAGGGCAGATGACTCAGACAAATAATGGTTTAGGTGAGGCTCTTCTAGGCTTGGCAGGGGCTGTAGTGGTTAGAGGCAGGATTTCTGCTGGTGCTCCACATGGTGTACGACTGCCGAGGTCAATATTGTGTATGCACATTTGTCTCGCCTCTGTCACGCTGTACCTCTGCGGGTACATCTGTGTCCCTAGGCAAGTATTTAGTGACCTCTTCTGTAACAAGGACACACAGAGAATAGCTGGTAAATGTTTTGTACCGTGCAGTACAGCCAAGGATGTTTGTTCCTGTAAGATTGTCCTGGGACATCCACCTACAGGGGATTACTCAGACAGTACAACAGACAAATAAGTATAGAGTAGAAGTGCTGCTTACAAAGGTGCCATACCAGAAATAGTGTGTTTCTTGTTCAGCATCACAGAGTTTTCTATTCCCAGCATCGCAGCCAGAAGCATTTCCTGAAATGTGGGGGGTTTCCCTCCTTAACAAGTGACGCGTGAGAGGCTACAATGCAAAGGCACGTCCGTCATGCTGGGCTTCCTGACACAACCAATATATGCCTGTACATAACCAAGCAGAGGGTCTCTTCTGATTCTGCTCTCCCTTCTCTTCTTCTTCCTCTTCCTCTTCCCATGCCTTCTTTACCCTTGCCTCCCCTGCCACCCCCCTTCCCTGCACACAAGCCTTTGGGGCTGACAGTGGCCCTGTGAGCGTTTCCATGCACAAGGTTTCCTCCGGTGATAGTTTTCAGGACTGTTCTGTGCAAAGCATACGTAGAAGTGCAGTACTCTGCGCAAACGCCTTTTTTTTGCTCCACGGTGTATTACCACCTTTCAGTGAGCGAAGGACCTGTTTGGGAAAGCTGATTCTTTTTCTCAACTTATGTCAGTTTTTCCCTGTTGTAGTGACATTGCCTTCTACGGAGTTACTCCCAATTTACAGCAGTGCACGTGAGATGACAATCGGACAAAGTACCTCCCTCATGGACTTTTGGAAGGGATGACCCTGCTGAGGCCAAAAATGTTATGTCAATAAGGAAGGCCTCATTTACACCGGTATGCGCTGGAAGAATCTAATTCACAAGTAAAAGTAAAATCGTTGTTTGACCATCTCCCCACGAGGTGCACGTCTCTCAGTTCAGCAACAGTTTTGAAAGCTCGAGAAAACAGTGAGCGATACTCCAGTAGAATGAGAAAGGAAAAAGGATCGTAACCTCAGTTCACAAACCCACAGACCTTCAGCTTACAGAAACAGGACAGAAAATTCTTTTATTTGCCATTTGACTTCTTGGAAGAAAACACTTGCTCCTCTACATGAAACTCCTGAAAGAACAAAGGGCATGGAAAATACATGGTGTCTGCAGGGCAATCCCAGTTTCTCTTTCAGATTATTTCATTTGTGTGATAGGCACCGGGGCCAAGTTCATTGTGGTTCAGTCGTGTTACACAGAGGGTGGATCTGGCTACTTCTGTTGAAAGAGGAAAGGTGTAAAACATTGCTCCAGGTTTGCTGGTTTTGGCCCTGTTTTCAGAAACAATGTATTTCATGATTTCAACAGATGATGATAAGGCTTTGAAGCCAAAAGGGTCATGAAGGCTACAAATGGGGTCAGTTTCCATCCCCTGTGGTAACTGAGCCTATTTACTGTCTGTTCCAAAGTACTGAAAGATTAAATTTGGGAGAAATCAATATATGACTTCTAGAGGGTATGTGAACTGAAATAGCGGTGAGCATGTCTTTTCCCTCTTACATGAAATACGCTCTTGAGTGTGATACAGAAGACCTGTGTAATTTGTTATAATGATTGTAGGATCCAAACGCCAAATTTTGCAAATTGGCAAAGATGCAAATGAACACAATAAAGTTACGTATTTATTGATGATATACGCTGTGTGAAAAGACTACTTTTAATTGCCCAGCGCAAAATATTCTTGAGCAATATCTGGGAGTACAATCTACAGGGTTGATAAAAAGCTGTCACTGGGGTTTATTTGTTTAGCCACAGTTGTAATACAAAAAAGCAGACACGGTGCTAGGGCAGGCGTGCGGGGAGCGGTGTCCTTCACCTGGCTCAGAGGAGTCTCTGGGGATGTACAGCACTGCTGACTCTCAGACTGCCCCGTGTCCAGGAGGAGGAATTGTGAGAATAGGTTGCTATGGGCAGCATACCGCGTTTGAGGCATGGGCTCCACTGTGTGCCTCGGAGTGGGAGCCAACAGTACAAAAATGGAAAATGATAGTAAAAAAAAAAAAAAAAGATTAATCAGAGACATCCGAGCTGTATTTTGCCTCTCCACTATGGCATCTCTGGAAGTTACTTGTCATTGTCGGTGATTAGGATGCTTCCCCAGAAAACTGGAGACCTGCTTTCTATGTCTGAGACTGTAAGCACTTTCTCTAACTCCGACTCTAAGGGAAGTGGGGAAGAAGGAAGGAGATGCTTTCCACTATCCAGCTGAAACTACAATATTGTACAGCAAGGAAAGGTTTTCTCTCTTTGCCCCTCTGAGTCAGGTACAGTCACTGAAGAGAAGCATTTGCAATACCTAGGTTGAGCACTCAACAAGCATCAGGTTCTCCCTGCCGTCTGTATAAGAAGTCAGAGTCTGGCAACCTGGGGAGCTGGCAATCTGAATCACTTGTCAGTCTTTTCAATTCAGACACTGCAGAGAGAGAGAGTCTGAATATGGTACCCTGACTTTGGAAGGGAAAGGCCGATGTTGCTTCCTGGTACTCTCACCTCCCCTTCTACCATGCCTCCTTCAGTCCTCTTTAAATTTTTTTCTTTCTTTTTCCCTTATTCTCTCACATTCCCCACGGTGAGCTGCTGATGGTGCAATTAGCTAGGAAAGACTTTAAATAAAGAGATAAGCAAAACCTGCTTCTGGTAGAACACACTGACTCTGGGAAACCTTTTTCTTGATGTCCAGGAACCTTGTGGTAGGGTAATTTAGCTGTATTTTCTATGCTTTGCTGTAGCAAAGCTGTATCATAGATAGATAGGCTCAAATTACTTGGCTGTAGCCTTACTGATCTGGATTATGAGTTTGAATAGACAAAGTACCAGTTGAGATTACAGCACCATTGTGCAATGATTTCACATTTGTCTTTGTTGCTCAAAAACAGACTTTTGTATTATGCATTAGCACATAGCATTTACCCCTAGCCTGAAACGACTGGCAGTACTACAGCTGCACACCACTGCAACATAGTCTTGCTCGAGAGGAAAGGATGGAATTTCCTGCCCTGTCTCAGAGCGTAGATCATCAGTCTTTACCACTTCTGGCAGCTATGAAGAATCCAGCATGACCCTCAGAATTCAGATAAATGCAATGAAGGGGGATTAAATTACCTCAATCAAAGGTGAGGTCATTGTTCTAGCAAGTCTCTCTCCACGGTCGATTCTCTCTTTCATCTATCATCACTCTCTTGTGAGAGACGCTTCTGAGCTGTATCACATTTTGATATCCGATCGTCAGCCTACAGAATGCCACAAGAGGCTTGTTTTGTGCTGCTCAAGTTCAGTCCGAGACGCGAAGTGACTCAGCTGAGGAAGAATAGCTGGCAATGGGACTGCAGTTTGTACTGGCTTCTGCCATCTTTAGTGGGAGGCCTACCAAAGGCTGAGTTGTTCTTTCTTTGTCTTCACCACCCATAGGAAAAGAATCTGTTTCCTCTCTTTGTAGAACCAAACAACTCCAAGGAATGTTGAACCTTAAACTTTGTTTAACAGAGAGGAAGGGCTTCCAGATTTGGATCCTTTGCCTTGGAAGCACGAGGGCTTAAGCTGATACTGCAAACCCGTGTGAGAAAATGCAGCGTTTACAATATCTGCGTCGCATGATGTAATGTGTTGATCAATCTCTAATGGGGAAACAGCACAAAAAAACTGCTATCAGAGGAAACAGCCATTGCTTTATGCTTTAAAAGTGAAGATACTACCTTCTCGATATCGAAGTCTAGGACGAGAGACCTTTAGTTCTAAAAGGCCTGAATGTATTTGGACCTTGCACAGCAAACCCTGTGGTCAGGCAGGGTGACACACTGTTTTCAAGGTAAAATGTGAGTGATACAATATTTGATACTTGGGGTTTTAATATCTTGAAAAATATTCTTGGAGGGTAACAAGATTTTCTGGAAGTGAGCCACTTTCAAATGCTATTGCCAGCACGTCTGCCTACTCTGGGTAGCATCAGAAACTGTGCTGAAAAATTAAACAAACATAGTTCTTGGCATCTAAACAGATGGGAAAGGACATGTTGACTCCCAAGTCTTTAGCTGAGGAGGTAGTCTGTTTCTCATTGTTACCACTGTGCAGTGAGGAATTGCAAAACACCCACATAGATTTTCAGACCTGCTAGCTGCACTTAACCTTTAATCCTGCAAGTACTCAGCCATGAGCATATAATTTTAAACGTCTGAGTAGTCCGACTGACTCCAGTGGGAATACGCACTGAATGAAGTTAAACATTTGCATAAATGTTTGCAGGATCAGGTTCTTTCACTACAAACACAATTCTTGCACTACAAACACAAACTCGTCTTGGTCTGAGTACTCAGCTCAAGCTCTCAAGGCATTAATAGACCTATATCCTCTACAGATGTATTTTAAATGTCACATTAATGTGTGATTTCTATGTTATAAAACATCATACGATAGGCTAATGAGTAACCATGAGAGAGGAGGAATGATATACTATCTGACATAACTGCATAGGTTTGAAAGAATGTAATCTGAACTGGATCAGCAACATATTAGCTTCCGTGTATCAAAGAGATTCAGGCATCTTGATCAGATTTTTGGCCTTTTAAAGTTTATAAAACCTATTTTCTGTGTTTTAGACCTGATCTGAAAATCCTTCCTGTCTTTGCAAGGGCGAGATCACTTGTATGAATAAGGCATTGACTCACTTATTCCTAAAGGTGAGGACTGCTTTCCATTCGCACCGTCGGAGGATTTATTCACCTCTGACTAGGTCATTTAACTCCAGAGAAGGATTAGCAACTTTTGTGGTCTTTAGTTACAAGAAGATGAAAACACTAACACTCTGAATTAGACTCTGGTCACGGTTGTGTCTGGTTTTATACCCGTGCTCAAATAAATCTGGGGAAATTCCCTCTGGTTTGCACCCTAGCTAACTAGATCAGAATTTGGCCCATCCAGTGTAGGTCTAGGTGTCCGCATTACAGATCTAAGGCAAAGTTTTGATGATTCCTTCTGCAAATTTCACTCCTATTTGTGCTCTCACATGCTTGATCTCTCTTTTCTTTAAAGGGCTGTGGTTGACACAGAGGCATTTATATTCTGTAAATCATTCTAGCAATGCTGTTCTTAAATGTATTGGGTTTGCATGGCCAGGTTTTGGTAGTGGTGGGGCAAAAGGGGTGGCTTCTGTGAGAAGCTGCTGGAAGCTTCCCCTATGTCTGACAGAGCCAACGCCAGCCGGCTCTAAGACGGACCCGCCACTGGCCAAGGCCGAGCCCGTCAGAGACGGTGGTAGCACCTCTAGGATAACAGATTTGAGAAGGAAAAAAAAGTACTGAGGCGCAGAAGCCACAGAGAGAGAGAGGAGTGAGAAGATGTGAGAGCAACAACCCTGCAGACTGCTGGGTCAGTGCAGAAGGAGGGGCAGGAGGTGCTCCAGGCGCCGGAGCAGAGATTTTCCTGCGGCCCATGGGGAAGACCACAGTGAGGCAGGCTGTGCCCCTGCAGCCCAGGGAGGTCCGTCCATGCTGGAGCAGATCTCCACCCGCAGCCCAGGGAGGTCCGTCCACGCTGGAGCAGATCTCCACCCACAGCCTGGGGAGAACCCCACACCGGAGCAGGGGGGTGCCCGAAGGAGGCTGTGACTCCGTGGGAAGCCCACACCGGAGCAGGCTCCTGGCAGGACCTGTGGCCCCGTGGAGAGAGAGGAGCCCAGGCCGGAGCAGGTTTGCTGGCAGGAGTTGTGACCCCGTGGGGGACCCGCGCTGGAGCTGTCTGTGCCTGAAGGACTGCAGCCTGTGGGAGGGACCCACATTGGAGAAGTTCATGGAGGACTGTCTCCCATGGGAGGGACCCCACGCTGGAGCAGGGGAAGCGTGTGAGGAGTCCTGCCCCTGAGGAGGAAGGAGCGGCAGAGACAACGGGTGATGAACTGACAATAACCCCCATTCCCCGTCCCCCTGTGCCACTCGAGGGGGTAGGTAGAGAATTCAGGGGTGAAGCTGTGCCCGGGAAGAAGGGAGGGGTGGGGTGAAGGTGTTTTAAGATTTGGGTTTATTTCTCATTATCCTACTCTGATTTGATTGGCAGTAGATTAAATTTATTTCCCTGAGTTGAGTCTGTTTTGCCTGTGATGGTAACTGGTGGATGATCTCTCTCTGTCCTTATCTCGACCCACGAGCCTTTGATTGTATTGTCTCTCCCCTGTCCAGCTGAGGAGGGGAGTGATAGAGCGGCTGTGTGGTGCTTAGTTGCTGGCTGGTGTTAAACCATGACATTAAAATATGCTAATATTTTCTTTTGAAATGCACTGGAAAAATCATTTTAAAATATCTTACATTTTTCTTGAATTCTTTGCTGTAATTAAAGTGCTTTTTTTTTGAGTTTTGCTTTGCTGACTAAACACATTAGGACTTTTGGGGCAAAGAGGTATGTGCATGCGAACGCCTTGTAATAGAACAGGCAGCCTTTCCTAGAGTTAAAACGATGTAACATTTTCCATTCTAAACCTCTGTGTTTTCTGTGGTCTCTGAAATATAAATGATTCAGGATGAAATCTGCCAGATTGGGACTTTGTCCAAATGTGAATATTTTGGAAAGATTTGAACAAAACTGGTTCAGCCAGTTCAGAATGTCAGGAGAGTGGGGGGGTGGGGGGGAAAGCGTTTCTTGAACTAAGTAGGTTCTTACAGCCTTTTTTGAGCATTTCCGTAACTTCATCAGCAGAAGGCTGAAAAATGAACTCTGACTTGGAAGTAGCCTTCCTCGAAGTAGACATGTATTTGCTCGTTTGAGAAGAAATTATTTCTGATTTGGCTGAGTTATAAACCTTTGAAAACTGCGACTGAGCATGTGCAGTGGATTATTTCAGTAAGCTTGTGAAGCGTGCAGCTACAGAAGGATTTTTCTGTACATGCATGGCTGGCTAAATTTGCTGGAAAGGGAAAAATCTATCTAAGCACATTGCTAAAATCAGTGAAAATACCTGGGGCTGTGGGGAGACCTTTGAAGATCGTCCCAAGATCTTTTAGACTATGAAAAGGGCAAGAAAAGATTCTGTAGGCTTTGCAAGGTGTTTAAAGAGTAAGTGGCCTGCAGATTTTGTAAAGTTAAATGGGATTATGGCTCCAGAATTGAGCACTTTACACATGTAAGTATATGATGTTTTCTGTGGAGAAGCAAGTCAGGCACAGCACCCTCTCCCTCAGCAGATCTGCCTGGTGAAGGAATCCCTCAGCAGCAGGGAAGCCGCTACTTCATCTCATGTCTAGCTGATTGTAGAGCTTAAGCGGCAGGAGTTTATCAGGATGTTCACAGTCTTGGGCTGCTGAGAGTGCTCTGTATTATAGAGAAAATCTTGCTAATTAAAATGTAGCCTTTAGGGTGGTGTGTGTGGTCTTTCTAGACGTAGGCACAATCAGTGCTTTTGCAGGAGCTGCACTCGTTTTCTTCAAATATACTTTGGGTAAATCATAAACTCTCATCCAGAACATCTGCGTGTCTCCTGGCGCCTGTACTTGCCAGTGTACCTCTCTTCAGTAGACACCAGTTATTTGATTCCAAAACTTGTATTTGGCTCAAATGGGGTGTCTCTCTCCAACTCCCCCCAAAACCAAGAATCGTAATGCCGAGTTTACTGACGGAGTAATTTGCTCTGAAGAAAGAGATCTCTTTATTTTATACTCCCTGAATGAATACTTATTTAGGATTTCTTCCTTTGTCTTTTCACCCATTCTGTCTCTCCATGAGGGCTCTGGCAGGTGGGAGGTCGCGCAGTTACTCACTGAAATCTTTGCATGCCAGACAACTTCTGCCCCGGCAGTGCCAGCGCTGGCACAAATCACCTCCCTGACGAGACTGTCAGTGGAGCAGCTGTGAGCAGGTGAGCTTTTGATGCCATTTCTTTTGGCTGCTGGATCTTTTCCTACTCACGCAACAGAATTTCTGCCAGACCCCTGCCACATCCTGGCACGGCTTGGTGAGCAGTCTTTCGCAGAGGCTCTGTAGCCACGGTTGCGGCTGGACTGGCAGAGGTCTGACATGGGTATAGACAGGAGAAGGACAGAAATGTGGGGTACAGTCAGAATGGGTGGCAGTAGAACAGCCTATTGATAAAACACAGTGAGATGTCAGAGAACACCTTTAAAAACCAGGGATGTTCTGCTTTGCGTGGATACTGTGGCTCTGAAACAGAGGGGCTTTTCAATTCTTAAGGAATGTGTCTCTTCCCTTCTTAGTTTTGCGTTCTCATTTCTTGGTGTCTCACAGTGGGATGAGATGGCAGCAAATGCCGAACAACGGGAAACCCAGTGGCATGGAAAAACAGCAGCATGAGCTGTGCACGCACAAGTCGGTGAACCACAGTGAGCGCTAGCAGCAGTGTCACGTCTGTCCTGAGGTGTGGAACTGGGTAAGCAGAAAGAAAAGTAATTTTGCCAGGCAATGGCCCCATATCAACAGACCAGCCTCTAAGAGTGGAGCCCCACTCGGGTCAGCCTTCCAGGAAGATCCAGGCAGCGTCCCCCGCAGCTCCCTTTAGGCCTGGGAAGGGGCGACCTTGCTTGCAGGCTGTAGTGCAGTGACCCCAGAAGTGCAAGGGGAGCAGGTGCGTGACCTCAGTGGGATGGCGGGGTTGTCAGGACCTTGTCATCTCCCACAAGGCCATGGAAGAATCTCTTAAATAACTTAAGGCAGAGACTTATCAAATGAGGTGCCGATACTTGTCACGCAGAGGACGCCGGTCATCATCCAACACGACTTTGCTTTCTCACCTTTGGGGTGTGATGAAGACCTGCCTCACTACCCACCTCAAGCGACCTCGAGGACAACACCTTCCTGAAGCATGCCCTCCGAGAGAGACAGAGACAGGACTTGTGGTGGCCAGCCTGGAGTTTCTGTGGACCTGGGAGTCTCTTCTGTCACCAGCCGGCACGGGTGGGAGAGAGACAGCCCACAGGAGGAGTGATCAGGGGTGTACCTCAGGGGCGTACTGCTCGGAGACTGCAGGGAAGGAGGGTGCAGCCACCAGCAAACCCTGCGAGCCGGGATCACCCCTCGTCTCAGAGGGCCCGCTCCCGGCGCCGCCCCTGCCCCAGCTCCGCAGGTTGCCCGCAGACCGGACGCTTCGCCGCTTCTCCGCCGGAGGCGGGCGGGCCGGCGCACAGACCGGCACAGGCTCGGCCCGCCCGGGGAGGGCGCAGCCCGGGTGAGGCCGTTGCCCCCCGCCGCCCCTCAGGCCGCCGCTGTGGAGAAGCCGCGGCCGCCGGCAGGGAGGGAGGGGCCGGCGGCGGGAGGGCGCCGCCTGCAGGGCGGGAGGTCGCCGGGCTCTGAGGGGAGCGGCCGGCCCGCACGGAGGCAGCGTTCGGTGCCGGCAGATACCGGCTCTAAAAAGGGACTTTGGCGGGGGGGGGAATAAAGACCTGGGGAGGTCCCGTGGGGAGCGAGCGAGCGCAGAGGAGGGCGAGCCAGGCCTGCCTTGGGCAGCCGTCCGCCGAGGAGGCGAGGGAGGCCGGCCCTCCGTGGGGAGATGGCCTCCCGCCGGGGTGAGGCCTAGGCTGGCAGCGGGCACCCGGGGGCAGCCTGGCTCTCCCCGGGGGCTGCTGGCCCCTCTCTCCACGCCTGCCGGTCGGGAGGGGGTATTTGGTTAGAAAGAAACCCCTCCTCGGGGGAAGGAGAAGGAGAAGGGGCTGCTGCGGGCGGCTGGGGCTCTGCTGAGGGGACCGGCGGCAGCAGTGGGCTTGGCAGCGTTAGGTTTATGGTTGGGCTCGATGATTGTAAAGGGTCTTCTCCAAACCTAAACGGTTCTGTCATTCTGTGTATCTTCCCCCATGCACCTCATCCCCCATCGCTGTTTAACGGGGAACTCTGGGATTTTACGACTTTCGGCCAAATGGAAAGAAAAGCATCAGCATTTTCAGTTTCCCATCTCGCGGGAACATCTGCCCAGTCCCAGCCCTGCTTATTCCACTTGTGCTTTTTGCAGCATTTTTATCATTTTTCTTTTAAAGGACAGTGTCAGAGAAAGGTGATCCAAAGGAGCCAGAACAGGGGGACCTTCCCAACGCAGCTTGGACTGGGAGCATCCCAGGCTCCATGCACACTGAGGCCAGGACCGGCGGGCGAACCCCAGCAGCACGTAGGGCAGAGCTGGGGTGAGGGGAACCTATGGGCTCCACAGGGAACTTGTCCTTGTCCCACCGGCTCCAGGGACAGGTGGGACAAGAGATATATATGTAGGATCGCATGGGATGGGGGGAATGAAGGGGAGGTACACACAGGGAGGAAGGATGGGAAGGATAGAGCAAGGAGGGGGAGAAGAAGATACAGCAAGGCAGGGGAGAAGAGGAAGTGAAAGTGAAGTTGGTACGTGCGGATCTCCCCATCTCCACTTCCAGCACCATCCTGGCCTCCTCCCAGCCTGTCACCAGAGCCCCAGCCCCGTTACCCGCCTTCTCCAGCCCCCATCTTTCCCAGCGTGTGCATCAGACAGGCCCCCACCACACAGGTCGTGATCCGCTTTACATTCGCATCCCAACATCAGCAGGTCTTTTGCCTTCCCTAACCACTTCTTTTGAGCGAGTCGGTGTCACTGAGAACCTTAGTTACAAACCTTGCAGACAGGGAGAGTTACTGCAGCCCTGTGTCACTTGAAGGCATGTTTGCATTCCTTCCCACAGCAATGTCTGCAAGGAAGGACGTGCCAGACGATCCCTCTGAGGGAGACGGGGACCAAGGTGGACCAGCAAAGGCACTGAAAGGCGTGGGACTCTGCGTAGAGTGCTGGCTGCCTGCACTGGAGAAGGAGCTGGGAGTTACTGGCACACAGGCCTTGAGACATCTGAAAGACGAAGATCACCTAAAGCTT
Source organism: Sagittarius serpentarius (assembly GCA_034782735.1). Classification (NCBI taxonomy): domain Eukaryota; kingdom Metazoa; phylum Chordata; class Aves; order Accipitriformes; family Sagittariidae; genus Sagittarius; species Sagittarius serpentarius. The sequence continues at coordinate 11,533,441 of JAVKLA010000049.1, forward strand.
GCAAGCAATGCACAGCACATGTGGGAGAAAAAAGCCCTGAAAGAGTGCTTCAGGCACACGGCAAGGCGAGGGTACCACCACGGACCCTCCACCCGCCTGATACCCCGTCCCAGGCCTGAGGCCACCCTACTCACCAGCTAGTCCAGCTTGAAGTTTGCTGGTGAATTCACACGCATGCCCCACACACACGGTTTGGGGGATACAGACCCCCGGCTACCCGCCCAGCAGCCAGCATCAGGCACGTGGGCTGTGACCCACGGTCCTGCTCCAGCTGCTGGTGCTCAGCCCTTCACTCCCCTCATTCACACTGGTCCCCCCCAGGTAGTTCGTTTTCAGGACACACACCATTCCCACCCCAGCGGCTGTAGGTTAAAGACCCCCTCACTCACTCCAGTAGCTCCACTGGGACCCTGTTCACTCCAGTAGCTGATGCCATGGGCCAGAAGCACCTACACTCCCAGTTTGACTGCAGCAGCTGGCCCCAAATCCACTCACACACACACAGGTCTCACCAGTAACTGGCACATAGTCCTTGCAGCGCACTCTCACACTGGCGAGGTTTGCTTCCCATCATAGTCTCCATGTCTGTTTTGTCAGGCCTGCGTCTTGGTACATTTTGGGTTTGGTTCCCCTTTTTTCCCTTAGTTTCCCAGCTGACCAGCTCCCCGATCAGATAACCTTGCTGGAATAAACCTTCTCACCCTCTCACTCTGTCCTGGTTTCGGCTGGGATAGAGTTAATTGTCTTCCTAGTAGCTGGTGCAGCCCTGCGCTTTGGGTTGGGTATTAGAAGAATGTTGATAACACCTTGACGTTTTCAGTTGTTGCTCAGTCGTGTTCAGACTAAGTTGAGGACTTTTGAGCTTCTCCTGCCCAGCCAGCAAGGAGGCTGGAGGGGAACCAGAAAGTTGGGAGGGGACACAGCCAGGACAGCTGCCCCAAACTGGCCAGAGGGGTATTCCATACTGTGGGACGTCATGCCCAGTATATAAACGGGGGGAGTTGGCCTTGGCAGGGGGATTGCTGCTCGGGATCTAACTGGGCTTCAGTCGGCAAGTGGTGAGCAATTGCATTGTGCATCCCTTGTCTTGTGTATTCCAATCCTTTTATTATTGTTGTCCCTTTATTGTTGTTACTAGTATCATTGCTAGTTTCTCCCTTTCTGGTCTATTAAGCTGTTCTTATCTCAACCCACAAGCTTTACCTTTTTTTTCCGATTCTCTCCTCCATCCCACTGGGCGGTGGGGGGGAAGTGAGTGAGCAGCTGCGTGGGGCTGAGTTGCTGGCTGGGGTTAAACCACCAGGCTTGGTTCCCACCACTGCCTCCCTTATCGTTTGTTTGTCGGTCAGATTTGTTCAACTGGATGTTGTTGTTTGTGGCTTCCTCCCCTTCTTATTAACCCTTGAGACACTGAAGAAGGTCCTTGACCAGATGCCTGGAAGAAGCAGACATTCTCCTTCCACACACCCTTCCACAGGCCATGGCCCAGTTGCCACCTGCCTGTCTTCACAGCATCAATGCTGAAGTCACACACAGCTGTGGCTCACCTGAAAATAAAGGACACAGACACCAGTCCAGTCCAGCTTGACTAGTTTATTAGCAAAGACTACAAGGGATTATACTGAATCACCACTTTGGCCAACTGTCTGGGAAGGCTTGGCACATTGTACCACAGCAAAAACCACCAACCACCTCACTGGTGCAGTCCCAACTGGTTACGTGTTCTCCAGACCACGGCTCCGTTGCCACCAGCCTGTCTTGACAGCACAAACACTAATATCACACACTGCTGATGGCTGCTGAGAAAGCTGCAAAGATAGGTAATTCTCCACATTCGTCACACAAAGGCTTTTCCTCAACAGCTAAGCAAATGGCAAGAGCAGTTGCTATTGTGGCTAAGAGCTGGAGGAAAGTTCACCAGGCCCAGGCACTTGCGTAGGAATGGCTCACCTTAATGTATGAAGCATACCTAATGAACATTGAGTTAAACCGCTACCTCAACCTACACAGGCTATTGTGTTAACTGCTTTAATGACATCGGAGACAGAACAGCTACTGATCTGAGTACTAGCTCAGTTTATCAATAAGGGATCGATAAGGGAATGATAATCCTGAAAAGCAAAATAGCACAGCTTGCGGCCAACATTGAGTTGCTCTTCGATCCTGCAGCCCTTTCTTTAGCGTGACAAGTACTTGCTGCAGGAAAACTATTTTTTTGCCAGTGTCGCTTAATTCCTCATAGCAGCTGACAAAACTGGTATTTTCTAATGCTGCCTTTGCTCTTCATCTGGCACTTGGTCTTAGTCTTGGCCATATGACTGCTCGCCGCAGGAACGTTTTGCTTTTTTGCTCTAAGACAAAGCAAAGGTAAATGTTTACGGCAAGAAGGAAAGAGGACTCTGACTTTATCGTGAATCAAGGAAGTTCCTGAGCGATGGCAGGAGTAGCACGCCTTATTTCACCCAAGTTTGTGAGCAATTAGATATTGTTTTCTTCATGTGGCTTGAGGTCGTAGTCATTATAACAACATTTTGTGGCTAGACTTGTACTATGTTCTTCCAAAATGCAAAGCAGTTGCAGTTCTTCCTTCATACCAACTTGGCCTAAAGATTCTTCAGTTCCTCAAGTGCTTTCTGCTTTGTCATTCCCTGCCACGAAGCAGGGATTTCTCCTTTGCCACGAAATTTCCCATTGTAACATTTTTCTAGCTCTGTCCTGAAATGAGATACAAACCATTTCCAGTACACTTGCATGGATGGATCAGAAGGAATGTTCCAAGTGGAATAAGGAGGTCCTGCATCCCGGTATTTCTTGTAGGGGATCCACATGTCTTCGCCAATCCTGAATAAACAGTCACTTGCAACGCTACTAGAACAAATATCAATGACCAGATTGTCTGTTTTATGCCACTTGTATCCCACCAAAACTTGTGGACGATGGAAGACAAGCTGATGGTCTCCACTGTGATTCGGTATGGTGTTTGTACAAACAGCCCCACAAAAGGGACACTGCTCCCAGCACCCTGCAAACTGTTCAGCCAGGATTGTGTGAGGCTGCGTTTCAAATGAGCTCATATCGGCGCTAGCAAGCTCCTTCTTGAGACGATCCTTCAGGGAAGCCAGTGCTTCTGTCATGGCGTTATTCAGGAACTCTATGTCTGTTACCTCCTGATGCTCAATGCCCTTCAGGTCCCTTCTGGGCAAGTTTAGCACCTCTCTGAGTGTGTGGCAAAATTCATCCAGCCAAAGAGAGATTTTGTCTTTTCTGTCTTTTCTGTCTTTGACAGCATTGGTTGATGCAAAAACAGCTGACTGGATGCTTTCATAGAGGTGAGTAAGGGAGTCATCTAAAAACTTCTCCAGCCTCCTGTTCTTATCCAAACAGTACATCTCTACATGCATCTCAATGTAACTCTGCAAAAAGCCTTCTGGGTATTTGAGGTACTCCTTGAAATTCTCAAAATTTTCTTCTTCTGCCAGGTATCTCAGTATGCAAACCTCCAGAGAGGATCTATTGCCATTGAAATCTGGGATTTTACCTTTCATGTCTCGAGCTATGGCAAGAGCTGTCCTCTCATAGACCGCCTGGTGAAGAGCTGGGGCAATCTTGTCACACAGGAAAACAGCAAATATTGTGATGGAAGTGGCTCCTCGGCAGGAAATCTGGAAACATTTAAAGAAATCTTCTCTCTTGCTCTCCAGGTAGATGGCTGGATCATTTGCTTTTCTGAACGCTGCATGCATAGCTTTAAACCTTTCCGCTGCCGTTCTGCACAGATACAGTGATAAATCTATTCTGTAATCTTTATTAAAACTATATTTTGCATTGCTAGAGACAGAGTTCGTACCTTTCTGTACTTCATTTAGTATTTCATGAATAAAACTTCGACTGTAATCCCTTTTCTCCTTTTCCTTCTTATCAATGTTTGCCCTCACACACGCTATGATGTTATCTGTAATGCGGTGTATGTTGCTCACATCAGCATCATCAAAAGTTGCGGTCAAGATGGCCCAACGTTTTTTCTTAGCGACATGTTTCTCCAAGTCAACAGAAAATACTCGCTGTTTGGGAAACGTCCTGATTCGTGCATGTAAGTTAGGCTCCTTAAAGTGATCTAGAAGGACATCTTCTATTTCCACATCGATATCAACCTGTTCCAGAGGGGGAGCAGCAGAGGAGACTTCAGCAATCCAGTCTGCCCAGAGAGAAATAAAGTTGTCTCTCAGTTCTTTTTCACTTAGTCTCTGGCCTTTTAGAGACAGAGCCAACTGCCTACTCCGTTTCAGGAGCTCTTCTTCATATTGTGACTTCCTTGCATCCAGTTTACACTGGTTCTTCTTTAGTTCAATAAGATTCTCACACTTCCTTTTAGTTTCAAGAAACAGAGACTCTTTTAGTTCTTTCATCTTCAGTTCCATGCTGCCTTTCCACTGGACCAGTATCTCACAGTCTCTGTCTTCACTGAAATACTTTTCCATGTCTTTCTTGATGGCATCACTTGTCCCTTGCACTAGTTTTTCAAGGTATTCTGTGGTGACCTTCTGCAAGTCCCCATTCCGAATTTTATTGTCCAGTTTCATTTGCAAGTCTAAGATGTGACTCCTCAGCTGCCAGGTCCACTGACTAAATGCGGTTTCCAGTTTCTTGTACGCAGCAATCTCCACTGAATTCTTGAAGCTGAAAATGAAGTTTTCATTCAGCAAAGCGTTCCAGAGGTCACTAATACGAACTTTCAAGCTTGAGAGCCTCAAAATGCTGCCCTGTGACTCCTTCGCGGCACCTTGGAGAATTTTGTTCTTTAATTCCTGGACGTTCTGGCTGTAGGTGGGGTTGGGTGGTGCCATTGGGGGGTTTCCTTCCCACAGGTGAGCAAAGTAATGAATGTGGGTGTTCACATCAAAGCGGATGACGTCACTGAAGCAGGAGACATCACAGAATTCCTGCTGGGCAGCTGTCATGGTCATTTCATCCAGCTTCTCCTGCAGACGTCTTTGTCCTTCCATGTTCTGTTCCTTGGCGGTTATTTCTCCCACATTTTGGTGTACAAACAGGCAGCTTGGGGAAAGATTTACTTGCCTCATCCTCAGAAAAGCCTGCACAGCAATCTGAAGGACATCTTGCATTTCTGAAGGATTTTCTCCAAAGATATTGATCAAAGTCATGTTGCCGATGCCAATGACAAAGGTGGCCAGCTCGTTGTCATGATTAAGGGACTGTTTATTGGCCATCTCTATGGCACGAAGTCCCTCTGTGTCAACAACTAGCATGTAATCAAAGTTCAGATCTTGTTGCAGCTTTTCATCCACTTTAATTAGCTGCATAAACGCTCCCCGGGTGCATCTCCCTGCACTGACACTAAACTGAAGACCAAACATGGCATTCAGCAGGGTTGACTTCCCTGTGCTCTGGATGCCAAGCACTGAGAGAACAAATACTCGTTTGTCCCCTAGCTTCTCAATTAATCTGTCAAAGATTGCTCCAACCCATCGTAATGGTATGTAGGAAGCATCACCATCCATCAGCTCGATAGGATACCCTGAAACCATCAGATCAGCTGCAATTTCAGGTAGTTTGACAAAACATTTATCCTCCGAGTTCATTGATTCCAGAGCTTCATAAATCTGCCCTACCTCTCTCAAAATATGCTCAAGGCCAATGGACGAATCATTGATTTCGTTGGAGAGGGCATCTAACTTACTCAGCAACAGAAGTTTCAGATCGCTTTTTTCATTAGTTTTCTTTATTGCCAGGATTTGAGACCATAACTGGTGATACTGTCTCTTCAGTTCATCAAGGCGACCAGAGGGCAGGTCATCCATAAAGACCTTCATCCACTGCAGGAAGTATTTCTTGGTATCTGCTGGCTCTGACTGGAGAAAGCCAAGGACTGATTTCATCAGCTGATTGAGGGGGAATGCCTTCTCTAGTTGCTTTCTTCTTATTGCTGACTTCTCTGTTTCAATTTGGCTCCGGTGGTGCTCTATGCTCTTGTTCCTCTTCTCTTGCAAGCGAGTGAGTTCTTTGTCCTTTTTGCACCACGTGTACCACAGTTTTCCTTGAAGGGGCAGTAGCTGGGATTTGATCTCAGACAAAATCTCTTTCTTCAGAAGCTTCACCAGCGCCTTTGCCTTTTCTTTGGCTGTCACACACGCATCTGTATCTTCATCAACTAAGAATCCGTGCTTGCGAGCTTTGTCCAGGCAAGCGTCAAGGCTGAAAAGTGTGTTAGACTCTTCCAGGAGATCCCCGATTGTTTTTGTCAGCTCGCCCATTAATTCTGCTTCGTTTCTGTTCTTGATACCTATTTTTATGTTTTGCCTAGATCGGCCAGCTGCAACAGTCTCTTTTTCAGTGAAAAGACAAACCAAAGGCGTTTGTGACTGCCACAGGTCATGTAAAATTTTCATCCCTTTCTTATCACTCTGATCAGACTTGGATATGAGAGCCATGTTCACAGCAGATATCTCCTGTAAAAACTGCAGCTGCTCTTCGTGATCCCTTGCATCTCCGCGCAGGTTACAGAAAGCAACGCAGCGGTCAAAGCTGTCATCGTCGCTGCCCCGGGGGCAGTACCAGGAGATCTCTACAACACCTTTCATCAGCAAACAGTCTTTGGTGCTGCCTTTGCAATGGCGGTGGAAAAAAGTGTCATGGTTTTGTTTGCTCAGCAGAGCATTCAGGATCTGAGACTTAGAAAAGGAGGGAGAACTGCCAATCCGTATGAAGGACACGATGGGTGTCTCTGCCTGGTAAATGAGTTGGTTTTTGTAACTGTTAATTCTGGCCTGCTTTCCCAACTTCTCAGACCCTTTCCAGCTCTTTTTTATTTGGTTGAGGGACCAGAGGGGGAACTCTATCTGTGAAGTGCACGGGTTTGGTACCAGGAGAGGTAGTGCAAACTGGCAGAAAGCAAGCTTTGTTGATATGTACTGTCTCATGAAATCATCAGCGCAATGAAAAATTGCCATCTGGAGGTCCATGGGGTGCACACGATTGTCCCTGGTTGCAGATTCAGGGACTTCTTCCTCCAAATCAGTGAAAAAGTCATCAAAGGAGGGTTCATGCTCTTGTTCTGCGGCTTTTGGCACGGGTGTGAGTCCTGGGTTGCTGTCATCCTTGCAAGTCAGGTACCTCACCCGATAGTCCACAGTTAATAGCTTTTGCAAGAAGTAAAATGGTAGTTCGTTGTCCTTTTTAGGCTGGCTGTCATGTAAGGATGTCTTGTATATGATGTGGAAATCTTCTGTCCTCATTTTTCTTGGATAGTGACTTTCTAGTCCAAGACGCTTAAGTAAGTGGAGGAACTCTTGGTTTGCAATGGCTTGATTTGCTTTGGATTCGCTGCCATCTGATTTGGATTTGGACTGATTGGAAGGCGCTGTTCTTTGAAAAGTGTCTTCCATGTCTTTGATTATACGGCATTTCTTCGTATCGTCACATGTGTCACCCAAGCGCCCACTGATGAAGGAATGCAAGTCACTTTCCAGCATCTCCCAGTCTTTGAATGCACTGTGCTTTTCGAGGAGAGTTTTTATTTCTGTGGACCATAAGTTTTTCATTTGATCTTCCATGAAAACTAAACGCTCATGCTTCCGCTCAGGGGGCACCTCTTTATATTTGGATGTTACAGTTAGACCCGTCAGCAGCAGGAAGGCCTGGGCTCTGTAAACATCTTGCTCCTTCAGACTCAGATACTCCTTATGTCCCGTTTGCATTTCGTTTATCATGAAGTTAATTTCTGGACATCCAAGGAGGTACTGAAAAGTGCTGCTTTCTACCTGGTAGCCTGCGCTGGTCGTAATTAAGAGCACCAGCAGTTCTATGTCTTTCTGTGCCCTTTCCTGGAGAAACTGGAGTAAGGAATAAACAGCTAGGCTTACAGTCAAGGTGGCTTTTATCTTTGCTTCATGAATGGCAGACGCAGAGGTTTCTGGTGCGTAGGTGACTTCTTGGATGTACTCCTTCATTTGCAGCAGTGTCTTGGTGAGATCTTCAAGCTCAGAAACATTGGGAGTTTCGGGAAGCATGTTCTCAGCGTGGAAGATCCATTGCATAATGAAGGAAGACCTGGGGAAGTCCTTGACAGAGTAGACATAAGGATCCAAGAGGCACCTCAACAGAGACTTGATATAGGTGGTGTTTTCTGGGGGTGAATTCTTGCAAAACAGAACGGTATTCACCAGGAACTCCTGCAGTGCTTTGTCTGACAGGCATACGTTGATCCAGACACTATGGTTTTTGGTTTTTTCATTCAGATTCTGTTTGAAATCTATCAGCATGAGCAGTTTCCTTTCAATCCCTGTCACCTCCCAGGCCTTCACGCTCTCCACAAAAGCTCTGGCCTCTGCCACTGCACTGACCAGTTCCTCTCCAAACATTGTGCCGACACTGTGATTCGTTAGCATCTCGTATGCAGCCCTGAGGCTGCTGCTCATTTGATAGATGGACTTAAAATCACTTTTGTGATTGAACAAGATTATATCCCACACTGGGATCAGCTGAAAGCCTCGGTCGATAACACACCAGGTTGTGTTATTAGTTACAAGCCCCGATTTCCACTGAGGAAGAGAATCCGTCTCTGATGGGCCCCCTGTGTTGGCCACGTAGAGCTGAACCGCTGTGTGGGCACTCCTGCTGTCTTTTCCCTGAAAAGAAGCCTGTGAGCTGGATTTTGAAACGTCCCCATCTGCTCCCACGCTGACACCGAAGCTGCTGTAGCTGGCCCCGACGTAGCAGTTCAGTGCTTCAGATGCTTGTCGTTTCATCTCTTCCCGCTGCTCAGCTCTGAATCCTTCCACAGATGCCTTCCACCAGAATATCCCCCCAAAGTGGAGGGGACCCTGGTTTACGTGGGACCCAAACCTGCTGAAGAAGCTTGCACACCTGCTCTTCAGCATGATGGGCTTGTCCGCTTCCTCAGTGATGCCCAAAAGATGCTCGATGTCTTGCAGCTCCTGCAGGGCCGCATCCGAGAGGCAAAGCTGATGCTTTTGGAAGTAGCAGGAGGCCAGAGGGATGTACTGGTACTTGGTGGTGCAAATGTAGCTCTGCTCAGAGTGGGACTGGTGGGTGTCCTCTGACCGCAAGGAGCTGCTGTGATCTACACCAGCTTCAACATTAAACCCCCAGAACCCGGCTTTGGCAGCAACGCTGATGCTGAACCCCAGCTGCTCCATGGACTTGGTGAAAGTGGCTTCTGCTGCAGAGGAGGAGAACTCCTTCCTCTCAAGCAGCGACCCTTGCTCTGGACTGGTGAGCTTGAATCCGTCGGGAAGCCTGATGAGCTGGTCTCGCTTCGCCAGCACGTCTGCAAGGCTGCTGGTTCTGTAAATGCCCTGCAGGGCCAGCCCCCCCGACGCCCGCCTCAGGACCTCCATGTCGGAGACGTTCTCACCCCTGCCCACTGACAACTCCTGCTGCTCCAGCTGCTTCCGGATGCTCTCCAGCACATCCACCAATGACTTCTCCGCTGGTGCCCAGTACTCTTTGGGAATCTCCATGGCTTGCCACAGAGCCTCCTCTTTCTGTCTTATAGCATCCTTGCTGTGGCTGTGGCTGTTGTGCATTTCTTTCAGCTCCTTCAGGGCTAGCTTGGCCGCTTCTTGTCTCTGCTTTGTTATCTCCAGGCGCTCCTTCTGCAGCTCCTCAAAAGTTGGTTTGTCGTCTGTTAGTTCCAGGAGTTTTCGGAGCGCCTGTGTTTCCCAGGGGTACCGTACTTCGCACTCCAGCTTCAGGTAGTCCTCATACTGCAGATGTTTCAGGGCTTCTCTGGACTTGACTCCCAGGATCTCCGACAGTTTGCGGAGCCAGTATCCATCATCCAGTCCTTCTTTCTCACATGCTTCTGCCAGCAGTTTTTTAGCAAGATGTGCCTTTTCATCAACCTCTAGCATGTCCTCCTGTGAACCCATGGCTGTGGAAGAAGAAAACAGACTTTCTTTAAGGTATGTTGTAAGAGGCCGGTGCCTCTTGTAAGAGGGCTCTCCAGCAGCTCCGGCCCTGGGGATTCCTCCCACCTGACTGCTGGAGCCCAGCCTGGGTTGCCCCAAGACCCAGGGGTCTCCGTCCCGGGACAATGGATGTGCCTGCTGCTTTCCCATTTGCAGGTTCAACCCCGAAGCTGAGTGTGTATCCTGGAGACAACACACACAGACACAGACACACGCACACTCTCTGACTTGGCCGCACAACCTGCCATGGACAAGGCACTGCCTTCAACAGCGCCCACGTATACCCAACAGGACTCATAAGTAAATAAGTACAGGCAGCTGTGGGCATTCCCGGATCCCTTGAGCACCAGCGCAGCCCCCCTGCCCATCCGACACCCCTGCCTGCATCCTGCACGCTCTTACCAGCCCCACGGGTCTCCTGCTCGCTGGCTGGTCCGGCTTGCGGCTCACCAGCAAACAGAGGCACGCACTCACACGCTCATCGCACAGGCACCCCACACTCACAGGACACACTCACCCCGAACACCCAGTGCCAGGCACACGGGCTGTGACCCGCGGTCCCGCTCCAGCTGCCGGCGTGGAGCCCCTCACTCGCCTCACTCACGCCCGTTCCTCCCAGGAGCTGGTTCTCGGGGCACGCATCGTTCCCACCCCAGTGGATGGGAAAAATCCAAGTTGTCCCTGTCCAGAGCTGTGCCTGGAGCATCCTGTTGGCCCATCGTTAGTGACTGGAGACTCTGGGTCTTTGTCATTGCCTCTGGGACCCCCTGTCTATCCAGTCTGTGTCCCTGTGTGGTTTTGTTTATCGTTTCCCCCTTCACTTATTATCCCGTATGTGTTGGAAAGGTCCTTGACTGCTAACCTTACTGGAGCTGACGCTCTCACTGGCCACGTGCCTTTACACCTTTCTTTTTTTTTTTTAAACTGTGATACAAACCTGATAATTGTCTCTGTCTCAGTTCAGATGGATACTGAAGAGATTTATTCAGTGCGCAAAACCTTCCCGTGCATTCAGCTTTCATCCCACCAACAACACACGACTCTTACCGACACAGCTATTGATCTGAGGTGCTTCTGACTGGGCTCTCGGATCCTCTCAGAGCCTTTAGTGTCAGCTTTTCCTTTGAAGTCAGTGAAGACTTAGGCAGTATGCTCAATGGATATGGGGCCGGATTCGTCTCACCTCACAGCAGATGCTCCTTTTGGTCAGGCGCTTGACTTTCCGGAGGACACGGGCAGCCAAGGTCCCCAGCTCAGCTGAGACAGCACACCATCACATGGCAGGCCTGGCAGACAAGGCTGGGGTGTTAAGAAGATGACGGCGACCACCTCAAGAATTCAGGAGGAAAAACAAACACCAGGAAGGAAAGGCCCGAAATCCTAAAGCAGAAGACCAGACAGTCAGGAGACGGCAACCCATCAACACAGGGCACTCATTCCGGGGAGCAGTGGGGGCCATCCCTTCTCCACCGGTGATGACTGCCCAGCCAGCAAAGACTCACCAGGGCCTTTTTGGGGTGGTGACCAGACTAGGGTTTCACCTGGGACCTAAACCCACATACCCATTGTGTACCGTTAGCCAAGGGACAGGTTGCAAAGTACGTGTCTCCTGCTTTAAAAGTCTCTTCTGCACACAGCAAAAGGTGCCCAGAAGGTGCCCCGGGACAGGACTGTAATGCCTGAACACCGTAACAACATCACAGGGAGGAAGACCGAGCCTGGCCATGAAATCAAAGCTCAATCTGACTGTAATTTAAAAAGGATCCCCCAGCATCGGGATCCTCCTCCCCCAGTACCCAGCTACCTACTGACCTCTCAGACACCGGCCCTCCTGCCACCACCGTGCAGCCACCAGCAAGGGAGGGTACGGGGCTCACGCCTGCTTTTTCAAGGGGAGAAGACACGGAAAGATGGAGAGAAGGCTGAAGGACAGAGGGTTCGGCTGGCCTGTAAGAGCAAAGACCTGCAGAGAAGTCCCAGCTCCAGATGCAGAGGCTGTCCAGCTAACATCTGTGCTCTCCGGTCAGGCTCAGCCAGCCTCAAGAAAAAGTCTGGACGTGGCAGAACCTGCGGGAACAGCGCTGACAATGCGGCAGCACGCGTCCCGTCCCACCGCTGGCCAGATCATGCATCTGCTACTGTGGGTGAAGCTCAAGCCCCCGAAAAGAGGGGGAGAAACACTGGGGGGGTTGGCCCCCACCAGCAACTAAGCACCCACCAGCAGCTCATGCACTCCCACCAGCGGGACGGGGGAGAGAGGTGGAAAAGCAAAACCAAGAAAAACTCTTGGGTCGAGAGGAGAGTTTAGCAAGGGAAGGAAAGCTGCGCGTGCTGGCAAAGTAAAGTAGGGTGTTTATTCACTGCCTCCCATCGGTGGGCAGATACCCAGCGGCTCCCTGGGAAGCAGAGCCTCAGCACACGTGACGGCTGCTTGGGAAGGCAAACGCCGCAGCCACCAACATCTCCCCTTCCTCCTCCTTTCCTCCAGCTTTGATTGCTGAGCGCGACGCCGTGCGGCGCGGTCCACTCGGGCCACCTCTCCCGGCTCTGTCCCCTCCCAGCTTCTCGCCCGTTACCAACACTATTTCAGTCTCAGATGCCTGAAACCGCACCGCACGGCTGCAGTTGAGAAAGTTAACTTCAACCCAGCCGGACCCTGCGCTAGCACCCAGGCACACTTGAAGTCCCACCACGGCTTCATATTTCTTCAAGTGTGGAGAGTCATGAGAAAGCTAAGCTAATTCACTGACACGTAATGGTAAGGTTAAGCTGATGACAATTACCGAGATCCTGAGAAAGACAGCTGAGCAAAAGAGAAGCAAGTGGAAGCTTACGGATTGCAAACTATGTGAAAACAAGCAGGTAAGTAGAAGACACAAACAAAAAGACGCACGATCATTGTGTGATCAAGTAGACTATTGGCTAGCTTATGCATGAACAGTGACTGTATGGCTGCAGATATCCGCTAAGCTGAACTATAAATAGAGCTGAGGTCTGCTAGTAAAATTGTCTTCGATTCACCACGATCGGAGTCCGTGCCGTCATTCGCTACATTCAAGAATAAGGAAAAAGCCACATGCGATTGTGTTAGTGCACGCAGAGGACCGCTAAGCATATTTATGGAGTAACTCGGGATCGCTTTCTTCCTTGGAAGAGAAGGAGGGAAGCAGCATGACCTGCCATGGGACTGCCTGCACCCCGTTTCACAGGAACAGCCCCTTCGAGAGTATTTTCCGCAGCCCTGCCCCAGGGGAACCGGGCTCTGGAAGCGCTTGTGCCTTTGGGAGACCAGAGCACTTTGGGTGGTGAAGTTTAGCCGGCAGGAGAGGCTGGGAGAGGTGAATCCCACCATCACTCCGTAGGGAGGAAAAGGAAAAACTCTCCCCCCCTAGGCTCGGGGACAGAGCAGGGTGTCCCACGAATGCCGCGCGCTACCCCAGTGCTGCCATGCTCTCTAACGAGCGGCACGGGAGGCACGCACCGCCACCCGAGCTGCCCACGCCGCCAGCCTCGGGACTGCGCCCCAGCACCCGTTGCTTCTGCACCCCCGTTAATGCTGACAGAGAGCACGCCGCAGAAAAGGTTATTATCAATGACGTTCCCTCCCCAAATTATCCGTTGCAGCTTCCGCGGCCACGAGAGCGCCCGCAGGGCTGCCTTCCCACCTCCCCTTCGGCCCTGCAGTCTCGCTCTGAGGCGTCCCAGCCCCGTCCCCCGTCTCCAGAGCAGGCAAGCAAATGGCACCAGGGTGCCGGTGCGTGCACAGCCCCACAGCCGCCCCGGCCCCCGCTCGCTTCAGGGGAGCGCACCCATCCTGCTTCACCGCGGGGCTGGGTCGTGCCCGGGGCGGGCAGGATCAGCCCTGGCCGTGCCTGGGGAAGGGGCTCCTTGGCACCTCTGCGGACATCAGTCTGCCCCCGAACCCCGCTCTGACCCCGCCGTGCCGCCTTCCTGCCCTCCCAGTTCAAGCCTGGCAGCACACACACGCACACAGGTCCCCCGAGCTTCCTCAAACGGGCTGGCGAGCAGAGGCCGCTTCTCCCATCCCACGCCCCGAGCAGAGACCATTCGCCTGCTGCCCTGAACCCCCTTACTCCTTCCCCGGCATTTCCCAAGGGCCGGGAAAACGCGTGAATGACAAAGCGGAAGACAAAGACGACCCGGGCTCCGTGCTGATCCCCCGCTCCCAGCCCCAGCGCCCATCGGCAAGTTCCTACCGTCTCCTCCTGGCGCTCGGCAGCTCCCAGGCTGGTGTCAGCCCAGCCTAGCCCCCCGCGTCGTACAGCCGCCCCATCTCGTGGGTGGGGGGCCGCTTCCTGGGTGCGGAGGCGGCCGGGATGGCTTCTGCTTTCCTGGAAATCAGGCCACTGCCTGCAGCAGAATGTGAAAGCGAAACGGCAGCTTCGGCCTGCGCTGCTGCTGAGCCAGGCAGCCAGGCATGCCCGCTCGGGCACCCCCGTCGGGCTCCAGAGAAGGAAGATGGGAACCGGGGACTCAGGGCCCCCCCAGCACCGCTTCCACAGCCAGACCCACCCGGGGGCTCATCGGACGATCGACTTATAAGCACCCGGGGGATCAGGAGATGAGACGAAGCAGCCAGCGCAGCTTTGCCAAGGCCAAACGCTGTCACGCCAGCCTCCCTTCCTTCCCCAAGGGGTTCACTGGCGCCGGGGATGGGGAAGCGGCGGTGGGTGTCCCTGTCCCTTGGCTCCCGCCGCGTCTGGCGGCAGGGGAGGCGGGCGCAGACGGTGCTGGCACCCAGCATCCGGGGTGCCAGGCCACAGGGCAGGGCTGCTCCCGAGAACTACCTCTCCTTTTGGGGCAGAAGAGCGAGGGTGATGCGCTGGGGAGGTTTGTCCTCCTCCCCTCAGCACCGGCACGGCCGTGGGACCCACCCTGCAGCGGGGAGCCGTGGGGCGGGGCGGGAGGGAAAGCCTGGGGCTTTGGGGCAGGGGGGAGGACGGGAGAGGGTGCTCCGCATCCCCCCAGGAATGGGTGCTCACACGTGTCAGAGCGGTCTGAGGGCTGAGCAAAGAGCCCCCCCCGTGCACACACAAGCACGTGCACACACATGCACACCTGTAAACACACGCAGAGACACATACGCACACGTACACGCACGCACGTAGATACGCATGCAGGCAGGCATGCCCGTTCGCAAATGCACACACATGCACATGCGTGTGCACACATGCACACCTGCCCACGGACGCATATGCACACGTACACACATATATATGCACGCACACACGTGCACGTGCGCCCAGGGCGGCTCGGGAGGGTCCTGTCGCCAGCACGCGGAGGAGGGGGAAGGCTCCTGGGTGACAGGACAGGGGACAGACGCTCCTCCCCGATCTCCCTAGGGATTCCCCGGCGCAGAGGACTTTGCTTCCAGCCCCTCACTGTGGTCGCTGGGCTGCTCTCGGTGCGCTGGGGCTTGTCACCTCCCCGGCACCGTCCCACAGCAGGAGATGGAGTGCTGCACTGTCCCATGTCCCCGGCCACGCGTGACACTGCACCCCCGCAGCCATGCCCATCCTCCCCCTGCCCCGGGCAACAGGGTGTGGAATAATTGCTGGAGGTGGCTCAGAAATTAAACTTATATTTCACATTTTAAGGAAAGGTACGGCATTGAAGAAGCTTCCAGGGAGGAGTGCGGCTGGCATACAAGGAGTCCTTTCCACGGAAGCTCCGGTGCTTGGTGTGCTGACTCCGAGAACCGCACGGAGGGTGGAGCGGGACAGAGACGCCGCGGCCAGGCTCTGTGATATTCCAGGAACTTGAAGGCGAACGAAACCAATAAGCTGCGTATTTGCTACCCTGGGCCGACGGTCTGTCATATTTTGACAAAACGCTGTCCTGTTGGTGAACTTGGCTCATTGTAGTATCATTATAATACCAAAACACACCTCCATCCCCAAAACTACGCGCCTCCAAGGTGCGACCACCCCTCACTGAGCCTGCGCTTTGAACTCTTCTAGTTTATACCTTTAAAAGCGAAGCGAGTAGATTTTACACCAGTCATAGCAAAGGTCCGTATGACTAGAGTCACTCAAACTCCACCTGAAAGATAAAGAACAATATAAAATAGCTTGGGAGAGAGGGGATGTCGGGGAAGATACCATCGCGTACGGGAAAATACCCTCTCGTGCCACCCGGGCTCCTGGGGTCAGTCGACGGGCTGAGGCTCTCTTCCCCCGCATCGGGACGCCGTCGGTTAAGATTCGAACACTTGGTCATACCAAGTGCCTCCCCGGGAAACTTAGAAATCTCTACAGGGTCGCTTTATCTCTTTTAACGCGTTTGTTGCCAGGCAGCGATACTCATACTCTTGGCGTTTGCACGTGCTTTGCAGACAGTGAATTTAGCACCGGCAATCCAAAAGAACCTGTGTAGCTGTTGCTTTAATAAACGGCACCGTTCCCCAATCCAGCCCTGACAGCTCTCATTGAACGCGACCAAACTCTCGAAGTGTGGCCGTGGTAGTTCATGGAACGCGACTAGACTGAAAGGTGTATCGTGTTATTTGTGCAGCCGTAATCGCGATAGTTCAGTACACTGAACGTGACCGGACTTATAACGACGAATGGGGCATCACGCCAAAATACTTTAACCTTTTAACGCAATGCAGGGAAGGGGCCAGGAGAGAAGCGACTGGTTTTAATGGAATCGCGCGCGGAGCCGAAGAAAAGCACGAGGGTAAAAAAACAGTCTCCCAGCCCCTCGTCTTCGTTTGATGTTTACGGACGCTCCTTTAATTCCCCCTGGGGCTGGGCAGAGCTGGGGGGGTTCAGGCTCTCTGGGGGGGACGGATGTCACCCAGAAGGCCACCGCCAGCGGGCACCGCAGCCGGACAGCATCACTGCTCTGCCACCCCCACAGCCACCGCGGCAGCTCCTCCCTCCCTCTCTGCCAGCCACCCAAAACACTGTCCCCATCCAGCATCCCGGAGGCTGAGGTGAGGCTGCAGGTCAGGGCTCAGCCCCGAATCCAACCCCCATCATCCTCAGTACGTCGGCACAACCAAAACACCCCCGCAGCGAACGCACAAATCACCCGGAATAATGCCCCCATGCCAACGGCCCCGGGGATGCACGGATCCAGGATAACTTCTCCCTGCAGTGGGATGGGGCCAGGTACCTCGGCCGGTGCTGGGAGGAGGATGCCCGGGTCCTCTCCCCACTTCCCCGACCGCCTCCGGAGCAAGGGCTGGGGATGGGCAGGACACAGGCAGCACTCAGGGTGCCACGGGACACACACCTCCCCGTGCAAACCGACTTCGCGCAGGGGACAGAGCAGCGGCGCTGGCAAACCATTTAGGTGCTGAGCCTTGTTTTGGAGGCGGGAGAGGAGGGTCACAGACACCCGGGGCGAGGACGGAAGCTGTTGCTCATCAAATCCCCCACGTCACCGTGGGGAAGCTCACAGCAAAAGCACGCTCGGTCAGCAGACTGGGGCCGGGAAGAGCCGGGATCTCCCGTCGGAGCGGGCTGGCAGCAGGAAGAAGAAACACCAAAACCTCGCTTGAAGCACCGAGTGAAGCACCGTGCCCGACGCAGGGCGATGTCGCTTACACCCCGCTCCTGCGCCCCGCCGCTCCCGGCGGCTCAGCCGTGCGTCTGCTGGGGACGGGCACATCAGCCACGAAAGGGTCCATGCCCATGCCAGGCCTGGAGAGACCCCCCTCTGCCAGCCTCTTTCGGATGGGTGCCCCCACCCCAGGGTGCACCCCCAGGGCCTTCCCAGCCGTGTCCCTGCAGCCATGGTGACCCTTTTGCTGAGAAAGTGGGCACGGGGTAAAGCACAGCATGGCTCCAGCCCCTCGGCGTGGTGCTGTGCCCCCCGGCCGCCCCACCACCGTCACCTCTGCACCTCGCTGTGATCCGGGGCTGCCGCAGGGGAATCCCGAAGGCACCCCATGGGCATCACCCCCATGGGCATCACCCCCCCAGCCACAGCCCTGCACCCCAGGTCCCCCCAAACCTGCTCTCCCCAGACCCGCTGCTGCGCTCCCCAGCTGATGCTGCCTGCCCAGGGACTCCCCCACCTCCCGGACCCCCTCCCTCTTTGGGAGGGCCCACAGGGTCCGATCGGAGCCCCCAACCTCTCGGATCACACGAGACCCGGGGTGCCATGGGAGGGTATTGCAGGGGAAAGGACCCCCAGCCCTTCCTCCCCTGGGGAAACCAGGCCCCAGGGACGGATCCTGCCCTCACCGCCGCCCGGGGAGCCTGCCTGGTGCTGGCTGTGCCGGGGCGGGGGCTGGCCACCTTCCCACCGCCGCAAAAGTTTAGGGCTGGGAAAATACCAGGGGAGAGGAGGGCGCAGCCTCCCTCGCCCGGGCTGCGGCAGGCTCGGGCGTTCAGCCCTGACCGAAATGGGGGAGCGGGGACCCCTCTGCCATTACCAGGAAGGTGTTTATTGCGGCGGCCGGCTCTGCGCGGTGCTGTGCTCCTCCTACCAGCCCCCGGCGCGGAGGGGACGGGTTTCCCCATTGCGGAAACTCGGGAGCTTGTCGTGTCCCCGCCACCCACGCTGGCCCCTCTGCCCCACGGACAGACAGGTCACTGTGCCCCGTCGCTGGAGGGTAGGTCCTGGGGCTGGGCTGCCCCATGGTTGCAGCAGGATCCTGGGGGGCTGGTAGGGATCCCCCCCCCCAGCTTGCCAGAGCTGGTGGGACCCCAGGGGAGCCGGCAGTGGCACGAGGGGCAGCCACCCTCAGCTTGTGCCGCCGGGGGCCCGGTGACCCCTTCTCCCTGCCTCGCCTGCCAGCACTGGCCAGGTTGGGCTTCTCGGGGCGGGGGGGACACGCACGGTGACCTCGGGGCTCCCTCCAGCACCGCTCCTGCCGCAGGTGCTCGGTTCCACCTGCTGCTTTGTCCTCCCACGGCGTCACCTCTCCTCCCGCGGGCTCCGGGACACCCGCAGGGACATCATCTTCGCGCTGGAGAGAGAGGCGATGGTGACCGCCTGGGGGGACCTGCCCATTCACCCCTCCAGCATCGTCACGAGCAGCGCCCACCCTGAACCCACGGCCCCGGCGTGGGGAATGCTCACCCCCAACGATGCTCAGCAGCTCTTCGAGCTCCTGCTGCAGCCGCAGTCGCAGCAGCTCCCGCAGCAGCTCCCGGCGCCTGCTCCGGGGGGCCACCCCCATGCGCCGCAGGGTCCCCTCCGTCAGCCGCAGCAGGACCCGGCCCGAGACGGCGTGCTCCTGTGCCAGCTCCGCCAGGTCCCCGGCCCCGCTCCGCGCAGCCAGCCACGCACCCACCTCCGCCGCCGTCCACTGCCCCGCTGGGTGCTGCTCCCACCGGGCCCCCTCCGACACCTGTGCCAGGAGGAAAGGGCTGAGCTGGGATGTCCCCTCGTCCCCCAGCCTGTCTCTCCAGCCCCACCGAAGCTACGGCGTCAAGCTGGCTCCTCCATGCCGCAGCCCCCCCCTACCCAGCCTGAACGCGACCCTCAGTCCCACCCCTGCGCTGATGCTGGTGGCTGCGCCCGTGTCCCTGTCCTCCACCCGTGGGGGTCCCCCGACCCCCGGGGCCCAGCCGCAGTTATCTGTGGGGTGCCTCCAGCCCCTGAGCCCCTGCCCACGCTCACCTCAGCTGCTGGGCATCCCTCCAGCAGTGCCTCGGCCCCATCCTGCACCCGGGTGTCCATGCGGTGTGGCGGGCAGGGTGCGGGGCAGCTCAGGCTCCCTGCAAACGGGGCTTCATCAGCCGGGGGTCCCATGGCTTGCCCCCGGACCAGCCCCCCACGTCCTGCCAGCCAAATAACCCGCCCAGCCCCCTGCCATGGCAAAGCACCCCATCCCGTGGTCCCTGCCCACTGCCGCCTCGCCGGGGGGATGCGGGTGGCCACAGTCCTCGATGTCACCTGGTCCGTGCCCCCCGCCCCCCGCCAGCGGAAGGGGGCTGCTCACCGGGGTGCCGCAGCGAGGCCCCATCACCCATCGTGCCACGTGGGCGCGCAGAGCCCGGCACACCCAGGAGGTGAGATCAGCCCCAACTTGCCCGCGCCCGCTGCCTCTGTGAGCCCGGGCGGGGGACACCGGCACGGCACGGCTCCCCCAGCCCAGCCGGGACCCCTTCCCCTGGCCTGACCCACCTCCTCCTCACCGCCGCCCTCCGCCTCGCACCTCTGCCCCGGCTCGGTGCCGAACGCCGGGAGAGTGAAAGAAACCTTTGCCCCAGCCCTGCCTCTGCGGGCACAGCCCCGTGCACGCCCCCACCGCCGGGCGGGGGGGGGGGGGGGGGGGGGGGGGGGGGGGGGGGGGGGGGGGGGGGGGGGGGGGGGGGGGGGGGG
>JAVKLA010000049.1:11558047-11591023 GCA_034782735.1 Sagittarius serpentarius
CCCCCAAAACAAACCCCCAAACAACCAACCCCCAAAATCCAACAAAAAACCCAAACCCCAACAAAACCAAACCCCCCAAACACCCTGAACTAGAAGCTTTTTATTCTCGTGGCTCGCCAGATTTACTGGGTGTGATGGAGCGAGGTGGAGAAATCTAATTTACGGTTAGTATGCCACAAGGAGGCAGGCTTCTCCTGTAGAATGGGTTATTACCCTGTACCTTGTGCTGGTTTTCCTTTCCATGTTCTGGTTTGGTTGGTTTGGTGGTTTCTTTTTTTTGTGTGTTTTTTTTTTTTTTATTTTGGAGCAGGCTTTTGATAGGTGGCTGTACCATGGAGCTAGCTGAGATGAAATAAATCCAAAGGTAAAAGGTGATGCTTTGCCTTGAGTACGTGACTGATTAAAAGTGACTCGATGACTTTGAAGAAAGCAGGGGGAAAAAGAAGCAAGCTTTGTAAGTTCTTGTTCTACAAGGATAAAACTTTGGAATAACTCCTTTCAGCATACGCAAAGCTTTCTTTTTCTCTTTCTTTTCTCCTTTTTTGGAAACCCTGAACTATTTCAGTTACTGTTAAATGAGGCTCTTACTGCCATTACACATAATGACGTACATAGGAGAGCAAGAGCGCTACACATACTACAGATTTAGTGTACCTAAGTTTCTTTTTGAAGGTTTAAGTAGGAGGAAAAAGGAAATGTGTTTTAACTTTAGGTGCGTTAACCTGTTTTTGTCAGAGAATGAAACTGTGGAGTGTAACTTCTTTTTGACTGTTTATCTCAAGGTGTGTGAAGGCAGTAGAGCTTCTTTTTGGAAGGGGGTTAAAAATAACCTCTCCAATTCTGTTGTTTGCTTTCATCTGAGGAAGGCATTGCCTGTTTGAATTGCTAAGTTTAGTTTGCTGCATCCTTTTCAAATGTAACTTCAGTCCCTTATATGGTGTGACATTGGATGTGATTTTTGGTATCTTGATCTTTAGACAAGTGAAGATATCAAAGGTTAAAAATATCAAATTATCATGTGTCCTTTCTGTGGCATTCACTTTCTAGAAGGTGCAAGGAGATAGCAAAGAATGTTCTTCTGTGTAACAGGTAACAGCGTCTGCTAATAGATGTTTTTCTCCTATACACCTCTATAATAAATGGGAAAGAAATACCCAGGCACTTCAAGAATAAAGCTGTCCTTCTCTCACTAGAACGTAAAAATGACTCTCTGAAGTTTCTCGTACATGTATGTTTTCTTAATCTAACATATGTCGCTTGACAAAATGACTGTCTTGGCAATTCAGTCACTTATTTTTGTGGATTACTTCATAAGAATTAACTTTGAGTGCGATGAAGAGATAGTCAAATGCAAATTTTGTGCTGTCTTTTTATTGGGCTCTTCCCTTTTTCTCCCCTGCTACTTGAAATGCTTCAGTGGGTTTTTTTTCCTGTTGATGTGGAGGGGCAGTGAGAAATTAATTCTTAGCTAGAAGACTGTTGTGTTGTCCCCTGCAACCCACCAGATTAGAAACTGATGACTCTGGCTTTGGTACAGATGCTGTTGCTCTTGGATTACTGATAGCTATTTTGTTTCATAAATGAAGAAGTAGAGCAGGGCTGTAGTGATGGCAGAAGGGGTTGGGGAAGTAAGAATGACTTCTTCAGTAGTTTCATATGAAACAGCGTAGTTAACCAGCTTTTCCCCTAGTTTTTCCCTTTCGTGTGGGTATGGTAGTAGTTTGCTGTGCTTCTCCATGTTATTCCATTGCTGCTGTGGTTTGCTGCTTGCTGTGATCTCTGTGTACAAACTCTGTAAGTTGTAGTGATGTCCTTTGACAGATAGCGTTTAAAAACTAAGTAGTGCGCTAATGAAATGTGCCATGTATCTTACCCGTTCTGTTGTGTTGGTCTTGTGTTTTGAGGTGTATTGCAAATAAATGCCGTTCATTCTTTCCGTGTGTTCTAGATCCTTCCAAAACTAGAACATGAAAAGTGATAGAACAGCACTTTTTTTCTAATTTAGAAAAGGCACAATATTACTTCATATGAAGTAAAAGAATATTAAAGATCCGTCTCAGTGGTGATTACCAAAATGAAATTGTCATCATTTGGTCTTTCGACCAGCCTGGAAAAACAAAATATAAACCATTTAAACATATGTTAGAGAACTTCAATCTCGGTCTTCAAAATTGCATGATAATTCCACATTTTTTTCCTTAGAAATCTTAATTATTTTTTCCTCTTGTCTTGTGTGTTCATTTGGACCTTTTTGGTTTACAATGTTATGTGGTATCCAACTGCTCGTGTGTAACTGTTTTGTTGAGATGACGGTAAGTCAGATGAGAGATGTGGTATCGTCTGCCAGAAAGCTGCTCACAATGACACTCTACGACAGAAGAAAAGAGAGACTTCTGTATTGGTACTGGGTGTCCCAAGAGAGTAACCCTTGTTGCAGGCCTAGAAACTGTTTAAAAATAATAATTCCAGCAGGTAGCCTAGAAAATGCTTTTTGCTGGCTTTTTGGTAACTACATACCACTTATAAGTAAGTTAACATAGAGTACTTTTGGTTAAGTTAAATCTGCTTGAAAAGAAAACATTAGGATGCAGTTGGTCCTGTGAAACTCAGGTGATGAATGTAAGCTGCTCAAATGAAGTCAATGCAAATGACAAATGTAAATTTGTATTTTCGTTTAGGTCGATTTGTTCCACTTAAATCTTTTCTTAAATAACCTACTCTTGACAGTAGTTTAGCTATAGTGGTACAAATCAATGTATAACCAGGTGTCGCACAAACATATTTTCGACTCCCTGGCCGTTGGTAACTAAATGTGATTTCTATTAGGACGTGGTGGAGAAGCCGTATATTGCTAATACATTGGCAATGCCATGTGTTGGCAATACATTTGAATTCTAATAAGGAATCTGCAGGAAAGAGCGAGGCATTTGCATTTTTTTTGCAGGAATGTGGGGCTGAATGTCATTGCCCAAATATATCAGGATAGTGTGGAAACAGAGTATCAGCGTGGGTATTACAGAAGGGAACACTAAGCAGGGTGTTTTATTGCCATCGTGTTTTGCAAAGTGGTGGTATCTTAAGCTATGTAAATTTTAAAACCTGGGTGCATTCTTTCATGCTTTTTGTTTTGAAATTAGTAGGTGCTCATCTTCTCTTCTGCTTTTTCCTTTCATGTAAGCTGTCAAAGGAATAAGGGATGGATTGAGGAGGGAAGATTGGGAAAAAAGAAAAGTTAAGTGTCCACATCAAAATGTTTGTTTTATGTGTTTGGGAATTTAAAGGCATAGCATAAGATAGTCTAGCTAACACTAGAAACTGAACCATTTCATGTTCCCTCTGGGTGTGTAAGGTTCTTTCACAGAAAGCTTCCTGCGCTAGAGCTCTCCTGCTAAGTGGAAGAGAGGATATTTAAATGTGTGGTGGGGTTTTCTTCCCCTCTGTTATTTGGAGAATGAATTATTTTATGAAACCTGTATGTTACTGATGCATACCGAGTACATGCTTACCTGTCATTCATTTGCCGAGTAAGCTTACCTTGAAGGAAGCGGTCCTGGACTATTTATTGTGTCCTATGGCAGTCATTAATGATCAAGAAAGTGGAAAAAAAATAGGCATCATCTGTTTTCTTTCTATAAACTGTGACTGACACATCCCCTGTTGGAATATAGTGTATTTTAAACTTCCATTGTGTCTTTAAGGTAGGTCTGTTTTTTGTGGGGGTGTTTTTTTTTTTTTTTCCTTCGTGTGTATCAACTTGCATGTTAAATTTTTTTTTGTTTTCTTCTGAGAAAACAAAGTAACTTGTTCCTATGATAGCCTTCCAATGTAGCCTGTGCAAATTACTATCAACACTTCTTTTTTTCCTCAGTTGCCTTATCTGTCTAAACTGTTTCTTTTCCCCACTATCCCTTTTTTATACACTGGTTTTGTTAATTGCCCAGGGTACCTTTATCGTCATTTAAACAAGTTTAAAATAGGCTAGTTCAAATAGCTCCACCACCTGACAGAGCACATTTGTGTAAAGGGACTATCCAGGCAGATGTTAGTTTTGGGCTCTGCTTATGAAATTCAAATGGGAAAGGAATGAGATAGTAAAAGAACAGAAAGTCTGAATTTTGGAGCGTTCCATATATCCCCCCAAACTGCTATGTACTGCACATCAAAGGCAATAATTTGGTTTTGTCTTCTTTATGACTATAGTCTCTTTATGGGAAAAAAAAAAGCCTATTGAAAAGGTTGCAGGTTCAGTTGTTAAACAGCTTTTCTGAAGTTGTAAAATTGTCACAAAACCTGGGCACGTTTTTAAGGAAAGCAAAGAATAACTAGAGATTCTGCTGAGTTCAGGCATTAGCAAAGTGCAATAGACTGTCTGTACTAAGTAACAGATCTGCTTGAAACAAAAAGACTTTAGCCAAGGAAACATTATACAAAGAACTGGCACCGAGCTAATACTATTGTGTACAAATTCTCAAAGAGCTATGACATGATGAGGAGAAAATGTTTTCTCCTTGTATGAAGTTCCAAATGTTTAGCCACCCTGGAAATAATCAGCACAGCTGAAATGAGTTTCAGTTACTAAAATAAATTTGCTCTAGCTGGCCTGTCGGTTTAAGGATGGTCAATAAATGTGAGTGTACATATGGATATATGCTTTAGCGAGATGAAATGGTAAGGTTTTTGGATAGCTTGGCTTTTCTTTTTCTTGCTTCTCTTAAGTGAAATGGCAAAGTCTGTTCACTCAAGTACAGTTAGGTTCTCCTAAAGCCTTGGTAAGGAAAAGGAAAATTTCCTTCTCATTAATTACTTCACATGGTAGCAAACTGCTACTGATTAATGGTGGGCCAGCCTATATACTTACAGGTCGTTCGTTGTTCAACCATTGGGAAACGTCCGTATCACAAAACCACTACTGTGGTAGGTGGGCCTACCAAAAATGTGGGGGCGATTGAATTACAGTATATATCTGCTGGAGTGTTTCGCAAAATTAGGTTTGCGTATGTTGTCCAGACAGCGTAATGAGTTCTTGTTATGGGTGGTAGCATGTCTCCTCCTGCGACGGAATGCAGCGGTCCACCTGGTTACCACAGCAGACCATCCATCAACAGCAACCTTGCTCATTTTCTCCTGCATTATCTGTTTGGATCAAACAGAGGGCGTTCTTTAGTCCTCTGACTTGTGCTCTTATCACGACGCAATGTGTTGCTTTGCCACCAGCCACTGACGTGAAGGTACGCTATGTCACTTAGCCTCAACAAACGGTGAGCCGACTGTTCTAATATGCGGAGTAGTTATTACCCATATACACTATGTTAGTAAATACTTTTTGAAGTTTTAAGTAAGGAAATGTTCCTTTTCGTTCCACTGAGACGGCGCCTAGCTCTTTCGGTGTTCTCTGCAGGTGCTGATGGTGAACAGTAATTGTAGCAAGTGCCGTAAGGACCCCGTGAGAGAGCTGGACCTCGGCTCTCTTACTTGGTGCACTTGTAAGAACTGTTCTTAATACCTCTTAAACTGATAGATGTCTATCAAAGACAGTGCCCCACCCCATTTGCTAAGCTGTGTGCTTTCTGTTAATAAGCACGTCCTAAGAACTTGCAGGTCTTGATAGTTAAATAAAAAGGCATTCGGAGTCTGAAAGAAGTATTTCAACGAAAAGTAGTGGGCAGCAGCCTAGCAAGCAGCAGCACTTCTATGCATCCTTAGGTTTCATACTTAATGTGCAAAAAGTGAAGGGGGAGAGACTTGGCTTCTTTGTACAGCAAGAAGTGTGCCTGAACTTCTTTGAGGAAACTTCTTTTTTTTTGTTTGTTTTTTCTTTATAGAAACATAAGGGCAAGTGTTGTTTAGCCTGGTAGATTCTTAGTGAGAAGACTGAACTGAGTGGATGATTCTGATACCTCAGTGGTGGTATGTATCAACAAGAGTTAGAAATACATTAGGACAAAACTTACACTGATCAGAGGAGAAAAAATATTTGAAGATCTTGTCCACAGTGACTGTCACGTTTGCGAGAGACTTGGTAAGGACGCAGTATGCCTCATTAAGGTGCAATTGTTCAGTTATTCCCAATACTTTCTGAATATTCTCTAGCAAAAATAAGCAAGAGGTTGATCTTGATGTTCACTTTAGCCTAGGCCTAAAGTACCTGGCTTTATACACAAAAAAAGCTATTTGCTTAAAAATCCATTTCAGTTACCTACTGAGATAACTAATGCAGATCGTAGTGGTGTTCCAGGAAAAATACTTCTATCCTGCGAACAATAGCTAGAAAATCAAGATAATAAAATCAGTCTGCAATCATTTAATGTTCTCTCTCATGTGTGCTTGCAATCCCAAGAGACAGAAACTTAGGCAAAAACTGGTTTTATACACAGGGATGGTCTTGGAGTCTGACTTTCTCTATATATAATTTGTCATTATTATTCCTTAATGGTTGCAAATGTTTCAAATTTGGCCATGATTGTGTCTTTATTTAGTGATATGCCAACGTAGTTGTGTGGGTGTTTTGGGTTTGGTTTGGTTTTTTAAGCATGTAGAAAATATTTTTTGACAACTTCAAGTAATACATTTGCTAAGTTGTCTGTGTGTAAGTAATCCTTTTCTTGATAAACTTGGCTGTTGTAAACACTGTCTGACAGTATTGGAAAGTCTGGTGAAAAGATACCACCGCTTGTTCAGGACACTTTTGACTGTTGTTTGCATTATAGCACTGTCTAGAGTCCCGCTTCTATTGTGCAAAAGATTGAAGGGTCTTAACAGGTTATTTCTACACCATAAATTTAGAAAAGGGCTTCTTCCTAGCAGGATTTAGGTATCTGTGTGTGAACATTAGCTGTGGTCTTATGGTAGAAATTCTCATGTGGTCACCTCTTGGTGTGGCCTTTCACTCAAAACCAAACCTTTGTCTGCATGTGTGTCAACAAGCTGTATGAGATAATTGGCTTTTGTGGATTAAAACACAGTAATTTAATGGACTTTAAGAAATGATAGTGTCCCAAGTTATACATCATATGGAAAAGATAGCTCAAGCTTTTCAGTCTTCAGTATTGAAGTGTGATGGGACCTCATGCTGCTAAGCTTGCTGGAATGTGGTTCTGGATTGGATGCAGTAGTCAAGCTATGCAGTGAACCACATCTAGTGTCTAGTCTTGGTGTGTTGGATGTTGACCGTTTCTGAAACCTCCAGTTCATGCATGTTCAGTTTCGTTTAGAATTGCGATATTCTGATTTTATTTCCAAGAGCAGTGACAGCTCGGATGCAGGCAACAGTTTGGAAATATCATGGCATTTATTCAGTTTATCTGTGATTTGTGGCTGTCATCTCACAATGTTGTTATTCCAGTTACTGAGAAAAGTTTCCGGTGACAGATCTGGGTAAGTACAAGAGAAAATTGATGTAAAAACTCTTTCTTCTGCTCACTGAATGTTATGTATCCTGTAATGATTGCTATTATTTTTAAACTTACAGAAATGTCCTTGGGATTCCAAAAGGTATATTTAAAAAAAAAAAGGCAGTTTGGGAACGTTGGTCTATGAGACTTGCGGTATAGGAGTACTTTGGACGTTACTTCTTTACGATGCCTGAATGGATTGCTTTTTGATTGTAAACTGCTTTGAAGAATTTTTTTTTTTAAGGGAACTGCTGCACGAGTGATTTGGTAAAGTCTTGTGAAGACTTCTAAAACTATGTTAAGAAACGTTGGGTTTAGTGCACCCAGTTTGTGATGAAAGCCAGTTCATAATGATCAATGAGCAAGGTGCTGGATGTTAGTGGGTGTATGTACTTGATAGTCTTCCAAGACTTTTAAAAAAGATGTGACTAGTAGAACTTAAGGAGAAATCCTGTACTTAAGATGCACTTGGTATTAAAATAATCCATAGAACTGCTGAATTTATGGCAGTTCTTCAAGATTCTAAGCACTTGTTTATGTATGCAAAACAGCTAATAAGTGTCTGCAGTTTGCTTCGATTATTAATACTTTTCTGTTTGAGTGTTATATACCATCTTATTTTGAGTTTATCCCTAATTCCCCCGACCTATGTGACCGTGTCACTTTCCTCTTGTACTGTCATAATACTTGTCAGAACATTATGGTGCATGGTGGATTTTTTTAAAACATTTTTTCTTAGGTAAGGCAGGTTTTTAGGTAGAGATTCTATTTTATTATACAAGTGAGGATAGATGTAAAACTGTTTTTGGCAAAGTGTGTGTGACTTGGTTTTGTATTTTTTGTGTATTTTTTTTAAAACTGAAGACAGTGGCCTTTTTGTAGATACTGATGCTTTGCTGCTGTTTCTCGTACAATATTTGAACAAGCCCGACTTTCATCTTTTTGCCTGAAAGTGTGAACTTTGCAGTGACGCAGCTTGCTATCAGCAGTTTCAAGTGAGTTGAAGGCATTTGTCTGCTTTCGTCTTCTGTAGGTTCAAGTAACATGCTCCTTTTCCTGGAGGGAAGTGATAGAGAGGCAGCGTTAAATGGTCAGTCTGGGAAACGTACTTTCATAAAAGCAACTTATCAGAATAATTAAAAATATTTTTTTTCCTAGCTTTTTGTGATCAGCTAGTGCTTGCGGATGTCAGTTTTCTCGCTCCAAATTTGTTTAGCTGGCTTTTTTGTCAGCTGAAGGAAGAAGACTCTCC
Organism: Sagittarius serpentarius; assembly: GCA_034782735.1. Classification (NCBI taxonomy): domain Eukaryota; kingdom Metazoa; phylum Chordata; class Aves; order Accipitriformes; family Sagittariidae; genus Sagittarius; species Sagittarius serpentarius. The sequence continues at coordinate 11,566,691 of JAVKLA010000049.1, forward strand.
AGTGGGAGAGTTTTTTTGGAAGTATGTCAGTATAACTGTTCTTCTGGCAACCGCGCGATGTTTTCATTTAGACTGTTCTCATGCTCTTACTGGCAGTAGGCTGTAGCAGCTGGGATGCCAGCATGTTTGCTTTCTTGTGACATGGTTTAGTCTTCTTTTTCAGACTTATCAGTTTAAGATAATAATTTTGTAGTAATTTTTTTTTTCTTCTCCTGTGTTTGAATGGCCTTTTGCCATTATACAAATAGTGAAGAAAATGGCAATGAAATGACAGGAAGTGCTAGTACTGGCTTGCCTTCTGGTTTTGGAAGTTACGGTGGTTATTGCATGCCTGAAAGCTATTTTTTGCCCGTAGTTCAATGATCAAGCAGTCGATTCTCTTCTTCCCCCTCTTTCTGGATTTTGCCAGGAAAACAAAGCTTTTCCCAGCTCTGCCAGTAAACAGGAGCGCTTGCCAGTTAATGCAATGATGTTAGCATGGATAGAACTACTGTTGAGACGGGAATTGTCCCAACTGTGCTGTTTGAATAGGCGGATTACATGATAGGGGCTGTATTTCTACTTTTCCTTTGAGTGCTAGCATGCCAAAGTATGCGGTCTGAATTTGTCCGTGCTAACTTTTAAGATTAATCCCCTAAATACTTTAGCCAAGAGTATTCTTGTTTGCTGTTGGAGAAAATGGTAGTTGATGGCTCGTGACCAGTAAAAATGCAGATACCTTTTAGCCTTTTATAGCGGGAGTAACTAGTTCCTACCATGATATTAGTAATCACAGTTTTTGTTTTACTTATCCTAGTATAATCTATCTCAAGTGTAGCACCGTGTAGTTTTTCAACTGATAACTTGATTCTGCCTGTTTCTTCTGGAAGCGCAGTTCTGGATCTTACGCCCATTCCCATAATAGAGGTGACATAACATACACTGCCCTCTTACTCCTTTGAGGATTGAAGATGCACAGCAGAAGTTGTACTGGCTCTATTTGCTCAGTTTCTGTGCTGTGCTCTTGGGTTTGTATTTGAATCTCTAGGGGCCGTACTCTGTATATCTTAGTCGAAAAAAAAAAAAGTACTGTGTAAACAAATTGCATGTTCTCTTTTCCCTGCAAGTACAAAAAGCTACTGATACTGACATGACACTATTCCTGCCATGGAGTAAAGAATGTACGGTGAATACTTCTTGGGAAATCTGCTGTCTAACCAGGAGCTTATAAAGAGAAAGTTAGATTTCTATTAACTATTTTCTATTAACTAGAACTTTTATGATCCTAGATTTAAGCACTAAATAATTGCGTACTGGTAGAATACAAAAAAAAAAAAAGCTCAATGTTTCTGTTTCAGTAGGTAACTTAAACTAGGAACTGGCTGCTTGTCTTTCTGATGCCCAAAAGCAGTGTTTCCATGGAGGAAGAAGGGCTGGAAGAATCTAATAATTTTAATAGTATTTGGCACACAGCAACACACATTTTACTTGTGTTCTCCAACAGAAAGGGGAAGGTAATGATACAGGCTGCTACGTTGTTTTAAAAGGCATAGTATCTGTTGTACATAATTTTCATCAGTTACCAACAAAGCACCGTGTGTAAGAAAAGGAAGAAACAGGGTGAAGATTAGCATACCTTTCTTTGCTTTTTGACCTACAGCTTAAGAAGTGTAGCCTTTTACTTCCCTTTTCTCTGTCTCAGAAAATCATCACAAGCCCTCAGAGAACAAATGTGGTTTTTACTAATCTTACCATTGGTATAAAACACTGCTGGTATTACCTGGTCTCTGCAAGAAAGTAAAATCCAGTTGAACTGAAGGAAATTGGGGGAGAATACCACCCTGCAGATGTTTCTTCGGTTGATGTTCATTTGTACTAATGGCAACAATGTACAATTTTAGTTATCCTGTTAAATTCACTTAGCTTTGAGGTTTAGAAAACAAGAAATAGTCTCTGCGCAAAGGATAACGATGCAGTTTTAGACTGAGCTGTTCAGCGTACCCGTTTACCAAGTTTACTTGGAGGCAAAACCAATTCTTTCCCATTAAGAGCAAATGTGAGTGGAAAGCTTTTCTCTTCATGTTTATATTTTGTTTGGGCTGCTGTATCCCTCTACTTGACCATTCGGTCGCTTCTTGATGACTTGACTGATTTATTTCTTTTTTCAGTCATGTTTGGATTTTAATGATGACAACTGGGTTTTTTTTGTAGACTGTCAGCTGCCTTCAGATTTGCATTAGCAGGGAAGGAGGCTTCTAGAAACAGAAACCGCATCCGTCATGATACTACAGTGTCTTTTTTGGCAGCTATAAAGTAGGGTGTATATACAGAGAAATTAAATGCACGGTGTAGGGGTGTACTAAACTAATTAAAAAAAGATATGACACAATCATGGTGCTTCATCCTAGGGTGCCAGCTGACTTGGATTGTACTCACTTGGTGGGTACATTTCAAAAAAACTTTCAAGTCACAGTAATCTATAAAAATCTGAGGTTTTGTGTAGCCACAAACCACACTTCAAAAATCACTGGAAAGAATCAGCTGGGTGGGAGAACCTGCGAGCGATGTTACAGCTCGAACTGGGGCAAAACTAAGGTACTGAAAATCTTCTAAGAGAAGGGTCAGTTTGCTCTGTAACCGTCACTGTGACTCCAGCCATTGAGATAACTGGGTTTAAGTTATCTTTAAAGCTAGAATACATGTCTGAAAGCTAAAATGAAGCTGCTTTTTTCCATTCATGGCTGTTTGGGAATTCACAGTAACTTCTGGCAGGTAATGAATTGGGCTCTGGCGAGCAGGGGAAGCCTGTGGCTCCCGCTGCATTCAGTGCCTCTCCGCAGTACAAAACAGTTGGCGTTGAACTTGTTTTTCAGTCTTCCTTCTTGGGCCGTCGCTTCTGCTAGTAAGTGGCACCGGCGCTAGAAATGTCAGTGCCTATCTTAATGTCGCACGACTTCAGCTTATTTCAAAATTGATCAGAAGGTGTTTTGAGAGGAGATCTGCAATTATGGAAGGGAGGTGAAATTGCCGACTTCATTTTTTTCCTGTGGTTGGGTATCTACAATTTTTAACTTGCTTGCTATTTTACGATGTGGTCTTCAGGCTCTGCTTCAATGGTAGGTTTGGGCTGTTCATTGAGAGAAGCTGTATATTTCACAACAATTTTCACTTGCCAAGGCTCTGTTTTGCAGCTACCTTCTTAGAGATGCACTCATTCTGAATGTGTTGCATGTTCAGCATCCCTCTCCATCCACCTTTGTAACTTAAAACAAAACCTGTCTTGTCACGTTGCTGTAAAAGAAATCGGAATGGAGATTTCTACTATTGTAACAAGAACTAACAAGCACCAATTTGTCCAAAATATTTTTACTATTTGATGTAAGCATGCTATTTTACTTCAGAAACTGTCTGCACTGAGTGCAAGTGGAAAGTATTATGTCTTATAAATAAAAGCTAATTTAATCTGCTTGTGATATTTTTGCCATTGTACTCTTCATAATCTTCAAGACATCTTAAATATGTTGGAGCTTGTTTCTTTTTGAGGATGGCAAAATGTGTCAGATTCTCTCTTTCACGTCACCATTTACGCTGTGCTACAGTTTGAAGCAACAGGGGCATCAGAGCCTTCAGCTGCAGAGCAACACCGGTTTTCTACATCTTGGGTCACTAGACAGTTGTAGTTGAACGTGTTTTCCAAACCAGAGAAATGTTAACCTGAAATGTCACAGAGATAAGGGCATTGTAATAACTTCCTCTATAAAGGACTGATGAAGTAGAGTAAAGTCCATGTGGATAGGTCCTTTGTACTTTATTTTTTTCCATAGGAGGAAATGCAGTGTTCCAGAACTATCTCCTGGCATGATGTTATGACCATATGGTCATGATTAATGCATAAGTAAACTTAATTAAAAAATTGACAGTCCTTTCTTTTCCCCCCCTCTTGCTCTCCTCACTGTGTAGTGTTAACTAATAGGAATGAAATCATAATATACACAATTATTTTCTTCCTTTGAGAGTTAAAAGTGATACAAGAGAGTTACAAGGAAGTGATAACCTTTGGGAGACCAAGTAGCTCCTGGGAGTCCTTGAAGCAGCGTGCTGTTCTTTACAACAAAGTCTTTCTTCTGCAGAGCCTGAACAGCATCTTCCACATGCAGTCGTCATAATAAAAAAATCCTGGTGCGTAGCCAATGTTTGAAATTCAAGTAAGGTTTAGTAGGCTTTCTTTGAATCATTATATAGAAGTAGTACAGAGGCTACCAAACTTACAGGTTAAAATTAATGTTCATTTTCAAGATGATACTGAAAAAAATCGTTTCCGTCTTCAGAAGCTTAGCTCATTGCTCTACCAAGGAGCACAGCCAGCTCTGCCCCAGGAAGGCAGCTTTGAGTTGGTTTATAGAGATCACTGAGTAGGTTCTACTTCTGTGCTGACCAGCTTTCTTTGCAGCTGGTAACTGTGTGTTGTCCCTCTGATTTTTTTTTTTTTTTTCTGGTTTTTCCCTTCCAGCTGATACTTGACTGCTGCAAGTAAGTAGCCATCTAGTTCCTGTCCTCACAAATAGTTTTTTTTTCTGAGGATCTTCCTACAAAGTTATGCTGTTTTATTGTTTCGGGTTTTAAAGAATTTGGGCACCAGTAGGATTATACTGGGTTATCTGTTTTACAGTAGTGCTTTTTCTGATGCAAGCCATACATGTAGGCACTGTCTTAAAATAAGAGTTCTTGCCTGTTGAGGGTTTTTTGGCCACCAGTGCAGAGCAGTACCCTTTGGGAGGAAATTATGTAAAACATTGTCATAAAGCAAGAATATTTTTTGTTTTCCCCTTTTGCTTAGAGGATCCTCAAATCAGTGTGAAAGGGGGAAGTTCAGAAACAAAGAAAAACAACATGGTTGTTTTCCTGCTGGAGGGAAAGTGTGACACAGTGCTGTGCTGGTAGTAACCAGAGCCCGAGGAATATAATGGTCTTACAAAAAAAACACCGTCCTTCGGAGTGAGAGTGTGTGTGTCGGGTGGTGGGAGGGTGGATGGCAAAGCTTCGGTTTACTACGTCAAGCAGTTGTTTCAAACTAAACTTAGGTATGAATTTGTATCACAGACTTTGAATGGAGGTTAAAGATGGCTTCACAAGGACATTTTGACAAACAGTTTCTGCCAGATCTGAATTTGTTGTCTTTGTGGGCTTTTTTTTTCCAAAGAAATCTGCTCTAGTAGCAGTCTTGGAGCCTGTGTTTGTGTGGCATGGCATGTCTCCAAAGGCTTAGGAATTTGTTTTCCAAGAGTGGTGATGTAGCTATTTCTTTATTCTAGTTGCATACAAAATCAACAATCTTTGTTCTGCTCATTCTAACACATTCATTCCATAAAACAGATATAACCCTCAGTATTTTTTTCCTTGAAGCTTCCCTTGCCTTTGTGACATTTTCAGTTGCTTGACTTGAAGAACTGGTTTTTGAACCCGAGAGTTTGTATTTACTGAGAGGGATGTAGAACTCAACACGTCTGAGATTTGTCCATAGCAGGTACTGATGACAAGAGTATAGCATGGGAGCTGCAGAGAAGTATGCTTTGTTGGTGCAGATTATCACACAGATGTATGGGTAGAGATTACCACAATGCAGAACCCCCCTCAAATTTAGCCTCTGATGCTGAAGCTGTATGTCAACAGCTAGATTCAGAAGCGGAAACATTACTCGGTTACTATAAATAGTTGAGAGCAGCTTCTGGATTTTAAAATCTTACTTTAACATCTTTGACTGTAAGCTATACCTTTGTTGTACTTCCATTCAGCGAAGGCAGTATAAGGATTTGTCTGATGTAAGAAAAAAGCAATCCGTTCAGTGGCTGCTTTTGAACAGCAGCACGCAGGAATTCTCACCTACCATTGCTCCCTCCATCCATGTGACTGCTCTTAAGGGTTTTTGTCAATCTGGTGTGGTTTTCCAGTGGAAAGGTCAAATTTTTCAAGCAGTCTTTCTTTTCCATTGCTGTAATAGCAGTATTGCCGTACTCCTGAGTAGCTTGTTTTCTGATCAGAAAGCAAGTCTTAGCATGGGCACTTATCTGTTAAATGAGTGAATAAGTGGTCTCAATTTGTGCAGAAAGCAAATAAACTGACATAATTATTTTGTTAAGAGCCAGATTTTAAATATGCCCAATTCACTGTAATTGCTGATTGACTAGTTTAGTAATTGGCCACTTCTGCAGAAGGTGCATCTGGTAGCCTCAGGCCGCTGGTGGAATGGTCCTGTCTTGAAGTTCTGGGAAATGGGGCACTAATTGTCAAGCTGCCGCAGACTCCAAAGGCAATCATTCTGGAAAAAATGCTTCTAAAACCAAAGCTTTCTAATTCTGCACAAACTTTCATGGAAATTTTTTATAAAGGATAAAAAGCAGGTTTTCCTTGCCCTATTTCAGAACTTAATTTCTCAGGAAACGCATGTACTGAAGGGAATGGAATTCTTACATTGAACACAGTACTGGTGCTCCTGTGTTTTATTATAAACTAATGTTTTTGCTGGTTTTAACTGTTACATTGCTGAAGAATGTGCTTGGAAGAGCTGATTAATTGTTCACAACTGTTACCAGGCTGAGAGTTTTCACTGTATTTAAATTTCTCTTTACCCAACATTGCCCTTTAAGGGGAGTAAGAACAGCTGTTTGTCGGTACAGGATATGTCTGAATGAAGTTTGTTCGAGTGCCCATATCCAGTCTGCAGTATTGTTATTTCCCCACATCTCTCTCCTCTTATTTGAGGTAGATTGAATTGATTTCTTTTTAACAGATTTTTAGCTGTAAATCTTTGTGCCTTTTCCTGTGGAGGAGGGAGACCATAAGGAGAGGAAAGAGTCTGAAGAGGGGCGTTACTGAATTCAAAGGGAATTCTGGTGTTGGACTCGGAGAATTTTCCCAGTGTGTCTTGCTCAGACAACTGTGCGTGACAGAGTATGCTTTTACAAGCAGCTATGAAGTTTTCTTCTTTGGGAGGTGGGAGAGGCTGCATGGTTGCAGATATTCTTATTAGCACAATAGTAGTATTTTTTTGAAATCCAAGCAGTACATTTCAAAATTCAAGGGCTGAATCTGTCAACTAATACTGAAGGTATTTCAGTACCTCTAAAATTACAGTGACTTTCCTCCTGGGCAATCTAGCTTTCCGTTTCCTCCCTGCTTTGGGGGTATGCAGCGTGATCGCTAGCATCTTGTACCTCATGTTTTAGTTTGTCTGGTTAGACTCCAAAGAGCAAGCCTGTGAACAACTTCACAAACCCTGTGGTTTTGTATTATGTTGGAAGCTCTTTTGCCTTGAATCTAAAAAGGCAAGTAGTGAGGAAGAGAGCCTCACGGCCAGGCATACAAATACCCTTTCTTCTTGGGTTTTGCTGTATTGTACAGTAATAAGCATAGCCTATAAAAGGCATTCTGTTATTTTCTTAGCTCCTACTTGCTGTGAAGATCCTTTTTCTAGTAACGTGACAATTTTCCATTCTCATATCTGTGCCGGGGTGTGGATAGACTGTGAACTCCCTCTTCCTCATAGCTGCAAATGTCCTAGTGAGTGCCATTGAGAGAGGCTGTTGCAGATGGAAACAAGTCAGAATAATTGCTGTTGCTTGCAAGTTTGGTTGTGCTTTCTGTGAGATTTTATTGTCAGAAGGACTACGGGGTGAATCCACAACTACAAAAGAGTCCAAGCCCATGGAACTGCTGCAGCAGACACAGCTAGCACCTTGGAAACACAACAGCGTGTCTATACGGCAGTGGAGATTAGACCTGCTCTTCCTGCTTATGAATGACTGAGTATTGTCGGCCTTGGCTCTCTGAGGTGAGCGGGATATGTTTTGCTGTTCTCCACCGCGTTAGGGTGGGTTACAATAAAGTTTTTGGGGTGTGGCTTGCACTGTCAGGAAGATTTCACTCTAGTCCGTGATAAAAGACTGCATTTGCATGAGAGTACTGTAAAAAATTAAAACCAAACTTGGCAGCACAGGGTAGAAGGGAGATTCTGGAAGCAACAAGGATGTTTGAGGGCTATTCATTTTCAAGTCAGGCAAATGACTATAGGTCTTCATTCAGCTGTGCTCAGGGTGGTGGCTTAACCTGGGCTGGCCATGAGGTGCCTACCAAGCTGCTCTATCTCTCCCCCTCCTCGACAGGACGGGGGAGAAAATACAGTGAAAAGCTTGTGGGTTGAGATAAGCACAGGGAGATCACTCAACAATTACTGTCATTGGCAAAACAGACTCAACTTAAGGGAATTAATTTATTGCCAGTTAATAACAGAGTAGGATAGTGAGAAATTAGAACAAAAGCTAAAACCATTTTCCCCCACCCCTCCCTTCTTCTCAGGCTGAACTTCACTCCTGACTCTTCTACCCTCCCTTCCTTTTGTCATATAAGAGTACTGCAAAACTCAGTTGTTTTTTCATTTTCTGCTTGTCCAACTCTTAACTTATGTCGTGAGTTTTTACTCGCTTAAAAACGTGGAAAGGTAGTAAGGCAAGAGAGTAGTCAACAATTCCGGTGCATGGTTCATACGTACATTTACAGTGTAGTAAAATGTGTGAGCTTGTCTTGAACGTGGGAACTATGGCTGGGGATAAGGGGCTTCTTCTGTATCATTAACAGCGTGACACAGATCTTTGACAACTTTGTACATTTTTATTGCAGAAGGTATCGGCACGTGCGTTAAAAGATGTGGATTGCTGAATGAAACAGCAGTGATAATCAGAGCAGTAAGTGTGTGTGTGGAAAATCTAACAGATATGTTCACTCGTACATTTTGAGGAAATAAAAGTGCACGGGATAGCACCATTGATATAAAATAGTTACCAGTGTTGCTAGAGGTCCAGTAAGCATGTCTGTGAGGCCTGTCGTGTAGGCATTGCGTTGTTAGACAACTGCAAGAGCACGTGGCAAGCGGCTACGTCTCTACCGTGCCACGCTGTTAAAGTTTGGTTGCCTTACAGCGTGTGTCACTAACACTTATGTGGTTTCCTAAGAGTTCTGAGCCAGTGCCCTTTATTTTTGTCTATAAATTCTGGTAAGGCAATGCGTTGTTTGGAAGCAAAGCAGTAGTGATGAGGAACCACTTTTCTGTTTACCTTGTGACTATCATTCCAACTAAAAGCAGCCTAGCTCAGGTGTGAGCTGACTGCTCTGGGCTTTTGTGGGAACCCTCTTTTAATCAGTTTATTAACATTAATAGGTTTATGTGATCTCAGTTACTGTGTATCAATACATACTTAGCAAGAACAGATAATTTAGTGGGCAGTACTACTGGGCTAGTAAAAGAGACTTTGCTAGAGCTAGCTGTTCTGCAACCCATAAAGCAAAGAGAGAGGAAAGCAGAGTTGGGGAAGGGAGCAGGAAAGAAGCTTAAAAAAAAAAAACCAGTTAGGATTGAAGAAAGGCAGAAGAAAATATGAAAGGACATATACCAAAGGGGTATCATCAACACAGCACGGCAGAAATAGTTGCTCTGCTTTAGGAGAAGAGAGTTGGCAGAGCACAGGGAGTGGGCACTGTAGAGCTGAAGGAGCAGATGGGTCTTAGCGAAAAGGGGGTAGATCACAGAATGAATTTAAGCATGTTATTTTTGATCTTGTGCCTTTAAAGTGACAGTGGGTCGACCAAATACCTGTTCTTTATCATCACTTTTTAGGTAATGTAAATAAGGCTAAATGTTAATTCACTTCTAAAACTTTACCTCAGCTTGATTCTAAAATTTTTGCTGGTGTGTTTGTTCCATACACAGATGCAGTATTTTGAGGAAAACCAAGGTTTTTGTGAAAACACCCCCCCAACCCTGACAACCTACTATGATATAGGACAAGTTTAGGAGTTAGTTAACTTAGGAACCAATTAACTAATTTTGGTATTGGTATGTATGTAGTACTGATATAAGAAGTTGGTTGGGTGCACCTCTGTTGTTGATCTGTGCGGTGAAGAGAAGCTGTTTGTTATGTTCCATTGTGGTTCTGGGACTTCCTATCCACTTTGCATTTCTTGTGTCAGGGAAGCTTGCATTAGCTGTCAGTCCTTGGAGGGCTCTGTGCTTGCGGAGAGAACGAACTGTTGGAGGATCTTACGTCTTTGTTAAAAGTGGGGAAACTACAGGTAGAATTCTGGGCTGTGCCTAAATAAATGCTGCAGACTCCAGATGTAGACACAATGCAAAATTGCACCAAGGAGTACCCCTTTGGCATGCTAAATCCCCATTGTAGGTGCAGCTGGTGTGAGCCACATCTATTACTTCACTGTTACTGTTTTCAACCAGCTGTAATCTGCTTACTGAATGCTTAATTTATAGAATCATAGAATTGTTTAGATTGGAAAAGACCTTTAAGATCATCGAGTCCAACCATAAACCTAGCACTGCCAAGTCCACCACTAAACCATGTCCCTAAGCACCACATCTACACGTCTTTTATATACCTCCAGGAACGGAGATTCAACCACTTCCCTGGGTAGCCTGTTCCAATGATTGACAACCCTTTCAGTGAAAAATTTTTTCCTAATATCCAATCTAACCCCTCCACCCTGGTGAAACTTGAGGCCGTTTCCTCTTGTCCTGTCGCTTGTTGCTTGGGAGAAGAGACCGACCCCCACCTCTCTACAACCTCCTTTCAGGCAGTTGTAGAGAGCGATAAGGTCTCCCCTCAGCCTCCTTTTCTCCAGGCTAAACAACCCCAGCTCCATCAGCTGCTCCTCATAAGATTTATTTTCTAGACAAATGTTGCCTTAATTAATTATTTCACTCTTCTGAACAGATACTGAATGCCAGATCAAGTTGTACTTCATTTGCTTATCATTTATATCAGCTCAAATGCAATGCTTAGCTTTGCGTGACTGTGAAGCCTATGATTTTGCTCTAAATTCCTGACTGATAGTTGTTTTTAAATGCTTATAATAGAGTTTTATTTTTATTTTTTTAAAAAGCAAATCATAACTTTCTAGAACTACAGCGAAAGCGATTGCTGTAACATTTGGGCAATTACTGTTTCTGTCCACATTTAAGCAGCAGATCCTAAGCATTGCAGTAGGTCAGGAGTACCATATCTATCATTTTTCACAAAAAAGAAGTAAAATTGTGTAGACATCTCCTGTCTGACAGAGGTAGTCAGAAATGACAGAATGAACCTCACAATTTTTCCTAAATTAGTTTAATCACTCCCATATGTTACAAACCATGCATTTTTTTTTGTCTCGACTAACAAAATTCTACAGGCATTGTAAGGAAGAGGTAGCTCTCACACAAACACGTTTTACACCTGAGTCACTTTGTCAGCAAACCATTTAGTCTTAATTGTTTTAAAACCAGATCTCAACTACATTAGGAAGAATGTGGTTCTGTTAGCGGACACAGTCCAGGCTTGAGTCATTATGAAAGATGTAAACAAACTGGATAGAGTCCAGCGAAGAGGAATAAAAATGATAAGAGGCGTGGAAAATGACCTATGAGGAAAGGTTGAAATAATGGAGCTTGTTTAGTCTGGAAGAGTAAAGACTGAACTGGGACATGATTGCAGTCTTCAAATATGTATAATGCCTTTTCTATAGAGGACACTGATCAACTGTTGTCTATGTTCCCCAAGGACAGTGAAAGCAACAATTTGCAAAATTTGCAACAAAGGAGATTAAAGTTTGATATTAAGGACAGATCTCCAACTAGACTTAGCTAAATCACAGAATTCCTGGTCTGGAGAAGTTTCAAAAGGCTTTTCATGAGTAAATTGAAGTTTTGGACTGAATCAGAATACTAAAAACAGTACCACAAAAATTCATAGCATTAAGGCAAATGACAATCAGTCAAGAAGGATTAAATATGATACAATTTATCTTTGAGAGAACTTTCTCATAGTTGCTTTAAAATTCTGTTAAACAACTAAAAACAGTTTTAACTGCTCAGAAAACTTGAGAGGCTCTGTAGGGTCTGCAGAAGTCTTTAATGCTTGTTGTTCTTAAATCTGATGGGATTTCTCCATATGTGGCATATTTTATGCCTTATTCACACAAATATATCATATATGTCTATTGACACAGCAGAGTCCTTTAATATACACTTAGAAATGGAGCCCTTTAAAACAAAAGGACAGCCTTTATTCTTTAATACTGTATAATAAAATTGTAGAAAATATTGATATAGTTTGATTATCTTACAAAGAAAGTGACTATACACGTGACCTCCTTTGGAAAGAAAGAAACTGCTGTAAGTCTAATTCCACCCACTCATGATCAGAATCTGTGTGTATAAATCATAAACAGCCTATGAAATACTTATTTAAACAAAAGTCAGTTTTGCAGTTTATTCAAGAGGACATTAAACTTAACTGGCTTCAAAAGATTTTCTCCTCTATAAGTAGCTGGGGTAAATAATGCATACAGATACGTACTTAAAAACCATACACACACATTTCCAATATGTAAGAAAACACTAAGTGGTATGTATTACATGAGCACTTTCTGTCTTTTCCCCAGAAACTCTTTACATTAGTTTCAGCTGAAAAGGAAACAAGGGTATCTGACTGAAGTCTAAAAATTAGCTACAGTCTTATATAGACACTGCATAAACCATGCAAGTCTATTATTAACTTAAATATACCATCTAAAATTAAAAGATACGTATTTTGAACATAACTGTACAATGTATAAACCAATTCAAACATCTTGTCATCCTGTCAAGCTGGGAAAAAAAAAATCTTTACTTTTTAGCATCCAATTTAAGTGTTCACAATAAATTTCTTGCACTTAATATGGATATTTTTCTTGGAAAAATAGCCTAGCACCTGAAAGAAGTTAAAATACAGAACATGGCTGTTAGGATAAAAGTTAGGGAAATTAATGGCATACGGAGATATGCCAAACCAGCACTCCTGTACACTAATACTCATTACAGTTTGTTGCCTGCAGAGGGAATAAGCTTCATATTTGGAATTAAAAGCTTTCATTTTGATCAGGGACACAGAAGCTGGAGTTAGGATTAGTCATTTATGATAAATACTGGAAGTGTAAGTAGCATCCTCCAATCCAAATGTTCCAAGTAAGGTAACATCCACTATGTGAGAAAATCTGCTCCATAAACCGGTCTGGAATACAGTTAAACTTGGACTGTTTCCACAAGCTATGTTAAAGATGGGGAATCTACTTACCAGAAGCAGGGCTTGCTTTGAGATACGCTGTTTGCGTGTATAGCCACAGCAGACATCAAGCATTTAACCTAAGAACTTTTTAACTGCAGCCCAGCCACGAGGTGCTCTACCCTACGTATGGTCTATGGAGAGAGATTGCCTCTGTTCTCCTTACTCTGGGAAGGCCTCTTGCTTAGAGAGCACGTAGGAGAGGAGGGACTGTTCCACCACTCTGCCACAGGCTGTATCTCACCTGTAAGCCTCCCATACAGCTGAGTAGCTCCGCAACCTGCAGAGTTAGGAGCCTACTGGAGGCTGCTGAAGAAGTGGTTTCTGCCTTTGCAACGTGTACCCACGTTACGTCACGTGGTTTCACTTTGCTGTAATGTAGGAAGTCCTAAAACATCCCAAAGCCATTGAGACACCCCAAAACTGCAGCAGGAATAAAGTGGTGAAAGGATCTTCGGAAACACTAATGTTCTGTCTAAACAGAAAGTTCAATGCGTGTTTAAACATTTTGATATATATAATGTTGCTTCTGTTATAGACAAGCATTTCAGGAAAAGGAACAGGAAGCATAATCACCTAACCTAAGTGAGACACAAATACTACATTTGACAGAAATTTCAGAAGAGCACAGTGTACACATCTGGCTTTCGTTCTGGTACTTAGGTACTCCCGTGGTTATCGGGAAGTATTGGAATCTCCCGTAGAGATTTATGCTACATTTAAGCAAAGGACTAAGGAGATCTTGCTAGAGGCTTGGGTCTGGATTGACAACTTAATTGTATCTTGACTGTACGGCAGGATGAAATCCAAATTTGCACACCTCACTCTTCATAGGCTCCTACCAAATGGGGAATCAGGACTGTGGAGTACACCTACTCAAGTTTGGATACAGCTAGAGAGTTTGGTTTGAGCATATCTCAAGGGAAAATATAATCCTTGTTTTCCAAAGGCCACAATTCTGGCCTGTTTCTCTGAGAGGAGCACTACTGAGATTTTTAATGGAAAATAAGAATGTTAAAAAATGCACCCTTACATATTCCCAAGTAGCCTTAAATTTCAGGAAAATCTAATGAAGAGCTGTAACCATGTGCCATAGTTGTCCTTTGCTGCTGTGCTAGCAACTCCTCATTCATTAAAAAACCCCACACAACAGGTAAGCATGTGAACATATAATGTTCAGGCAGAAGTTCATGTAGACACAATACTTAATTTTCAGAACATATTTTCCTACCCTTCTTTTATTTCTTATGGCATTCCATCCACTTAACAGCATTGAAGTTCTGGGAAAGGAACATATCTTTTAAAAATCTCTATAAAGCACTGCATTGTTTTATAAATATAGAAAAGTCCAATAGGAACACCTGAATTTAATATGATAGGATGTGGAAACAAGTTGCTGAGTTCCAGTGGTACATATTCATAGCCTTGAATAGAGGTCCTTAAAACCTTTTTGAAATCAGGTGGTCATTTACCTAGACAATCTGGATAGTCCCCTATGATTGGTGCTTTAGAAAGCTAGAAATACACAACTCTACAGCATGCTATGAGCCTTAGTTCATAATACTAGATTATACTAATTTGAGGGAGTGGCACTTTGTTAGTACATGTTTTATATTATTCTAACATGGTTGTAAAGAGCTAGTTAAAAAGTTAGTTCCTTGGCAGTTTAGCATATATGGGAACTGAGTAAAGAACCTATTATCCGAGTAGATAAATCCTTTTATTTGCATTTACCCTCAGCAAATCACAATTAATACACTTGCCATTAAAAATTTCCCTGTGAATGCATACCTATCACAGAAATTGATGTACTGAATATTGCTGCTTTTTCTTGACTTTTTCTTGATGCTGTTTCTGTCACTAATTTATTTTCTTCTTTTAAGTGGTTACTCCATATGTTTTATCTTACTTTCTTCTCTAAAGAAACAAATTCTTTCATTCAGAGATGGAGAGGGAATCCAAAGGCAACTAGAAGTTTGAAATTCACCCGCTTAAACTTGTTTTTCACAGTAAGCTTCCTATATCTAATCAAAAAGGCTATAAATTCATGAAGGCTAAGGGGGCACCTCCAGCTAGTGACTAGGATGATAGGCACACAAGCTGAACAAAGACAGACAGATACAACCCCTCAGAAAGAACTTCTCTTTTTACACTCAAATGTTATCATCAAAATCTGTACTTCTACTTTCACTGCAATTTAAAGTTACTTCAGCTCTGATTGTTGTGGGTTGGTACTCTCATATGTATCACAGCAGATCTCCATCCAGGTAATCAGGTGCAGTTTTGAAGGCTGACTATGTAAATGCATTCCAAAAGTCTGCAGGTTTCCTTCCTGCATCACAGCTGTAGCTTATTAAAGCTCAATTATTCATCTAATGAATGCTCCCACTAATCAGTTCAGCTAAAGAAATACACAGTTTACTTGACATTTATCATATTACTGTGTTTTATTTATAAGACAGAAAAGATCATAGCTTAGGGAATTTATTAACTATTTTAATACTTACATCATCAATACCATGATTAGGGCTGTTTTTGACAAGGCTGGCCTTGGTATAGGGTATACTGTCAGTGTTCTATAAATTAATATATGTTATGCATTCTTATCCATGTATTCACATCAAGGCACTGCCTTAGGGGAGAGCAAAAAAACAGGCACTCAGCTCAATGAGATAGAAATATAACTTTAAACAGAGATATACTGTGAATCTCTTAAATAGCATATCACTAGCAATGTGGATGCAGGATCCACATATGTTTGAGCTAAATCAGATGAGCACAGTTATAGCTTGCTGTGTTCTTTCTGGGATTCTTAGTGCCAGACCTCCAAGAGTAACTGTAGCTATGTAATAAGGAATATACTTCATCCCTAAAAATCAAGAAGAATGTAGTTCTGTAGCAGCCCAATTTCATCGATAAAACAAAAAGGTACAATAATTCATATAGTTTCCTGGACTAATAGCTTTCTTATGTGTTCTTTCTTAAGATCAGAAAATTGGTCATTTGTTAAACCGTGCTGCCTTTTGATAAGTTTCTGTTCAATAATTTTATTGAAAAATCTCATTTTCACCTATGTCCATATGAAAGTATCCTTATGGATGTATTAATCTGCATTACTTTTATTTTGTTTCTTTCTAAGAATTTTAACCCTATACTACTAAAGTAAATGGATAAAGGATCTGGTTCATAAAACCAGAGTAGCAGAGGCTGTATGTTTCTCACACAAATGAGAAAAAGGAAGAAAAAATGAAACCTAACTATACTACACCCTTACCCCTCCAAATATAGACTTCATATCACCCAGTTGAGAATTAACTATTTAGACATGTAACTACTAAAAATAAGATCTTGGAATCGTTACAAGCAGTTCTTTAGGAACATTATTCCAGTTCTCAAAACAGTAAGTAAAATACTGTGAATCAAAAACTGGACAGTATGGAAAACAATATGAAGCACTAGATGGATCTGTGTAGCAGCTGAATCTTTCAAACATTTCTATGAATATTGGTTAGCTTTCTATAAATTTGGTTTTATTCCTGTAGTAATGTACATATAAAAGCTTTGAACCTATGCTTTGCACTACACTTCGAGTCCTCAGAGATAGCCCTGTCTCCAAGGATGGACACACAACACAGACAGAGCTATTGTTTCAGTTCTTTTGCAGTTAGCCAGGCTGACGATTGAAGATTGCTGATAGATCAGGAGTGTAAGAAACATACGTTAGAAATAATTCTAAGGTGGTATGTTTACAAAGAAGACATGGTATTAGGACTAAAGGGTATTTGATAATGTAATTACCAGGCAAATTAAGTAGAAGATCTGTTTTCCAACTTGAGAAAAGTGACAGACCTGCAAGTATTACTGCTCAGAGAGCAAGCTGTTTCACATCTTTCACTTTCTTAGCCTTGTTCAAAAAAATGGAACTAGAAATCTTTAAGTTACTGAAGAGCCACTTATGTCAGAGAGTAAGAAAAGATGAGAAAGATAACATACAGGTAGAATAAATCTGTCACATGAAAAAAGGCATTTAACTGAACATTAGGGCCAATTTGAACCCTGAATCACCTGTGGTGCTTTCTCAAAGACTGGAACATGGTTCTCCAGGAAAGCCAATAAAGATAACTTCTAATGTCGCCAGCAGCAGGAAATTGGAATAGCAACTACTATCTGGAAGCTTAGTTCTTTTTAGAAGTAGGACTCAGGGAAGAAGCTAAGTTGCAAACAGATGAGGGAAGCTGTCTCTTCAGGTACGCTATCCATTAGATAAGTCTACATTTTAGATCCTGAAAGGTGGCAAATGCCAGAGAAGCTTTAGTCAGTGTCTGAAAAGAAGTTCTTTGGCTGTCTAAACACTAATGTATAGGTAGTTACTGATTCATTTTGCATGACTTTTGGGACACGTACCTGCCTGTAAATACTGGAGCAAGTGCCAATTTGATTAAAAACTAGATGTGCCAAACCATCCCTGGTTTTGAAGATACTTCACAACCAACAGCACAGGATGTTTTAATCATCATTATATGATCACATATAATCACACTGATTCTTTGAGAATCACCATCAGCAGATGACTAAATAGTAAATCACTGGTTTTGGGAAAGCCTCTGTTGCAAGTGTCCTCGCAGCTTAGTCTTCAGCTGGACTGGATGAGACTCTCGAAATTGCTGTTCTGCTCAGTTCTTACACCCAGCTGACCTGAGGTCCTCTGTGACTTCATGATCCATCCCTACAGCTTATCTTAAGCTATGTGTTAAAAATCTGCTAGCTACCTTACCTATGTACAAAAGACTGTCCTGCATCACCATTTCTACATCTGCAGGAACAGCTTCTACTGACTACTTACAAGCACGGTTTGAGCAGCAGGAACACTTGGGGATGTTGCTGGGGCTGCCAGCTTCTCCACAGAGGATGTCAGTCAACACATGCAAGAACAAAGGAAGGCCTATCAGGGGCAGCGTGAGGGAATCTTCAGGACTGCCCAAAATTCCCACCTGGAGAGTTCCAATAACAGTTAGTCAAGTATTTTTCGTGAAAGGGGCTAGAAGTTCAGTCAATCACTTTGCCTCAAGTCAGCCTAGCGTCTCATCCACGTGATGACTAGAGGGGGAGTTCCTGGACTACCCAGGGAATTAACCTAAGTGTACAGGGTGCGTACCCAAGCACAGCCCTTATACCCAGCTGCACCACAGCTGTAGTTATAGGACAGACATGAATGTCATCCTTCCATCACAGTTACAACTTAAATTCTGCAGTTCTATACCTCCTGCCACAGTAGCACTTCCCTTTTTCACATGTGTACTGGTGTAACAGTATATGAATTATTTCATCTTAGATCTCAGTACAGACTACCAACGCGTAACACAGTTTCAACATTTTTCATCTGGATTTGGCAAAAATGTCTTTACCATTTCCTGGGGGCACAAACTGCATTTTCATCTTTCCTACCCCTTGACAAGCAAATGCCAACAGCTTAATCAAATGATGGGACCACCTCTCTGAAAGTTACTGTTCCCAATATTCACTTGTGCTGGTTTAAATGTGAAAGCAATGGCCCATTACACTGACAAACATTATCATCTGGAATTTCCCATCAGTCTGCATCCAGGCATAGTCTTATATTTCATACTTACAATTTAGATTGTTTTGGGAACCAGTTATTTGGCAAAGTATTTGCAGTGCAAGTGTACACCAAGGATAATGTTAAGTAACAAGGTAAGAAACGGTGTTCCAAGATGCACATGTAGTGTAAATAATATTTAAAATTACCTTCTTCTTTATTCTGTTCTTCAAAGTTTGTGCTACTTCCTTCCCATGTATCCTATGTCTGTATGACCTGTCCTTTATCTACAGCTGTTACAACCCTCAACAGAAAACTATGTTTTACTTATTTAGAAAGCCATGTTTTCTACCAAGACTAGACTTCAGTGTGACTCCTTGACTATTTCATAGTGTTGACTACCAGGTTCTTTATCTTTCTTCTAAAAGAGCAGCCCAGTACCAACAGTAAATCTCACAATTCTTTTCTCTTTTACAGATGTGATTCTGCTGATAGAAATTCAGAATCTGCATTTCTTCAAGTTTACCATTTAAATTTGCAATAACTTTTTCTCCTGTTTTTAATCTTAAATAACTGCTAAATCTGCAAAACTGTTTGCAGATCTGTCTCCCTGATGTCTACCCCAAGTTGGTTTACATTTTCTGGTGAATACATTCCAGAGAATTCTGAGCCACTTTCATCTAAAAAAGGTTCCATTAAACACTTTTACACTAGAATAAGCAACTGTGATGATACAACTACCACTAGATATAAAAAAATATTTTTAAATTGCAAAATTAGAAAACCTTACCTTTACAAGAAGACTGTATATGTATCCTCTTCCTGTGTCATATGTATCACATAGCAATAAAGCAATCTGTCCCCTACAGATTTCTTGCCACATGCAGAGAAACCTCCTGCAACTTTTAAGAGATACAATTGGAATCTTGAAATCAGCAGTTTTATGTACCCAATTCCAATGGCATTCAATAAAATACCATACTTAAAAATCAGGTCCTTAGCGTGCTTCCAGAGTACACAACTATAAACAGATTCAGGAGGAAGAAGAGCTATTGGTGTCAGGTTTTTAATCAGATCTATTTTCTTCATGAAAACAGTCAGGCTTATACCACACATAGTCTGGCAGGGCAACTTTTTATCAACACATATTTTTGTCTCATCCGTTCCTGATCAGACTAGAGCTGCCAACACATTGTCACTCAGAGAATGCAAACTGACCAGCCAGCCATCAAATAACCTGATATGCTCTGATAGCTTCAGCCCTCTTTTCTAGTCTGTAAAAGCAGAGAGTAGGAAGCAAAGGGCAGGAAGGTGTTTTCAGGGCTCCCAGTATTAGTCAGGGATGAGAAATAAAAATCTTTAGTACCTGGCTCTCCTATTGATTTGTGAATATTTAATGCAGATAGGTAAATTATAGACTGGCAACTCTTTTCAGATATGTTATTTTTGTTTTTCATTTGTTTAATCACTCTCTCCTTTTAATATTTTTCTAAGTCATCTAGTTTTAGCTGGCAAACCACATCCAAAACTGCCTTTTCCAGCCAGTGACTTCAGTGGAATCCAATTTTTCCCCTTGAGCATTACGGAATTCACATTTCCTGCCTTTTGGAGCCATAAACTCTTTAGAAAGCTTGTAAAATCTCTTTGCGGACAAGCACAGAAGGAAAATATTCTAAAAGTGCTTTTGTCAAACTGTGGATTAAAACACATGAAACAAAAGGTTTGGTTAAGCAGTAGAATCTCTTTGTAAATGCTGTGCTACTGCATCAGAGGCCACTTGTGGAAAAAAAAAATCAAGGTTATATTCTCTCTTCCTTCTCTATTTATAAAGGCTTTGGGAGAAACACTGCTAGTATGCTCTGAAAGAAAAGACTAAAAGTAGTCAGTAGCCTATTTCTCAACAGCGAGCAGCAACAGCTTTTAAGAATATAAAACCAGAGCTCAATACGGAGACTTAAAGCCAATTTAAAAATAGAGTAATTTGCATTCTTTTGCTGAATTTATCCAACAATTCTTACCATTCACAAATAGCTTGCCTTCTTGACACATATTTTTTAAAAGGACATGAAAAGGATTGAAAACATTTAACTGATGATTTTTAATCTGCTGTTTCAATCCCACAGCCTGTTGTCCCAAAACACTTTCTCCTTTCTAAAATAAGATTACTGTCTTGGTGAATGAGGGGAAAATAGTGGTTCTTGCTTATTTCAACTTTAGTAAGGCTTTCAACACTGTTTCCCACAACACCCTTACAGACAAAGTGAGGAAGTAGAGACTAGATAAGCAGACAGTGAGGTGGACTGAAAACTGCCAGGCTCAAAGGGTTGTGATCAACAGCACAAAGTCCAGCTGAAGGCCAAGGAATAGTGGCGTCCTACAGGGGTTCAAATTGTGTCCAAAACAGTTTAACATCTTCATTAATGACATGGATGGTGGGACAAAGTACACCCTCAGCAAGTCCGCCCATGATACAAAACTGGGAGAAGACGTTGATAAACCAGATGGATATGCTGTCATTCAGAGGGACCTCAGCAGGCTGGAGAAATGGGCTGATAGGAATGTCAGGAAGTTCAGCAGAAGGAAATGCAACTGGGGAGGACTACACCCCAGAAACCAGTCCAGGCTGGAGACTGACTGGCAGGAAAGCAGCTTTGCAGAAAAGGACCTAGACGTTCTGGTGGACAACAAGTGGAATATGAGCCAACAACGTGTCCTTGCAGAAAATAAGGCCACAGTATCTTGGGCCACATTATGGAGAGCGTTGTCGGCTCTTCCAGAGCGTTACCAGAAGTGGTTACTGCCCTCTGCAAAGGGCAGGCACACCTGCAGTACCGTGTCCTGTTCTGAACTCCCCAGGACAAGAGAGAGATGGACATACTGGAGCAAATCCAGTGAAGGAACATGTTGATAATGAAGAGATTAGAGCATCTGTTGTAACAAGAAAAGGCTGAGACAACTGGGATTGTTTATCCCGGAGAACAGAAGGCTCAGAGGGGATCTTACCAATGTGTATAACTACCTGATGAGAGTGGGTAAAGAAGATGGAGCAAGGCTATTCTCAGTAGCATCTGGTGACAGGACAAGAAGCAACAGGCACAAATAGATATGCAGCAAATTCCATTTAAATATAAGAAAAAATCCTTCAAATAAATAAGAAATAAAAATGAAAATAACTGTACTTGTACTATTTGCGTGCCTGCAAGCAACAGTATCAGGTTGGTGTTTAATGCCATTCAGTGAGGTCACACACAGAACAGAACTGCTTGAACATGAGATTCTCATCCCAGCCTAACGGGCAGGTAAGACGTTCAAGTTGTGGGAAGCAGGTGCTACAGTACAAAATTCAACAACAACCCACCCCCAACAACTCCTATCTGTGCCGTGCACAAGCTAGCAAGTATGGGAATCACTATGCTATTAAGCAGGCTGTGAGAGAGGCCTGCTGGAGGTATTCTGCTACGTTTTCAAAAAAGACAAACCTCTGTGATTTGAATTCTTGTATAGATATTCTGTGAACATTGCGAAGGAAAAAAAAAATCAGACTGTTTACCCCACAATTCTAAGTAGTGTAGAAAAGTTAAGAGATACTAACAAGCCTCCTTAACTATTTGCATGATCTCTAGATCATGTAGAAAGTAATCACTATTGCCTCATTATAGTAGAGGTGTAAAGCTTACAAAGGAAAAGAAAAAAAAAGGATAATTTTATACACTTCACTCTTCAAGAAGAGGCAATTTCCTTTATCTCCAGTAATGTAGCAGAGTTAAAGAATGATGGAGAATATTGGCACTGCCAGCTGGAACGTTTCTTCATTTTTTTTTAGCAGCTTCCCTTTCACCTTTCCAGCTGCGTCAGTCTGAAGGGCCATGAGCTCCTCCCATTTATGACAGAAAGACTAGTAGGTGAGCCAAGCATGTTAATGCCACTGTAAAGTTTAACTTTAAGTCATACCTTATCATGGTGTCACAAGAAGCAATGGTGTAGTCCCAAATTCTAGGTCAAAATGACCTACTTTATGTATTCATTCCTAAGACTGGTCCTGATCTTAGATATTGCAAGGACATCTTTCGCATGCTTATTCGCTAGACCAAAATGATTTATCAGGTCTCCTTGCCTTCTTAGTTATTGTACTTTTCATTTTGGTGATTGAGACAGTGAACAAACAAACAAAAAGAAAAGAAAATGGATGTAAAGGGAGGACTATTTCAAGAGTAAATTCAACAGGATAAAAAGTCAAGTGGTACCGATGAAGGAGTCCTAGGTCTGTCATTAGTTAGAATCAAGGCACTAGTTATGAGTGGTTTTGGTGGAGTCAGGAGATTGCAGAGGGTCTGGAGGATTTAGCATGCCATTTATATTCTACACAACCCTTTTTACAAGCTTAGAAAAGAAAGATGAACTAGTAGCTGGACCTGAACTGGGACAGCTTGTTAGTATAAAAACATCAATGAGCTTAAAAATGCTTTTATTTTGAGGCAAAGAAGAGGGAGAAAGGCTGAGAAAGGAATAGGGCAGATAATAGTCATGAGAGAAGTCAGGTGGAGGGATAAAATCAGTGGGGCATGAGATTGGATTAGGATACCAGATCAGCATCTGTGATGAGGGGAGGGAAGGCAAGACAAAGGGAAGAGGAAAGTTATTTAACGTTTTATCAGTTTTCTCTTGGAAGAAGATGGTTAGGTCTTCTGCAAAGAGAGAAACACATTAATTCTTCAAATCTTCCTCTTGTCCTGCCTCTGCCGTGAGTAAAGCACACTGAGTATAAATAGGGATTTGGGCTTGGAATTTGGCAACACACTTAAGAACAGACAAAGCAAGGTCACCCAGTTTGAATTTTCCACAAAGTTAAGAAAAACAAGGAAAGAAAATAGTTATGAGAGGTGATTTTGTAATGACTTTAGCCAGTTGACTTGTAATGAAGAGGGAGCTAAACAAGATCAGCAGTTGCACTGATTAACTATAGGAGAAAGTGACTGAACTAAGTACTGAATGGAAGAAAGTGGAGAGTGGGCTATTAAAAGAGGTCAGAGCAAAAAAAGAACTCTAACAGTGATGAGCTAGTAGTGGCAGGAGCTCAATGAAAGGATTTGAAAAGATTTCATAGACAGCTGAAAGAGTTGGAGAGGAAGAACTGAGTTACTGAGAGGTGACAGAAGTGGTAGGTGAGAAAAATTTTAGCAAAACGTGCTTTCAGTAAGCAGGAGGATCAATTCTCAGCTACAAGTAAAGAGATCAAATTGAGGAAACAAGGCAGGTCAGACATCTGATGGGTCACATACTTAGAAGCTAAAAATTACTAAGCAATGAACCTGGGAGATGATGAAGGAAAAAAAAGATAACCAGTAACAAAAATCAAGACATTTTTTCCAGTCTGTGCTTCTGCTAATGTTTAAAATAGTTTCCATGTTGTTGTTATATAGTTTCAAAAAACTAGAGAGTAAGAAGAGACTAGACAAGTGTAATGGGTTTACGTGGCAAGGTTTTGGTAGCGGGGGGGCCACAGGGGTGGCTTCTTTAAAAGTTGTTAGAAGCTTCCCCTGTGTTTGATATAGCCAATGCCAGCTGGCTTTAAGAACGAACCCGCCGCTGGCCAAGGCCGAGCCCATCAGTGACGGTGGTAGCGCCTCTGGGATAACAGATTTGAGAAGGAAAAAA
>JAVKLA010000049.1:11591123-11636316 GCA_034782735.1 Sagittarius serpentarius
ATCATAGAATTGTTTAGATTGGAAAAGACCTTTAAGATCATCGAGTCCAACCAGAAACCTAGCTCTGCCAAGTCCACCACTAAACCATGTCCCTAAGCACCACATGTATACATCTTCTAAATACCTCCAGGGATGGTGACTCAGCCACTTCCCTGGGCAGCCTGTTCCCAGCCTTGACAACCCTTCTGGTGAAGAAATTTCTCCTAATATCCGATCTAAACCCCGCCCGGCACAACTTGAAGCCATTTCTTCTTGTCCTAGCGCTTGTTACTTTGGTAGTTGGTGCCCCAACAGTGTTGCTTGTTAGGCTTCATAGTTCCTTCTGTGCTATGACAAGATAGGCGTCAAGTCCAGTGCATATTAAGCTGACCATGCTGGAAATCTATCTCCATTTAGTATGTCATTGCATCTCCCGGAATCATGTTACTTGGTATTGTGTTAGAAAGAAAATTGCATGACGTAAATTTATTCCAGTTCCAGGAAATGTGCTTTATTTGGTTCCTGACCAGGATTAAAGGGCATAGCTGAGAACGTGAGTCTGATCTGAACTTAAGTATGTTCAGTAACTCTAAACTGCTCTGTTGAAAAGAAAAATGCTTCTGAGGTTAAATTGGAAAGAAATTAAAACACAAAACAGTGACTAACAAATTCCCTGAATGTAGGACTTGCATGTTGTCTGGTGGTTTTTCTGCATGTGTATGTTTTTTCATTAGCCGTCAGGGTATACATGAGTATAAGCCTTACAAACTTACAGGAAGAAGCGTGTATTGCCTATTTTATATGGTGTTTGTTTGCATCTTCAGAAACTCCTAGTGCTAAACTGTTGTGTTCATTTCTATGAAATTAGAACTCTGAGATTTCTATAAGGTACTGGTAGTATTAAGCTACACAACTTGAAGTTGCAATTTTTCTAATCGTTCTTGATTACATCTTCATTTCTTGCATGTCGGGGTAATTAAATGTTGACTAATTATAGTGCTTTAGATTTTTGCTGACAAAAACCTGCTTTAGAAAGTGAAAATTCCTGTTCTAGTTATAGTTGTCTTCTTCCAGCCTGTATTTTAACACATAAAAATATCACTTGGAGACTGTCTAAGCAAAAATGAAAGCAATCTGAATCGCAGTGTAATTGGCTGCCCTGAACTACAGTACGCTGTAGAATTAGCTGCCTTGAAATGGCGGTACTTACTGGGCACATCTTCCTGTATAGCGGTTCTTTTTATACCTGCCAATCACTTCTACATTTCTTTTGCTGAAGTCCAGGATAGCAAAGGGTCGAGCCAGAGCAAGCGGATTTTAATTTCCATCAGTGGGATGTAGAGAATTGGGTGGGTGTGTAACGGTGTTTCCTTCCAGAAGTTCAACGATGTTACTCTCTGTCCCCTGCCATCCCAAAACACTGGGCAAACCTTTCCTACTTCTCCTACCACTGCTCTTGAAATTCTAGACATGCTTTTTTTTTTCTACTACAGATCGGTATTTTCTGCAGGGTACTTACTGACTAACTGAATTCAAGCGGTGGAAACTTCAGTTACATTTCACAAAGCAGCATACGAATTTGTGCTGCACAAAACTGGAATATGGAGCAGCCGTAAATGAGATACCTGATTGTGAGTTAGCAAGGTAACATTGCACTTAGTTGTGGAAAGCAGCTACCTGCAGAAACTGTAGGAAAGTGATGAGTGTTTGAAGACATCTTTCAGAAATCTAGAAGAGGATGAAGTTACGGTGATGCTCTTCAGCGTTTTAGAGCGTAAGACTTGCTTTTTGGTATGCCAGCTGGCATAACTAACTTGTACACCTGAAGTGAGTCTCTAGAGGAGTAGAGGATAAAAGTTGATAGGACTTTTGTCAATACACTTCTGTGATGTTCTCTTTGTTAACTTGGCACACGTTTCCAGGAGTTAAGATCTAAACTGCTTAAGATGCACCTTTAGTTCTCCTAAACTAAAAGAAGGTTTTATGGAAATTCAATCATCAGTATCTTACGTGCAACATGGTGAGTTACCATACTAGAATGTCTTTAAGAACTACAAACTCAATATTCCATAGTATTTCTGTAACAATTTCTAAAAAAGTATCACGTATAGTCTTACAGATTTAAAACGCTTCTTCGCTTACTGTGAATATATAGGGTTATAATTTTAGATAAGGCAAAATATTCTTGGCGCTTCTTGCGATAATACTTCTTTAGTTGACTCAGAAAATAGAGAGATTGCAGTGATTTCATGGCAGAGTGACCACAGAAGAATTATTCTTAGTACTGAAGCAGATTTCGGTTTTGACTTTTTTGTTGTTTTGCTGTAAGGCGCACTCACAAGCAATTGTGAAAATAAAACTTACGTGGCCCGCCTGGTGTGTTAGAGGAGTATTGATTGTTCTTGAAATTGATTTAGAGATGCAGCTTGCTCTGTGCCTCCGTGATGACTATATAAAATCTGTTGGTCTGTTCTAAAGGGGTTTTTTAGTGTTTGTATTAGAAGCAGCGTCCTGACAGTGCCGTCGGCATTGCTCTGCATGTGTTGCCCAGGAAATGGGCGATGGTAGCGCGCCCTCTGAAGCTTTGCTACACCCCCATGCCCCCCCCACCACCACCTTGTGAGTGGTAATTTTCAAAGCAACTTTTAATGGCACTGTATTAGACATAGAAAACATCTTGCTGCGAGTATGAATGCTTCCGTATTCCTTAATGGCGTGCTTGTAAAATTGTATCAGTAATATTTTCTTTCTCTAATGTTGTACTAGACAGATTGGTTTTGCATGAGAAGTTGTATCTCACTTCTGCAGTTTCGGAACTGCACTTTTTTGTCTTCAGCTAACAAGCACTGGAGCCAGTCATACACAGATCTGCCATTTTCTCAAAGTGGTTTTGACAATTAAAATTTGATTTCTGTTGCTGAAGTCAAACGCTATGTTTTCCCCTCTGCACTAATCTCCCTTGAGTGATGAGCTTTGAAAACTTGACCTCAGTTAAAACAGGAGTTAGGGTTGGATAGTCTGGGTAGAAACGCAGCCGAGCCGTTTTGGTTGGTCTTGTTCGGGACCTCTGAACTCGGGGATTTTTTTTTTTTTTTTTAAACTGGAAGGTTACAGCTAGTGCAGCATACTGCAGTTTGTCTTTTTATTAATATTCTGACCACTTGTATTCTACCTCCTTGTCTTACCATGGTATCTTAACTCTTCTCCTTAGTCACTTCATCCCTTCCTCTCAGTCCTTTTACTGCAGGATAGAAGCCTGGTAGATGCATATAGTCAGCTCTTCCCTTGATTGACAGGTTATATTTCTGCTTAGCATATTGGCTGTAAAAGTATCTGTGTTCAATCAGTTTCCCGATGGTGCACCCAACAACTCCAATGAATATTTTCACAGACCTTAATGTTTCCAAAGACTCTGTTAGTAATGAGAGTACTAAATGAAGGTTTAGTAGTTCCGATCCTGGACTGTCGTGCTGGGAAGAAATGGGTTTTACTCTCGTGTCCTGCCTGTGGGGGCTCTGGAGGGCTGCCCAGACACCCCAGTTTCTGTAGGCTCTGGTAGCAGGCGTAGCATCCGTCTGAGCTGCTACTCCGTCTGAACAGTGGAAGTGAGTGTTTTCTTCAAGGGTACTGGAAAAAGGTCTCTAACCTCAAACTCTAATTGGTTTTTACAGCTGTTGCAGCTATAGCTAGTGGCCAGATTTTTGTAGGTTGCATGGTTTCCCAGATGACTAATAACATCTTTTGGATAAGTAAATTCATATTTCTCTAGTGGTTCGGGAAAGTTTTGAGCAAGAATATCGGGATTTGAACAGGGATGTTTCACTGTAGATTTGCTTTCTCTTAACTCCTGAAAGATTATCTTTAGGAAAGGACAACTCCTCATAAAGGAAGTCAAGAGATGTCCTGAGACTCTTTGCCTTCATTTGAGGTGATACCCTTCTTCCTAGTGGTCTGCTGCTGTTTTAGAAAGAAGTTTAGAAGAAATGCCGTATGAGTTAGACAGACAGTAGCCCTAGCTGAAGATGACTCTAACGTAGAGATGTGCTTACCTGTTTAATTGCTTGTTGCTAAAGGCTTGTTCTGTACCTTCTAAATTTCTTTGAAGAATAACATCCGTAGAAAATAAATTTCTGGAGTTATTTGAAGTTCTTTGATAATAACAGGAGGAGGAAAACGGTCGACAGTGCAAATTAAGATGGAAAATCGGCAGAAATTGAAATTTCTCCTTATGTGTGATTCTTGCTTTGGCCAAAATTCAGTTATTACATCATCTTTTGTCTGTCCTTCTTAATTTGTCCGAGTACTTGAAAACTGCCACAGAAATTTATATACCTGCCGAAGATTATTAAACATCCATAATGCTTAATACTCCCTGTGTTAGTTCGTTATGTTGTTACCCTTTCATACTTTATTTCCCACAAATTACATGCAAGTCTTCCTGATCACAACTTTGTATGAATATACTTGATTTTGAACTAACGTGGATGCCACTTCCATGGTGCTCTAAAGAAGTTATGTTTTTTAAGGCTGTCAGCTGCAAATCCATGTTTTTGAAAGCGAATTTAGGCAAGCTGAATAATGAAAGATGTGACTTGTAACAATTGTCAAACTTTCACAAATTAACCGTGTGAGAAACATGAGCATATTTCTACTGTGTAAATAGTGTTCCAGGCTAAGGAGGCGCTTTATTTAACACAAAGCTTGACAGTTCAGATTATCAGATAATTTGGAGAAAAGATGCAGAGTCTGTCAGTTCAGTGGGGGGAGCAATGACTTCTTCCTTTACAGTTCAGTGAAGAAAAATGTTTTCTGCTCCTTAATGTGAAGGTGTACTATTTTAAAGAGTTTTGTTCTTTACTTCATCTATGCCCTTTACTAAGGTGTGGCAACTGGTAGTCTATGACGTTTGACAAATCTGAGACCACCAGAACTTGATGTTTTACCCTTTGTTCTCTCATTTTAAAAACTTAAGGAGAATTTTAGGGCAGAGAGCCATTTTGCAAACAAACCTTTTTGGGGGTCAACTTTTAAGATGTTCTCTTGAGCAAGACTTCACTTGGGAAAACTATGGTATCTCACTTCTTGCCGTTCTTTATTGAAAGTTGTTGGGAATAGTGTTAAGGATATCTTTGAAGTTTGTTTCTTTTTGAAGCTGTGGAATCTGCAGTGGTTTGGATTCCTGGTTATGAAAACAGTTGTTCAGAGCATGACTGATAAATTAAGACAAAGCTTCCTTCCTTAGCTTAAACAGGAAAGGAGTGTGGTTACTTTTGAAGACTCAGGGGGGCTAGGTTAGCTGGTATAAAATGTCTCTCTGGGAATTCTAGTTAGCTTCTTGCAAAGATGTTTCTTGAAATGCATGTAGGGAAGGAAATACCCTTTCACTTGCAAGTCTCTTCACTTGTGCCTGCAGGAGAAAAGAAGCTGTATCTCAGGAGTTTATTTTTGACCTGTACTGAAACCTATGGCAAGCACTGTAATATTCCAGTGAGTCTCAAAGGCTCCTTTGTAGAAGCCTGATAATTATTAATTTAAGTTATTTTGTACCTCTGTAGGTGCTGGATGCTTTAAACATCTTCCTGGAGTTAAAACAGTTTATGAAACTGCTGCTCAGCATTTCTGGACTGGAAACTACTGTCTAACTCTTATACGCGTGCTTATAAATCTTCATGGTTAATTTGCAAAGTAATTATACTCAGACCATGCCTTCTAAGGATCCATGGTATTGTCTGATTTTCTTCTGTTCTTCACAGTCACGATGATTTTTGAATTACTCTGAAGGTACCACAGAGATCAGGCTTTCCCCAAAGCAAGTCTGCAGAACTGAAAGTTATTAGAAATGTCATAGTACTAATCCTCTCTATTGCTTCAGCAATTAGGTGGATCTTAAGTGCTCAAAATCCCTTTACCAATTACTGATGACAGACTTCTAACAACATGCACCTCTGGAAGGAGTTTTATGCGAAGGACCTGCTTTTACATGACAAATTACTTCCAATCTTTTTGCAGAGCAGGGTTTGGAATGCCTCTTATATAAAAGGTTTATCTTAAACTTATACCAAATAGGCCTAATATATGGGGTAGTTGATATATATACATATATTTGTTTTTTTCTTCCTCTAACTATCAAGTTTGAGTATCTTATCTTTTTATGGCCCTGCTGAAGATCATTCACTGGTATTTTTTTGTGTGTGTATGTTTGTGTAACTACATACCAGAGTTGCTTTGATTTCTTTACCCTCTCCCAAATTATGCGGTATTAGCTCACAGTTTTAAAGTAGAATAATTGTTATAGCTCTGCCTTTACTGCCACCCCCTTCATGAGTGACTTCTCCTCATCAAGAACCCAGATGTAGCAAATCCCTAAAGCTTTATTCCTTAGGCTTCTTTATTAAATTTCGTCTTAGCTTGATATGTGTGTTGTAGGATGCAGTAAGCCAAATAGTTAATCTTGTCAAGCTTCAAACTTCTTACTGAATCTCAGTCAAAACAAGTTTGATCAGGACTCTGTTTTGTACAGATAAACTGCTGGGGAGGGAAGGAAAGTAGGGGTTTAGGGAGGATTGCTTGTTCAAGATGAGAAGGAGCTGTCTTAACTGACTTCTGGTTAACTTTTTTGTCTCCACCTGTGTCATGTTGAAGTGGTTCTTATCTGACTCTTTAATTTTGTCTTTCTCTTATCTGGGGACCTGCCTGCTATCTTGACTGTTATCGGAGTTCTTCCTTTCCTTGAAAGTACTGCATATGTATTTGTAGCATAGCGCTCTGTATTTTAATGCTACAGTATTTCTTGTAATCGAGATAACTGAATATGAGGCTAACCCATCCCGCCTCCTCAAATCATTAATTACTGCAGGGAACTAATAGTCACAGGAAACAGTGGCTTTTGTCTTCAAAACGTGCTGTACAGCTATTAAAGTAGTAAATTAAGTACTGTGATGCAGAGTTTACCTTTGTAGTAACTTCCTCTAAATTTGCAGACACTTAATTCTGCAGATTTTTCATCTTTTGATCAAGTATTTCTGTGTGGGTATAGAGGTTTTGCCTTTATTGGGAACAGCTGGCTTCAGGAAAGTAATCCTTAGAGTAACTGGGAATTTCCTTTCGAACTAATTAGTATCCCATTGTTTGGCTCTTAGCACTTGCTAAGTAAGATCAAATTAAATTGCCTGTCTGTTTGTTTCCAAGATAATCATTTTGGATGTTTGACAAATAGGCTTGCCTTTGTTATCACACACTCATTCTGGGATAGTTTCCCTTTTAAAAAGGAGAATAAGGCTACCTGTGAATGTAACTGCAAAACTAGCAAAGTAGCTTTGTATTTAAGTGTTCAGTAGACCTTAGGGCCCAATTGCGGCCTTAGATGTCATTTAGACTCTATAGCAATACAAGTGAAGAAAAATCTAGTATTTTCATCTTTTGATGTGATACTTTACTGCTTATTGGAGGCAAGACCGCAGTCCTGTGTGAGAATGCACACTGTACGGTGCAAGATAGCTCGCAAAACTGGCTGTTAGTCCGTCTTCTGCTTTTTATGCTGTTTAGTTAGGTATTTTTAACTTCTGTGTGTCAAGAGGTGAGTCTGTAGGCCGTGCAATGTAGGCCGTCACTAGGGAAGCGAAGGGTGGCCTGGTTTGAGGCACGTTTATTCCGTTGCATTGATTGCAGCTAAGGAGTATATTTTCTAACAAATCATATATTTTTTTTTTTTATGATTCTGTGATTTATTGCTGACGTGCCTGATGAGGTGATTAAAGACCAGGCTAAAGTCATATTAGTCATGAATAGCCTCACAAGAGGGAGACTAGGAGCAAACGTAAGCGGGGCGGGCACGTCCAGGCGCTTCTGTGTTGAAACAGTTAAATGTCATCAAAACTGCACGTACTTGATTTGAGCACGGTAAGTGTAACAGCGGAGCAAAAGCTGATGCTCCTCCTGACTCCAATAAATTAATGGTAGAAAACACGGCTAGAGAAGAGCACAGTCCACAGTGCCTGTTGCATTTAAAGGTATTTTTTTAAGGGATGACTGGTTATCGCTTGCGCTCTCCCATAGGCTTGTGCGAGGGCACAGCGTAATGGCTTCCTGGCAGAGCGCGCGGCTGAGCTGGCAGCTCTGAGCAGGCGCGTGTTGCCGGCTTTGGCATGGCGCAGGGGGTGGCCCGTGGCCAAGCGGTGAGCTGTGAACTCGGGATGGCTCTTCTGCGGGTCATTGTGGAAGGCATCGAAGTGAGTTCTGCGCAAAACACAGCATTTTGCTTTGAGAAGTGAACTGCCATTTACTCAAGTTCTTGTTTGTGCTGGCAGATGGGCCTAACAATCTAATTCAGCTCTCGTTCTTCAGTTAATGCCTAGGAATAGGTATTATATATATAGGATAGGAATCATGTTGCAGCGCGTGGCTGTTGTGCCTTCATTCTGAAGTCTTAAAATTCTCTTGCAAAAAAGATTAATGTCAGGAGTATCTGTTCTTCTTTGTTAAAAAAAAAAAAAATAATTGGGGAAAACTCTATAAATATTAAAGTGTGCGTGTAGAGACTTCAATGTTGGGAACATTATATAAACAAAAGCTTAAATCCTCGATGCAGTGCTAAGAAAGTGGATGGGCTAGAATGTACTAACTGCACGGAAAAGCTAGCTGTTGCTGTACATTTGGCAATTCTGTAATATTCTGTTAGCTTTATCTTTTAGATAGTTGGAGTAATGTCTGCAGTATGCATTCCTCCAAGGGTTTAAAAACAAAAGCTGAAAATCCTTTTCTTCATAGTCACCTTCTCAAGATGGAAAGGAATGTTACTAAGTAATATCTTTGGGTAGTAAATGAGACAACTCTGACAGATCTGCTGTCGTGGGCTCGGCTGGGATAGATTTGATCTTCGCTAGAAGCTCGGAGGGGACACAGCCAGGACAGCTGACCCGAACCAGCCAATATTCAATGCCGTATGACGTCATGCTCAGTATATAACCTGGGAGAGCGGTGGTGAGCAATTGCATTGTGCATCACTCGCTTCGTCTATTCTTTTATCAACGTTGTTATTACTTCTTCTCTCCGTGTGTTGTCCACTTAAACTGTCCTTGTCTCAACCCATGAGTTCTTTTACCTTCTTCTTCTGGTTCTCCTCCCCATCCCACCAGGGCGGGGAAGAGTGAGCGAGCAGCCTCATGGTGCTTCGTTGCCAGCTGGCCCTAAACCGTGACATTTGCCAAGTTATTCTTTGGTCATCTGTAAAGCAGGATTGTCTTAGCAAGCTATGCCTTAATTAGTAGACCAAGAAGTATATATCTAGTGTACTTCTAACAAATCTTAACTTAAACAGAGTGTTATTCAGAATGGGAATGTTGTCAACCCATTCACACAGAAACTTTAGGGTGAGCACCTTTCTTGCGTTTTCCCTATCTTATTTTGATAAAGCACTCTTTTTTTTTTTTTTCTTGTTTACATCTATATAAACCTTATCAGTAGTAATTTCATTAAAAATCATTTAAAAGATGAAGATTTGTTTGGATGCGAGTCATTGGAAGACTAATACAAGAACTTGAGAAGATCATGAGTAGGAGTAAGAGGAAGCCAAACTTGGTTTTCTTGCGCTGCAATGAAACTTGGCAGCCTGAGGATTCTAGACTTTTCATTTCTTTATTAATACATTTCTCATGATGGATGACACGTGGTATGTTTTTCTGGGATAAGAGAAGTACTGACTGCCAGAACAGCTATTTCATTTTCTGTTCTCTCCCTTGTAACTCTTTTTCCTATGAAAGAAATATGTTTCCGTACAGTTTGCTGGTTGTGCAACAAAAAATCTGTTCATCTAATAATTTTTTTGTTGGCCAGGGAGTTTTCATGCATCTGCTGTGGTTTTTGGCTTTATCAAAGTACCATGAGGGACCCGTGGAAAAGGAGAAATATCTTTTTTTGTCATATTAGTCAATGTTGCTATGTAAGGTGCTGTAGAACAATTAAGAATGAATTCTTATAGCCTGTGTTAGCTTCTGGAAAGGTAGGCTTCTGAGATGGAGCCTGTTTTTACTTTTAAGGAGAAATCTTATGATGGAAATCTAGTTTGTTTCCAGCAGATTCTTGTTTTGTTACAGAAGTTCACTACTTACTGCTCTTATAAGGAAGAAAGAAAATACATCCCTTCATTGGGGTCAGTAGGGATCACTAAAATGCAAGTGAATTTACTACCAGAAAACTGAATTTACTTGTGTACTTTTAAAAATGTCTTGCACATCCATCTTCTTGGTCAGCCTAACAGACGAGATTTAGTAGTTCTTCCAGTGGCTGGAGAGAAAGAGAGCAAAACTTCACAGGGCACAAACTCCTTTACTTCTAAGCTCTCTGAGCAGTCAAGAGGGCTGTGCTCATGACTACATTCTCCTTTTGATGATTCAAGCCTGCTACCTTGGCTGGACTGTGTCCTCCCGATACATTATCCATATACGCTATAACGTTTTTGCTGCGGTGTGCACTCGGGTGTGCTAGCTCTGCCATGTGAAGAGGACTGGTGTAATTGGTCTAGCAGAACAGACGTTTGCCGAGCGTCTGGGTTCCCCTGTCAGTGCTCGCACGCTCTGGAGCTTCACAACTGGGTCATAGCTAACATAGCTGCCCAGCTTAGACTCCGAAGTATAGCTAACATAGCTGCCCAGCTTAGACTCCAAAGTGTAGTGCAAGGGTCGCTTGGAGATGCTTAAGCCCGCCCTTAGTGGAAAATGAAACTGAAAGCTGAAAAGGGCTGCCTTGTTGGCACTCGGTAAGAGATTAATAGATATCTAGGTGGAAGGCATGAGAAACTCTGCTTGAAAGTATTCTCTCATAGTTTTGAGTCACTCTATCTGTCAAAGTAGAGCTCTCCGTCGTTCTCTGTTCTGCAGAGCCCTGATGAAGAGCTCCTGGACAGAAGCTCTTCTGCGTCTGCCAGCTCTGCTCCTTTGCCTTTATCTCACGTACGTCCTTAGTTCTTGCTAGTTGAGTTGATCACTATTTGAATGGGCTAATCTTTTGGTGGCATTGTGCGTTTGACAAAACCAGGTTTGCTTTTCTACGTATTCAGAACTAGGTATCTGAAGCTCACTAGAAATAAGCTTTAAGGGTTTTTTTTGAACTGTTTGTCAGCTGTAAGTAAGTATTTTGCCAACGTGCATATGTAATGCATCCTTCTGTGTCCCGAACCAACGTAGAAAGGGGATTAAGAATGCAAACTGCAAAACGTCTGGTGCAAGAGGAGGGAAAACTAATTTTAATCTAGTCCTTCACTGAAAGCCAGACATGTCCAGTTTATCAATAGTGTGGAGGAGGAAGGTGGTATTGTTCTTCCAGTAGCGCTGTCCTTCGGGTTCCCTGACACTTGGTGTATTTCCTGCTTCCTACACGGTGTTTTTTTACCCTAGGTACAGAAACTCATGCTTTTGATGTTTGACTGGCAAAAAAGACATTCTTTTCTTCAAAAGGTTACAAGATTTCAGTACAGTTTCTAGTAAGTTCAGAGCCCTGCAGCTCGTACTGATCTTCTCCAAGAAAATCCGTCATCATCAGGGATGCAGTTCCCCTTTTAAGGGGATGAAAATGTGAGAACTCAAAGTTAGGTAAAAATAACCAGTATTTTATTTCCTCTCCAAAGGAATGATTTCATTAAGAGAACAAATATTTACTTTCTGTCATCTGGAATATGTATTATTCATACCATTATATAGTTTGTAGATATTCATGATTTAAGATTCATTTTGGACTTCAGAGCAGGTTTGTTTTTTCTTGATCCTGCTGGTGCAGAGCTCTAGGTTTCTTTTAATTTTTGGAGAACCATTCCTTATGATCCCTGCTGCCTTCTAAGAGTTTATGATAGAAATAATCCCAAGATGCTTTTCTTTTCCATAATTAAACCTGAGTATGCAGCAGCTTTTTTTTTTTCTTCCTTAGATGCATGTTGTTTGGGTTTTATGAGTAAATAGTGTATTATATTCTGCTTTTTTTCCCCCATTCCCCTCCTCTAGAGAGTTCCAGGCGAGCCCCTTTCTTCTGAGAAGTCTCTTTACTCTGCTTCTGTCAGTTCTGCAGGTTCTGCATTTTTCCTCAAATTCCTTTATCTCTGCTCTCACTACAGAGTTTCCTGGCGTTTAACCTGGACAGATGCAAGTAGATACAAAGGACTAACCCGGTTAAAAAGTGAGAAGCATTAGATTTTGTTCAGAAGAGAGCCTTCATGACATCGCATCTGAGGACTGATAGGTTATGTTCTCCAGATCACCTTTTGTATCAGTTCCGCTGCCCCATACGCTCGCCCTCCTTGATATGGTCGAGACCTTCAATATGAGGTGGTTGTTTGTGGTGGTGGTGGTAGGTGTTCCCCCAAATTATCCCTGACAATTGCCATCAGGTATGTAAACTGTTTGAGAGGTACTGTGTATTTTTCTTTGGGGAGGAGGGCAGGGAAAAATAAGCATACAAGTTAAAAACTGTTACGGGGGCAGTCTCTCTCTTTTATTTTAAATCACTCTATATAGAAAAGTGGATTAAAAAAAGAAAAAGAAAAAACCTTTTTAATCCAGAAACCTAGCAGAGCGCAAGATGGTAGTAAAAATCCATTAACGTGTAGAAATCTGGGCTAAGAAATCTAAATTAAACAGGAGTGGAAAAATGTAGTACTTCAACTTGAAAGTGTTTAATGTGAGAAGACACAGACATAGGCTCATCCCTGTGTAAAGGGACACCAAGAAATACAAGGTGCTGCTTGCTATTCACAAGGCTTAAAGTGTGGTTGCCAGCGAACTATTTCCGAATACTAAATTGACTAGACAAGTCTTGAATAATTGTCATAAGCCTTTGTATCCTAGGCTTAAAAAAAATCTACTCTGCTTTTTACTTGCAGTGGTGTCAAGGGTATCTCATTATTCCATAAATACAATTTTACCATTAATTAAAACACTTCTGAAAAACAGCGCAAAAGGATATTTCAAAATCTAAAAAACTGAATTGCCTTGTTTCTTTTCAGTGATTTTTAGCACCGGTGGTTTATAGGCAGTAGAATAAACTGATGCTTAAGACAGAATCAATACCTGCTATTGAAGTGAAGCGTAAACTGCAGTGTATGAGTTTCCGTGTAAGTTTATCTTTGCCTCAAGTACTTTGATTTCATAAATGCAAGATCTTCCTGTGTCCAAAACTAATCAATAAACCTGTCTGTGTGCACTGCTTCAGGCTTACTGTAACCAAGCAATGAACCAAGATTATTCTCAAAGTTGTTTGTAGTCATGCATTTAATAAGACATTCTTATTACTGTATCTGAAAAGCATTTAAACTAATAACCTGATTAGAAAACAATTTACTTATAAAGGTGTTCCTTAGCATAACACCTATTGCTCCCATTGTAGGCCATGAATTTTAACAAATGCTCAAGATTTCATTGGTTTTCACCTGCTTAAATATGATCTTAGATTTCTAAGTTCCTGCTTATGTCTGACAATTCACCTTTCTCATCTCTAGCAGTGGGCCAGTTGTTGTTTTCAGTAACTCCAGGCAAAAAAGATAATTCCTTTGCTAGTAATGAAAGCAGCTGATAGAGGAATAAACTCCTTTGGCAGTAATGAAAGCAGCTGATAGAGGAATAAACCCAATAATAATTTTGTGCAACAAGTATTCCAAAACAACTTATTATATTATTGTGCTTAGAAGGGAAACTCTTGCCCAGTTGCATTTCTCCCTGTATAAGAAAATTTAGAGACTGCCTTTATATAACCTCAGCATTATTTCTAAATACGCCATTACAACAAATGGTTAGCATTGGGCATGGAGCTGACAGTGGGGTTTTGAGTGTTCTGCCCTAAGTGCTGATTGTAAAGGAGTCACAAGCACAAGAAACTATAAAAATGGTGGTTGCTGAGCACATGGCTTTGAAGCAGTAGCAGAAAATACGTAAACAGTGTTTAGCTTTGTTTTAAAACCAAGTATGGCCATCCCAAATTAAAATATATAGGTTTTTCAGGTGCAGCTCGTGCTGACAGTAAGCAGCTCCTTTTTATAATGCCAGCAGTCAAAAACGTTTGGAGAAAGGGAAGGGGACAGGCTTGTGAAATACAGGATCAGAACAGGTTTTGATGTTAGGTTGAGGAAGTAGAGCTGGCAGCTTTCAAAAGTGATGTGAGAAACCACTGCTATAACTTGCTCCTGTTTGTGTTGCAGCTTGATTCAGTGGTACCTGATCAGTTTGAGCCTCAAAGAATTCAACTCCGGTTTTAAGGACTGATTCATCCTCTTAAAGGAAAGATGTGTGAGTGCATGAGTGAAAAGGAAAAAGGTGGAAAAGGTTGGAGTCACCAAGCAGTATTGTTCAGAGCTGGCAAAAAGTAGCAGAATCTTGGCTTTTGGGAAGTAGCCTTCAGTAGTTCAGTAGCTAGCGTAGGTAACGTGTCTCCCTCTCCTTTGCCCTTTTAAATTATTTGTGAATGTTGCTTTTAGTGTTTATGTAAATGCAGGGGGTTTTATCTTTCAGAATTTTCTTTAGCACTTTGTTTTTTCAACTTTAATCTCAACATGTGAATAATATCCATCAACAGAACAGCATGTGCTTTAAGAGCAGGTGACCTAATCTATGTCTCTGTCTTTATCTGTGTTTTCCTGCAAGTGCAAAATAAATGAGTTTTGAAGTGGTCTATGTTTTTAATAATAAACCTTTTAAAGTTGCTGTTATCTGAAACATGTATCCAGTAGTGAGAATTATATGTCAAATACTTGCTTTGAATTGTTGCTTGGTGGTTCTGAAGTCTTCCTTCATTTCCTCTAGGGGTTTTTTTGCATTTGTATGTGTCAGTATTTTTTTAGCCTTCCTCCCACCCCAGAAAACTCTTCTGATGGACTGACCAGTTTCTTTCAAAAGCTGGAGGAGGAAGAAGGAAGGAATCTGTTGTTCAATTCAAAATAAACTTCAGTATTTCATCTTTGTCAAGTTCTTTGAAACTAGACGATGCAGTAGATAAGGACAGATCAGATTATGATGTCCCTGAAGGAACAGCTGTGTTGTGAATTGAAATATTTGTAACTCCTTGTGGGTTGAGATTACAAAGCCTAGTTTCTCATGGCCTTAGCTCATAAATGCTGCTGCTTGCGTAGTTCTGTTATCTATTCTACTCTTACTGAAGTCTTAAAAATTATGCTAAAGCTGCATTTACGCTGCAACTCAACTGTTAGTCTGGCTATGTGAGTCAGAATTTAAGGAATTTGTCAGATGATATTTACGCATTAGTCTAGAAATAGCTTTTGAATTATTAGTCTGTGTGAGAAATATGCCTGTGCTAAGGACTACCTCTCTGAAGCTCAGTTTCACTTGCATGCGGTGGCTCAATATTTTGGTGCTTTTTCCCAAAATACAAACAAAATAAGGTAAGAAATCAGAGCAATGTGTGGAATTTTTTTTTTTTAAATCCAGTGGCTTTAACTTTTGGACAGTGTCACTGGTCTAAAAATTGAAGCTAGTCGACTATACCTGGTTTGTTTATCCACACTATTCGAAACAAGTCATTAGGAAGGTAAGATGGTATCTAAGAACTTCTGACTCATGTAGTTTGAATCCCTCCAAGTTTGATGAACGACTCGTTTCTTTTTCTCTCTTCTAAACCTTTTAGGTGAAACAAACTGTTCTAGGACTTAAGAAATACCCAGAAAAGTTGGTTTGGTTTGCGTGTGGGTGGTGGTGGTTGTTGTTGTAGTTTTGCCTTAGAGGATCTAGCTTTCAGGCTTGAGATACTGGACGTCTACAGCTGTAACCTGTCGCTCTCAGAAATACTATCATTCAGCCTTGAAGTGAAAGGACTGGCTGATGAAACTTGACACTTCTTCTAGTGCCTGGTTGTGATGAGGAATTACGGATGATTTGAAAGAACAGCAGTGAAGGAAGTAGTTTACAAAGCCAATGATGCAGTTGTCTTGATATCTATGTGTAGTATCTCACGTTACTGTTTGTACCCTTCGTCCCCCTGTTGTCTGAACTGTAGGGGCTGGACAGCTGTTTTATGTGGTTGTAAAGGAGGAGCCTGCTTAAAGTTCTGTGTGAAGTGAGATTCTGTGCAAAAGAGAGAGACTAAACAGTCTCTACTACTACTGTAAAAGTCGGTCATAAAAGAACCCCCTAAGACTTGTCATTAAGTTTTAGAAGGCAGGCGTTCTTTATTGCAGCGCTGGATGCACGGGGGATAATTCCTCCTATCGTGCATACCAAAATTTGAAACAGTACCTGATTATATAGATCAGTTATTTACATATTTATGACAATTCCCGGAATAATCATGCATATTCATTATATTTCCTGGACCTAATTATAACATATGCATCTTCATTATGCATGCTTAATAAAATGAGTCTGTGGTCTTTCGAGGGTCTCTAGTGGCAGTCCATAGTCTTCCTCACAGCGTCCGCTTGATGAACTGCAACTTTACGCAGGCTCAGTCCTTATGGAAGTCCCTTTATCAACCATTAATTAGTTCTGACCCACTCAAGCCCACAAGTCCTCCTTACTTAGACAATAGCTTCAGGTTTATCTGTCACTGGGCCTCCTGCTATCTACTGTTCAGCCTTTAAACAATGACTCCCATCTCTGTAAGCACATCAGGCAGTGATTCCTGTCTTCCTGCTTCTGAAAGTACATCAGACAAGGACTCCTGTCTTTTGCAGGTACATCTTATCTTGCTTAACGAGTGCAAAGCTGCATTAATTCCTCTTTTTTTTTTTTTTTTTTATTTTTTCTGTATTTACAATTTCGCTTACACTACAATCAGTAAAAGTGGAAAATACAGCCGTAGCAATCTGATTGCACAGGCCAGTGTTGAAAATTTTTTTTGGTGTGTGACGAGATGTCTCTGATAAATGTAGTCAACACAGTGGCACTTCATAATGAAGTGTGAGACAGATTTAAAGACAGCAATCACCTTTTTAGCCAGAAAGAAGGTTGCTGTCCCGTAGAGATGATGTTCTAGTCAGATAACAGTTGGAAAAGAGTAGATGAGTCAGATTTCAGGTGTGAAGTGGTGTTACACTGCAGATGTGGTCCTCAGTCTTGCACAGCAGTATGTGTGAGCATAAACAAACCCCATGTTTTCAGACTGATGCAAGGAAAGAAAATGTTGCTGTCTCAAATCATGTATTTTTTTTCCTGAGTATTTTGTGGAGTAGCCAATGCTATAATAATCCTCGCTCCTTTCCTACCACATCAGCTATTTCATTCTGTCGGTTCTGCTACTGTTTTGACTGTTACAGAAAATGAAATGAAAAATTATGAGCGATAAGAAGTAATATCCTATTAATGAAACTTAAAGTCTTTATGGTCGTGAAAGTTGTGCCTTTTTTTTTTTTTAAATGATTTGTAGTGATAGATACTTACTCTATTACCTGACTGTATCCTGCTTGATTGACCACCAACATATGAATGAGTTAGTATGTTTATGTAGAGGAATTAAAATATTTGCAGCAGTGCAGTGATCTTTCCCAGTGTGAAGCCTGCTGGTCAGTACATGCATCAAACTGATAACCATATTCTCACTGGAGCTAATTTGTGATTTGGAGCTGCCTTCTATTGTATAGAAATACATTGTCTTTCCTGAGTATCATGTAGTCATTACTCTCTCATCTTTAAGGACTTTTCTAATCCACGTGACAATGTGTTTTTTTAGGAAGTTGAACGCACCCCTTTATTCTACCAGCTAAATTTGAGAATGCTGCTGTGGCTTGGGTTCAAGACAGTTGATATGACTATTTTTTCCCCTAGTTTTTGTGAAATCTCATTGCTTCTCCTTAGGCTTTTTTTCCTTCTTTGGGGTAATGTATCTCTTAATTTTGTTATTTGCTGTTGTGCTGTGATCAGGATTTCAACTCTTCTCTCGCTTGCAGAGAGCAATTAATATTTTTTTTTTTTCTGTCTTCTAGTAGTAGCTCAAATTACTTGTTAGGATTTCTGTTGAGCTTTTGAAAGCGCACTTGGTCTCCTACCCAGTGCCTGCCCCTACTTCTCTGCCACAAAGTCAGTCTGTAATTTGAGTTCGCTTCTGGTTGCTAATGTGAAAGGGTATTTCTCTTTGTGTGTATGCATGTGCGTATATATTTTTGTGTGTGCATATATATGCATGCATGCACATGACTTTAAGGAGTCTTTCTCCTCAAATCCTTTTCTTATTTTCTCGCTTAGTTTGGGACGACTTCTGACTTAAATGTCAGTATGTGGGCATATCTAGGGAGAGGAGGTAGAGAGCTTACCGTTGAAAATAGTGGGGTAGTAAGTATTGTGGAAACGGGAGACGATAGGAGTGACATTTTGCTCTTATCCTTTATATACCATTCATGACTTCCAAAACAGATGATGGCTTTTACCTCATCTTTTGGCATTTTCCAACATTAAGGCTAATATTCCATTTCCAAGTTGGTAATAAAAAAACCTTGTTTGAGCTAATGAATTCTAGAAAACGGTAGCTCATAAAATCCTGCAGAAGGGTTTAAATTTTGACTTTGAGAAGTTTCTAACGGTTTGAGTTAGGCAGCCCTAAAGTGAAACCTGAGTTGGAGTCATCTTTCCTGTTGGAGTCTTTTGAGTCGTTAAATTCCAATACTTTTCCTTACTGGTATGTTTGAGAGCAGCACAAAAGCTTTCTGCGCTACGCCTGGTTTAGCTGTCGTGCTTAGAACGGCCTTTAGTTCTGGCTTTCCCCCTCTTAGGTCAGCTTCTGCGATAAGGGCTCTTTGCGGAGGCTGGCTGAGATCCCCGAAGGGCACACAGTTGGTGACCTCTCCTCTGAGGGATTGCAGATGAATAGGCCATAACTTGAGCAGACTTTAGCCCCCATCCTCTTCTTGCTAGGCCTTAACATCCAGGAGGAGGTGTCCCACGTCTGTTTAGGATAAGTTCAACTCCAGTGTGCCTGTGTAGTGTGAAGTCACCTTCCAACTTGCTGCTTGCAAGTGTGCAGAATTCCTGGGATGCTTCAGGAAATTGCCCAGTCCTTTTTAAACATCTTCCCCTCAGTCCTGAGAAACTTGTTTTCCTGTGAACAGGTTTGTATATTGTTAGCTTTGTCTCACAACTGAAGGTTACGTACTCCCAGGTCTCATAGATGTATTTGATACGCAGTGGAAATCTTGAAGATTTTGCACGCAGGACCTAAGTCGTATCTAACGGGCTTAATCTGTATGCTTGGTATAAAATTTAGCTGTATAAAGCTGCTGCTCCCCTCTGCACCTCACGATCCGCCTTTGCTCAGGACAGAACAACCAAGATCCCAACTCGAAGGAATGTGCTTTCGCAGAGAGTACAGACGAACTACTGAAGAGCAGTTTGGAGGAAAAGCAACGCCGCGTGCTAGGAGCAGAATGTGTAGCAGCGAGGCGAAATGCCCGATTTCCAGCCTTGAAGCTATGGGTCTGTGCATGGTCAACATTTTTCTAACAGAGTGCTCTGACATGGGTTTCCTGTAATAGCATTGGTTTGGCTGTTAACCTTAGTAGACAAAAAAAGCAAGCTGCTTTTTTTTCCCCATTTGGTGCCTTATTGCAAAATGATGTCTTTCAAAGGTATAATGTTTTATAGTTTTGTTCTGTGTCGAGCAGAGATGCAGAGATCTGCGT
The DNA here is from genome assembly GCA_034782735.1 of Sagittarius serpentarius. NCBI lineage: Eukaryota > Metazoa > Chordata > Aves > Accipitriformes > Sagittariidae > Sagittarius > Sagittarius serpentarius. Next base: position 11,610,700 of record JAVKLA010000049.1, read on the forward strand.
CGCCTACTTCAGGAACAAATCTTAGTACTAAAATTTGGCAGAAAGAAGTGGAAGGAAGAATAGATGTCCCTTATCTCTGTAGTGATTAGTACTTCTTCCTCCTGACGCAGGTGTCTGCCTTTCACGCTTCTTGTCTGGTTTGTGATAGGCCTTTGTTTCATTATGGGATTGAGCTTTGATTTAGTAGTCCAGAGTGTTTCAGATGAACGATGCTGTCTAGGTCTGGCAAAACTGAAATACGTTATTGGCAATTATCTGTGTGAATTTTGTACTATGGAGCCTTTAATGTTTGAAGGCATTAGTAGGTATCATGTACTGTCAGAATTTTTGGACTGTACTAAAACTTTACACTTGCTATGGACAATATTTTTCATTTTGATTTTTTTAAAAAATAAGAATCTGCAGTTAATCACTGACGCTAAGTAGTGATACTGTGTGTACTGTGTCACGTGCCCAGGGCTGCAGAGACTTGTCCATAAATCGTGATGTCGGGATAGAAGGGAAAATATGCCGAGAGTTATCGAAGGCAGAAGTCATCTGGCAAATGCAAGCTTGTCATAAGGTTATTTAATTAGAGGAGTTACTAAGTAATTTTTCATACTTCTGGGACTCATTCCATCTGTTTGTGTTCAAAGATGTCCTCCTTGAAAGAGGTAATGTGCCTTGTTTTTCAGTGGCTCAGTTTCTGAATCTGAACATTAACCTTATCCCCTCTTTAAAAAGGTTAAGATTTTAAGTTAATCTTGCTTTTTGTTTTCCTATTGTTTTCTCGGCGCACAAAGCAGTGCTTTTGCATGCTACAGAAAAGATCCAAGACAGAGCAACTTTAATTCCCTTGTCTCAACCTATCTTCAATTTCCCTATACGCCTGTGATAACCTTCTGTTGGGGCTGAGAAAATGTGGAGTAATGTTGTGTTGCTTCGTTGCATCATAACCCTGCAGATCTGATCCGGCAAAACACTCAACCTGTTAACTGCATCTTGTTTTTCTTTTCTCTTTTTCTTTTTCTTTTTTCCTCATCCAAGATAGCTCTCTTGGATCCTGTTTCTATGTTGTTTTGTTATAGCAGTCACCTTGTTCCCTTTACTAACAAACTGCAGATGCAACCGCCACAGCAGCTTTGCCTTTATACTTGCATTTCTGATAAATGTATATCCTTTTGATCTCAGTTACCTTTGCAGGTTGAAATATTTGTAAAACAAAATTAAGCTGGAAAGGATTTAGTTCTAATTGCTTTCCCTTGCTGCTGTCTGTGCTTCAAGACTTGTATAAAGGCATGGGAGGTTTTTTTTTTTTTTCTTCCATTCTTTCCTTCTGCCTCAGCTGGCTCTTGTATGGCAGCTGAGGGATTGCCTGCTGCTTCCTTCAGAAGTATCTAGATGGAGAACTGGAAATACCTCATTTTTTGAATACTTCAGGATACTTAAGTTATTGCATGCATACATTTTAAGTTGAGTTCTGCTTACTTAATCCTTCACTTTTCTTTCAATTACTTAACTCCAGTTTCCGGGACTTCCAGAGTATGAGACTTTCTCATGTGGGTAAATATTAAAACAAAGCACCCCAGCCTTTGCTTTCTGTGCTTTCCCCCCAACCCTGCCTTCCTGTGGAAAAGCTGCTTGGTTTGTTGTTTTTTTTTTTTTTATTTTAGCGAGTCGGTCTTAAAGCTAAGAGCAAGCAGTGATGAGTTGAATTCAAAGAGGATTAGGGACAGGACTTTGAAATGCAGGCTAATTCATCAGACACTTCTGATATTGTAGAATTAACAAGAGATGGCATTAAATCATGCCTGAGCATTTGTTGGAGTAATTGCCTTCTTTCAAGCAGAAAAATATGTAGCGGTTTTGAGTGATGGGTGGTTTAATGTTGTAACTAAACTTGTAATCCTTCTGCTGGTCATGGGAACACCCCTTTCAGCGCGCTTTTTCCTTGGTACCCCGGCTGCTGCTTCTTCCCTTCCATCAAATACCTCAGAAAATTTAGTGGTTTAAAAAAAACCCAACTAGTGAAATATACACCTGTACATCCATACCTGCGCCAGCTCACTGTTAGGTCACCCGAATGAATCGGATCACCTGATCTGCCACACCAGTGTCTATAAGGGGAGAAGCGGGGACAGTCCAGCAGCTCAGGACGGTGATGTGGTGAAGAGTGAACAGCCCCTTTCAGCAGCAGCTGGTCTTTAAAGCAGCTGACTTGTCAGGGTAAGCGGCACCAGCTACACGCTCGCTTTGCGAAGCATTGCAGCAGTTTAAGATTATATTGTCTTTCTGGCTCCTTCCCCTTGCTGCGCTCCTTCCCTGGGATCTTTCATCTGCTGGAAGTAAAATCAGCTGGGATTGTTAAACAGGGGTTTAGTCCAATCTTGTTCATTTTTTTGAATGACTAATGTGCCCGCTGTATCTCTTGGATCTGAGCTGGAGCCTGTGTACTTGCATTAAGCTACCTGAATGTTCAGATTTCACATCTTGGAAAGTGCTCAAGCGAGAAAATGAATACCCACAGTAATTCTCAAACAAGAGCTCTGGACTTTGAAAGAAGCGCAGTGGGCAAATGCTGATTGTGCATCAAGCCATGCCCTACTTTGTTGGGACCTGTCACCTCTCTTTCTACCCAGTCTCATTCCAGAAACTGATCAATTAAAACAATCAAACAAAAAAAACTTAAAATGTTCTTTGCAAACCTTATAAAGTGTGGGAAAAGCAGTAGGTATGAGATAGGCATGCTCAAATTAATGCTGCTGCCTGAGCACGTACCTCAAAACACTTTTTAACCCATGCGACATGATGCCAAAATGCTCCCTGGAGGTGGACGTACCAGTAAGATGCCTTTACCGTTTGCAACTTGTTAAAGTTTTGCGACGTCTTCCTGACTCTTCTTTTTTGCTGTGGAAGTTTTTTTTCCTGGCATATGCATAACAGATCAGATCGCTCGGCTCCTTTTGATTGATGATGATTTATGCTTAATTTATTCTTGGATATTTTCCCAATCTAGCACAGCTAAAAGAGCGACATAAACACCATTGCTGCTGAGTGTGCACTTACTGTGTAAATTGTGGAATTACGTGTCTGCACCAACAATAATTTCAGCATAGAAGGCTGTTTTAAACATTATTTAAAAAACACGTGAATTAACTACTGAAAGAAATGTCTTTGTCTCCATCAATCTTTTCTTTTGAGAGGTAAAATTGAGTGATAATAGATGTTATCTCAAATTTAAATAATCATTGCAAATATTTTGTGATGTTTTATTTCTGTACTCTGTGGCAGGTAGTGCAAACAAATAAGATTTTTTTTTCTGAGACATGAGGAATTTAACACAAAATACTGGATACTGTTTCAGACTCCCTGCTGCCATCCTTAGAGTTTATTCCTTGCTTTCAAAGTTAGTGGTACACTTGAGTGTACCCTTCCATCAGTCCCAGCACCCTTAAATGTTTCTCCTAGTCATTTTTTTTCCCCCCCTCCCTCCTGCCATCCACCCTTACACATTTACGCAGCTTCATGAATCATGAGGGTTGAATAGTCTTAGGAAAAAAAAAAACCAGCAAAACTTTTGAATGGCTCCTCTGCAGTGTGTCTGTTGCATTTGTGTTCTTACTGGTGTACGAGACTTTCCCCTCACTTCTGCTGTTTCTGTGGAGAGGTGACAGTCTCTCCCACGAGTCGGAGCAAGATTCTGTTTTGCTTTCTGCTCCTTGGGCACTTCACAGCAGGTGCTGGTCCCGCTTCTCTCTGTGGTAGCCTCTGCGGAGATTTTTGCTTGGTGGGTAGGGCTTCCTTAGGCATGGTAGACTTGGGTCAGCAGATGTTGTTAGAAGTAGCCTCTGGGAAGAAGATGCGTTCCTATCCACCCAGGCTTTATTGGAGCCGGGCTGTGTGTTAGTGCACCGTCTTGACTGTCCTCTCCGTCTGATGACCACTTCAGATCCAACAGCTTTTTTTTCCACTGTACGGCTGAAGAAAACAAAGGGTGCGTTGTAGTTTTTTGGGTTTGTGGGTTTTGTGGGGTGTTTTTTTCCTCTTCCTGGTGGTATACTAGCTTGCCAGTTTTGTAAGGCAAGTAGTTTAGTTTTCTGCTTTCTTGGTAGGTGATAAGGTTGACCACTTAGTTTAGACATTTATTACTAGAGTGGATGAAATCTCTAGGCAAAAGGGAACATGGTTTATTAAAGGTCACCTGGAGCTGGATGCTGGAATTCTCACAGAGCTGTAAGAGCGTTGTAGGGGTTTTTTTCTGCCTTTAGGATCACGTTATACGATGTCAGATGCTTACAGAGGAATTTATTGTTTGTTGTAAAATACTGAAATACAGTCTAAAACTGCAAAGCATTTGCAGGCTAATCAATTAACCCAGTGTGTATATTAAAGCAATGAGGGGATTTGGGGGATAAGTCATGCTGTTACTTTTAGGTTATCTTCAGATTTTAATTCATTCCCTAAAATATACTGAAATGCAAATCTTCGAATTTAACAGTTTACCTGTACTTAAAAGCTTACTGCCTGAATAGCCCTACCTGCCCTACCTGGGGGTTTCTGTTGCTCATTGGCTTTTGTCGGCTGAATAAATTTATTGTGCCCAGAATCCTTTAATGAAGTTGAACCAGAACTCCGACTTGATCCCATTTGCTGTACAAATAAATCTTCTGCTGCAAAGCTGGATCAGACCTTCCTGAGAGAATATGTATACATGTACACCGGAAACTTCAGATAAAGCATTATTTTTGTCTAATCCATTCTGGGTTTATAAAATGTCAGGTTTTATAGCTGTTTCGGTACTTCAAATAGTGCTTGTAAGCTCTAAAATATGTGCTTTGCCCTAAGTAAATGCAAAATTTACACGGGAGGTAGGGCACTAATGCACTTAATTTTGTCTGGAGACTATAGCTTATAGTAATTGGCATTTTCAAAAATGTTTTGAGTGTATATCTAAACATATTTCTTATCTATGGAGCCATCAAAGTATAATTTTCATTACTTCTTCCCTTTTTTTGAGAATTTAAAATTGCCTCCTTGTGTGCCGGAGGGGAGTGTGTGTGTTTCTTCCCCCTTGCTGGAAGCTTCTGTTTTTGTTTTGAACGTTCAAACATGTGAAAGGAATGTACCTTTGGCAGCAATTTACTTAAACTGAGTAAAGGAATAAGAATGAAAATTCAATCGTCTCTTGCTGTAATAATTTCAGACATTATGTCTAACAGTGGTAATCAAACATCGCAAAGTATATATGTATATTTCAAGTCATTTTTCTGTTTGTGTTGCTTCTTGGTGTACTTGGAAATGTCTGTTTTACTAATGCTAAGCAGGTTGGCTATCAAAGCAAGCCAGCATTTGTTTACGGGCTATTCGCTGCTCGTGCTGCCTCTAAGAAGCAGTGTTCTAGGCATTTCAGAGCACGCTTTATCTCGGTTTCGTACAAAACATTTTTGCTGGCAGGGGAAGACATGGGTGCCCTGTAACGTAATTACATTACATTGCTGGAGTGCTTGCCTGGCACGTTGGAAAGCTGGATTCATTTACTTCAGCAAGAGAGGCTTGGGGTCATGTTTCTGAAGACATCTCGGAAGGTGGGGAGCGAGCGTTGGGTCAGAAAGCAAGCCAACACGCTGGGCTCTGTCCTCTGCTGAAGGTTCTCCTGGGTTAGGAGGAGCTGGCGCTTCAAAGCCTGCTTAGCTATTCTGTAAGCATCTAACGTGATGCCTAATGAAAAGATTGTAAACCGAACTGGGGGAAAAGAGAGGTAGATATTAAGGGCCAGCAGTAGCAAAGAAAATTGGGCTCTGGCTGCATCTGTGGCTGAGGCAGCTGTCAGACTCTGCTCAGCTTTGAGTCCTTTTCTTAGGTAGCTAAGCTCTGTGAGGAGCCTTCATGCTTGGTTTAGGGGTCTGAATTGTAGCAGGCATTAAACTGTTGCAATGCCAAGTGCTGCTCTATATAACATCAAAGTGCTGCTGTGTATCGGGCCCCAAGTACACGATCAGAACAGAAGTATATGAAGTGCTGAGAGGAGCATTGTCTGCATTGAGAGCACCCCTTCCAAAATCATCAACTGATTTGACTCGTCTGTACCGCACGATGCAGCGAAGCCTTATATTAGGCCAGCTGGATCAAATGATGCTCTTTGAAGGTGCTGCCAGTATTCAGTTTCCTCTTAGAAAATCATCAGTGAAGAAAATCTGTCTGCAGTTGGCCCTTGGCCAACATCTTAAAAGCAAGTACCAAAACAGATATTAAGCCGTAGCATGTATTTTGTCCCATGAAGCCATGTTTCTCAATTATTCTATCTGAGTGTATGCTACCAAGGCAAGTAGAACTTTGTTTCCTTCTGTATAATTCCCCGCTTTGTATTCTGCGTGAACTTCTTTAAAAAGTTGTGCTGGTGCATGGTGGTGAGCAAAGCAATAGGTTTGCCGTGTGTCTGGGCTAGCTGGATGGCTTTCGCCCTCGGGTAGCACTGTGCGTTAGCCTGTGAGATGTTTTCATCTGCCTTGCTGCCATTTCCATGGAACAGCTGTCCGGGTAGCACGTGGTGCAGTCATAGCTCCCGACCATCTCCTGTGCCCAGATGTTGCATGTTGTTCAGCATCTGGGTTGTCTGAGGGAGGAACAGCTGGTTTTCGGGGTACACTCGGCTCCCACTTAAGTTGTTCTCAACCACAACCACAGCTTTGCTGAAGTCTGCGTTGACTCGCCACTTGTAAGGCATGTGGTATCTTAATATATCTAGTGATGTTACACGTTGGTAAGTTGTTCTCTTGTTGATAGGAAGCCAGTGTAGGATAGAAATCTCTGCTATAATGAGATCTAATACATAGCAGTTAAATGTCAAATCCGTGATGCTTGAAACTTTAATTAAAAGAAAAAAAGTACTGGAAGACAGAAATAGGAAAAACAGTAGTAGTTTTAAGTGGTTTTTATGTAGGAGCCATACCTAGGGACTTGGATCAGTTGAATTTCTTCTTTTTTATTGTGCCAAGTGAAAAAACAATTGACAAAACACTAATTGCTTTGCAGTGCTTGGGAGGAATGTAGTATTCAAGGCAAACAAATATACCAAATCCAGAAGGGTAAGTGGTCTGGAAGATCTAAGTAATGGTAGCGAAATTATCCACTAATGTACATCTGTGTATAATTACAGCTTTCTAAACTCAAATGGCACTAGTCTTAAATTTCTTGTTGAATATGATCATGTCTTGTTGTAGATGTGTAAAAACGTGTTTGAATCTTGCTTTGCATTTGTACTACCTCATCCTCCCTTTCCCCGCGCCAGTCAGAGCAGCTGCAAATGTGTAACTAATCATTTCATGAAACAATTTTTTCGAGTCTAGTTCTCAAAACTGGAGTTTCATATTGCATCTTTGTCGTGTCTCAAATTCAGTCTGCAGCGTAGTGTTAATGGAGTGGGTGAGTTGAGCAGGAAAAGAAAAGTGGTAATAGCAAGGTTTGTAAACTGATGTAAGCTTTTTGAGGCATAGAGGGCTTATCATATCCTGAAAGAAAAAGTTGCTGCACTTCAGTGATTCATCAGCCTAAAAAAAAACCCTAAAAAACTCCCAGATTTATTCAGTTCAACCATAATGAATTGTGGTTATGGTGTGCAAAGAATGTTTTAACAAATTGGTAAGTAAATATACATCACCTTAACTTCTGAGCTTTTTGAGTAGCAAAGGTATTTAGATAATTGAATTTAAAAATTACATTTAATTTAGGTTTATTTGGTACATCTGAAATATTGCTACAATACCGTTGTGAGGCTTCTCACTGAGTGGAGTTGAAAGGTTGTCATTTTGTTTCTTCGCATGTCGTCTGGTACTGAATCAGGAATTAATGGGAAGCAGTGACATGATGCGTAAAATTAACGTATGCCAAATCCCTGCAACACGTGCATTATAGCTGGCGTGTCCTATTTTGATGTTGCTATGTGTGTCCTGGCCTGAGAAAGTAACTACATGAACAACGACCACAAATGTATTCCTGTAGTGGCATTCCACGTGCATCTAATGTTTGGTTAGCATCTCTGCTAGTTGGCCAGCTACCTTTTTATTTTTAGTAAGCTCAGAATACTTGTCCAGGTGTATTTACAGCATTTACGTATTTAGGTTGTGGCCTGATATTGTCAGCTTTTTTAGTATGTCAGGAAAATGGTATTTTAAAGTATCAAGTACTAATAGTATTACTTTTAATACAGAAAAAGGCATCAACCTTTTCTTTTTAATTTTTATTCATTAAGTCTCCCTCTTGCGCTCTTGTGATTAAAGAGCTGTGCCTCCTCTTAAATGGTTTCAGTTGCTTTCAATCTTGCCTTAAACTTAGCTTTTTGTATGAGTGACTTTTGTCAGTGCAAGCATTGTTATCTTCTACTGAGAAGATTACTCATGAAATGCAAGTGGCTTTTTAAGATCACATTAGAGGTTGGAATTTTCTTCCACTCCAAGCAAGCTGAAAAAGCAACTCTGTCCTGTGATGATGACAACATAGGAATGTCATTTGACCGTATGATTCATTCGTGTATTGCACCAAATTACCATGCTGAAGCAATTTACAGTCAGAGCTGTAAAGGAACTGGTTGTATTTATGTCTATGGTTTTAATGACTGCTTTCTTCTCCTTTTGTGCACTCGAGTTCTCTCTAAAGGATATAAGATACCGTTTGCCCCTGGAAGGCATGGGTTTCCCACATGTACTTTCCAAATGCTTTATTGGGTGAAAGTTAGTGCTTACAACAGAACATCAGTTTTAGCTGAATAGTCTGTTTTTAAAAAAAAATCAAAATAGACTTCTTTTGGAGAAGAGAAATACCACAAAGCCCTAATCTAGGTCACAAAGGTTTGAGGTTAATCTCCCATACTCTCCTATTGCTATACGGTTTTACGGGGAGTCTTAGGAGGCAAGTTGAACATCGAGCAGTCTGCGGTGGGAACTTTCATCCTGGCGGCTCGGCTCACCTCGGAATGTCTGAAGGCTGTACCCAGGCAGTTTCCTAGAAGCCTCAAACTTACAAGCATTCAAAATGGCATTTAGCTGTAAGATCTCTAAATCTACCTTTGCCTTTGGTGGCTTATGTTTATTAAAAAAACCCAAAACACGACAGCAGTGGCAAAGCCCAAAGTGGAAGAACTTTATGAATAATTATGCTTAATGGCACAGGCTCCTCAGCTAGAAGGATTAATGGAAGGCAGAGTTTTCGCCTAAAGACTTAAAGGGAAGGGGAGGGAGAGAATGAGAAAGCACTCAATAGGTTTTGTTTAATTACAGGAGAAATCCTTACAATTTTTTTTGATTGCTTAATAGATGGTTTGCATTTATTTTTCAACTTACATAGGTATTTTTTTTTTTAGACTTGTTATAGTAATTTGGGATAGTGAAGAGAATTTTGCAAATTCTCCTGGAATTTTGCAAAACTTGCCATTCTTACTTGGAAGATATTTCTTCCAGCTACAGTTGATACTTGCACTTACTGTCCCCGTAGTACTGCTATCTACAAAATGGTGCAGAAAGCCAAATAACTAGTGAAATACAACTTTCTAGAACCGTATAGAAGGCTGCTGTTCCAGTGTGCTGGTGGGACTCAGTGCACAAAGACAGATAGTTTCCCTCACCTGCATGAGCTATGATCGTTTTCTTGAAATGTTTTCTGTGTTTTGGGGAATTTTGGGGGGGGAGTTCTTTGTTGGTTTTTTGTTGTTGTTGTTGTTGTCTTAAGTCTTTCTTTAAGCAAAATTATTGACCTCCACAAGGCCCAGTGGCCCAAAGCATGTACCAACGTGGTGAAATGTAGAAGAACCACCTGGATAAATTCCTTCTCTCTGGTATCCTTGATGCATGACGCTGTGAAAAATGAGCATTTGTAGCATTTCATTTTTAAATGATTTAGTGTTTAGATGGCTGTTTTTCTGAAAATGATTAACAGTAACAAAAGCATCAGTATTCAGTTTTGCATTTCAGTGTTTTAGCAATTGGATGCCTCTTTTCAACACACTTCCAAATATTAGTGCTTACTTAATGTAGACACTTAAGCTGAATTTACATTGGAAAGTTCAGACATGCCTGGGGACATGCTGAAATGATATCATTTGTGGTTGAAATGTTCCCCATTACATAAGTTTGGCCTGTTTCAACTACTTACTATTCTACCCAGAGAATTCCCAGACGTGGCTAAGGAGCTGGGATGGCAGAGACAGTTTACCGTATGCGGTTTGTACACCATCACCCTGTTCTGCAGACTCTGACAGATTCCTAGAAGAGATACGAACTGTTCTGCACTGCTTGGCTTCGGTGCCTGGTAATGTTTTTAGGTGCACTTATTGATTAGTATAGGCATAGTATTGTACCTTCTTACACAGTATAGTAAAGGCGTTGTCTTTAGCAGGGCTGCGCAAATAAAACCGGTATTGTAACTGGGACTTCTTCAGTGCAGATGTAGAAGAGGAAACAGAATTTCCTTTGGCTAGCGTGCAAGAACAACAGAAGCTTAAATCAGTTGGCTAAGTGTATTGTGCAAATCGGCATGCACTTGCTAATTATCTTAAAAAAAAAAAAAAAAGTTACCCTCTTCTCTGCTTCTTCCAAATGCATAACAGGATAAATTCCAGCTTGACATCTTGTATTTTTGTGTTAATGAGCATACAAGAGCGTGGGTTTTTTTTCTGTTGAAAGGAAAATGATATTTACAGATTCAGAATAAATGTTGGAAATCGGAGGAGGGGGGGAGATGAAACTTTTTTCCCCTGTGTAAATGGGTATTATCAATGTTGCTGGAATCGCAAATCCAGTGGAGTTGCCTGTGAAGCCCAGAATAAACTCCGCTGAAATGAACACATGAAAACAGCAACTTGAAGATATTTTGGAAGTTTTTTTTTCCAGTAGTAAGGCTGCTGCTCTGGATATAACTGCTAGATAACCTGACTTCTCTTTTTCAGATAACTTTCCTATTTGGGCTGTTCCTTGCTAGAGTAGGGCTTTCTTCAGATTTTGTTTAATCTTTTTGCCTGCATTGCTCATTTGAGTGTTACCGATTTTAAAAGAAATGAACGAACAAATAAATAAAATAAAAAATACATTTCCTTCTTAAACATTTGTGGTTTGTTTTTTTTCTAAATAAGAATTCCTGCATAAATTAAATGCAAAAACCTGTTTTAAATTTTTGTTCTGGTTTTATGTTTTTCAAGTAATAGAGGAAATAATCATCCTTTCTCTTAAAATCCAAAGTTAGCTGTCTTGGAACACTTGAAGTTTAAAGTCCACAAAACTTAGTTATTGCTGTTTGCTTTGAAAACACAAAATTAAATCAATTAAGGAGATTATTTTAAAGTTTATGTACTTTTTTCAGGAGGACCCAAATGATATCGACCCCAAAAGGAAAGACGTGCGTGGCAATGATGGGGAGGACAAAGCACAAAGTGTGGAGACGCTACCTCCAGGTATCGCAGTAACGTTTGTTATGAAAGCTCCATAGCCATAAAACTTTTATCCTTGGAAGCTGTAAAACACAGCAGTTGTTCTAATTCTAATCATTCTTCGTAGTTTGGAAGTGCTAGGATTATTTTAGCAATATGTACTTCTCTGTTCTTAAAGCTTCAGCTTCCTTAAATCTGACTTGCTTCACTGCTCCTTTGGGTTTAAAACCATAGAGAATATGACTCTTTGCTAGTACGTTTGTATTGTCCTGCAATAGGTTTGAGCTGCCATAAAAGCCTCTGGTACAAAAGTAGTCCATTTTTCTTGACGGATAATGCTGGCAGGCAGCACACAAGTTGCCTTGGGACTGTGCTTCCGACTGAAGATTCAGTCAATGTTCATGCTTTTTTAGTTTTGTCTAGCTTTTGCTGTGGCAGTTTTCCCTGAGCGTGCTGGTGGCGCACCTTTTATTTTTCTCATGCTTGCTCGGTATTTGTCACGTGCTGGCAAATAACAGAGCAACTTGATTTTTGTTTTATTTGAGTGAAATGGTCTTATGCCTTGAGGATGAGCAAGGAAAATTAAGTGTTAAGGAATCTTCATTTCATGTGACTGCTTCCATAAACTTCTTTTGCTGCTTAACGAGAGTTAAGTCTCGCATCAACGAGACTTAATATATAGCTAGAACTGATGTACTAGGGAATATGGAAATAGTAAAATGGATTTGAATATTTTACACTGTACTGAAAAGGTTTACCAAGCAGGGAGGATAACTTTGATCAGATAGCTTCACAACACATTTTACTCTTCTTCTATTAATCCGAACGTTGGCTTACAAATACATCTTAGCCAAACATTTGAAATACTATGAGGTCTTGAAGAAAGAACTAACCAAGGTGAACTTTCCTTTAAGCAGCTGGAAGTTTCCATCCCCAATGATTTTTGTTTTACAGTCTTAGACTCCTTTACAGTATAAGCTATTTGACATTCATGGCTTTTTTTTCCTGTAGCCTTTGGCCTACCTTGTCTTTCTGGAGAGGGGAAACAAGACTCTGGTTATGTATGTACACTTTTGGCAAAACCTTTACTTTGTGTATGAATTGGGAAATAAATCCTAAAAAGTTGAAGAGCTGGCTTACTTAACTTGGTTTCTGGCAGATCTTTTCAAGTATATTTCTTTCCCTTAGTGGAACTTTCTGCAAATATTGTTACTAGGATTATAGGTCAGCCAATTTTGCACCTTCCAGCTACTATTCTTATTTCCCCTTGTTGAATGTTTATGTATTCTGGGCCAAACCCTGTACGTGTCCTCTAAGTCCGTCCTTTCCCAGTGGCACTAAGTAGCCATTTGAGTATTAAAAGAAGTGGGAAGTGTCACAGGTTGACAGGGAGAGATATCAGAAGCTGGAGGAGTTGAAGTTAGAAGTAAAATCAAGTGTAAAGTAGAGCAAGTTAGGGCTTTTTTCATTTCATCTGTTGATTAGTAATCTCTTATGACTTGCTTTAACAGGCGGGAGGATCGTTACTGCAAAGTAGTAGGAAAGTCTCAAATCAGACATCAAAGGCTACACAGAATTATGCACTCTTACATCACTATTTTGATTATTTTCAATTCATGTAGGCAAACTTGAATCCTTATGGCAGTGAAGCTTGGAATTCATATTTCTGCAGGTTCTTTGCACTGTTTTAAAGCAAAGTTATCGAATTTTAGGAGGGCTTTGGTTCAAAACTTTCTTGCTTTTCCGCTGAGGTTAGGAGACCTGTAGTTTAGGTTTCAGCATTATGCAGCGCGGTATCTTTCAGAACTTCTTGGAATTAAGGAATTGTTTATTCATCTTTAAAATGACTTTATATAAAGATTAAACTGTTGGGTTTTCTACCTTCTGTACATCAGAGTGTATCTGTCCTTTGTCATTTGGTGACTTTTTTTACACGCTGCAAAAGTCCATTTCTTGCTTTGTGAAAATAGTGATGTTAGCTCTTGTAGTTAGGAAGACCGACCCTGAACTGTCTGCATGGATAACTGAAGCAAAACCATGTAACGGGTTTGCTGGAATGATAGGAGTTTCAGCAGTTACTCAAACAGCTCTTTTTGTTAATGAAGAACTGGAACCTCTTAATGCCTGTAAGTCAAAATAATCAAATTTATATCGAGTATCCTACTGCTTCTAAGCTGTATTGAGTCAGTAAGAGGGAGGGCAAGCTATTTAGGGGATTTTGTATCCATCTATTCCTACTCTTTGTTGCCTGCTGGTTGGCTGTGTGATTTATCTGCTATGCTTTTTTTTCTTTTCTATCTCACTTCAAGCTGCTCTTACTGTTATCTGACTTTTCCCTAATAGATCTGATTCACACGGCTGACAGAGCTTTCTGCTGCGGCCAGAGCCAGGCTTTGCCTCCTTCCTGGCTCCTGAAGCCAGATTCACTTGTTCTTATTTTCTGTGGGCTGTCACTGCTTTTCAGTAAATTTAGCCTTATGAAGTGATCTCCTTTCTTCTCAAATTTACTCTTATGCTTTCTGGACTAGTGTTGCATTTGCTGGTTTTGAAGTCTTGGAAAATGGGAAATGATAGATTTTAAATAATTTATATCAAGCTCTACTTGGATGGAAACGGGAATGGAATAAAATGTACCAAACTAGCACTATTTTTTAAATACAGCTACTTATTACAGAGCACAAAAATCAAAATGTGCTTCCTATTTAAAACCAACCATCTTAGTATTAAAAATAATAGCAGTGAATTGAACTGATTTTGTTGATTGCCTTCTCGCAAGACTTCAGAGCTGGGAAATACCTAGGACAAAAAGAAACAACTCCACTGGATTTCACCTTTTTCTTGTTTCTACTCAGCTTCTTAAGCTGAGAACAGTCTGTAAAATAAGCACTTCTTGTCAAAACTAACTGTAGCACTGCAGCATACCCTGATTCCAGGTTCTTAGCTGGTTCAGTCATTTATTTCTTTGGATTTCTGTTTTTTTTTGTTTTGTTTTGTTTTGTTTGGGTTTTTTTTGGTTTTTTTTTAGAGGGGGTCTATTTGACTCTGGTAGCAAACTCTGCGGTTCATTTACTGTTGAGTTTAAAAGATTAATTTATTGTCATGTTAGGTCTCACTACAGGCAAACACACGTTTTCTTGAATTTGAAGTTACAAACTTGCTTAATTTAAGTTTGAAATACTGTAGCTGTATTTTCTGATACTCATTCCACCTGGCAAAGTCATTGAATTGAAACTCAGGAAACTACAGAGCCAGCTAAGTCCCCAGAAGAAATTAAATCAAACATGCTCTTCTTTGTGTACCCCAGAGAAGCATACAACAGAAACAGTACCTATTATTGGAAAAGGTTTGCTAAAGCACTTTTAACTTCAAAATTTAGTTGATAAATTGTCAGAAAGGCAAGCCTTTCAGCAAGAGTAAGACTGGACAATATACTTAGCTTTGGATCAGCCTTTCATTTTCCAGCAGTGTCGTGGTTTAACCCCAGGCAGCAACTCAGCCCCACGCAACCGCTTACTCACTTCCCCCCCACCCAGTGGGATGGGGGAGAGAATCGGAACAAAAAAAAGGTAAAGCTCGTGGGTTGAGGTAACAGTTTAATAGGACAGAAAGGAAGAAACTAACAATGACACTAATAACAATAATAAAATGACAATAATAATAAAAGGATCGGAATACACAAAACAAGTGACGCACAGTGCAATTGCTCACCACTTGCCAACCGATGCCCCAGCAGCGCTCCTCCCCCACCCAATTCCCCCAGTTTCTATACTGGGCATGACGTCCCACGGTATGGAATACCCCTCTGGCCAGTTTGGGGCAGCTGTCTGGGCTGTGTCCCCTCCTCCCAACTCTCCTGTGCCCCTCCAGCCTTCTTGCTGGCTGGGCAGGAGAAGCTGGAAAGCCCTTGACTGAGTCTAAACACGACTGAGCCACAACTGAAACCGTCCGGGTGTTACCGACGTTCTTCTCAGCCTAAACCCAAACCCCAGCGCTGTGCCAGCTCCGAGGGAGACAGTTAACTCTGTCCCAGCCGGAACCAGGACAAGCAGTTAACTTGAGCTGTTAGCACTGGTAACCATGTGGGCAGCCCGTGTTGCATGTTGTAAGTTTGTAAAGAACACAGCCTGCTTAAGAAGAATGCTCGTGATGACATCACCATTGTCACTGATGTGATGCCCTCATGACCTCTTGTGGTTTAGCTTCTGGATGGAAGGGAACTGGAGGAGTGGATGGGGGTGGCAGTCCTGAAGCAGGCATAGCATTAAAATCCATTGGAAGTTGGAGCATTTGAAAGTTGAAGGTCCCATATAAATGCATTTTAAGTGTAGATTATATTTTGTGCAATGCACTAAAATCTTGATTTCTAGACCGGAAAAGTGGTGACATGACGTGCCCTGTATTTCAGAAGATATTCAACGTATGTTCTGGATTGAAGCTATATTATAGATTAGAAGGAAGGGTGATATAGTTACCAAGGAGGTTGCAAAAGCTTTGGGAAATGCGAAGGTAGAGAGTTATTTGGGGAGATGATCTTGTGATCTCTGTTTTTCTTCCAGTTTCCTGAATCAAACCATTCTTGCACTTTGTGTAGTTTTGTTGCAAGTGAGGTTTGGTGTAATTTTTGTAAATAACTCTGTATTGGGTTATTTGTAGTGTGGTAGCTAGCTGAGGTGTAAACTTGTTTTCAAAGTAAGTTCCTGGAAATGTTTTGAAGAATGAACTTGAAAGGCTAAGAAAAACTCTTGGCAGTCTGTGGGCTACCAACAGCAGCTGGGAAGTTTCCTTTTTAAAGTTCTTTCAGTAACTGGAATTTGAAAATCTGTATTTCTCCCTTCGGTTGTTTTCCTGTAGTTTCCCCTCTGGGCTGTTTCACCAAGTGTCTATTAAATGTTCTGCAGTTTGTTTTTGTTTAACTCTCTAGTTCTAGCATCTGTGTGTGTGCATGTTTTAACTTCTTTAGGGATGGTAATTCAGAGGTAAAAACAGTTGCTTAGAATTTAATTGGCTAGCTCTTAAACCAGTAATCCAAAAGCATGGGTGCTTTTCTCTTACTCTGTGACTTTACTTGGATGTTGGAAGTTTCTTAAAAACAAACCAACCAACCCAAAACCTCCTCCCCCCTCTCCCCCCTGCCCCTTGATATTTTTGCCTTACAACCTCCACTACCATCTGATAAATCACACCTTGGGTCTACGTTGCTTTTGTAGATGAGATCCTTGGATGATCCTGAGATGATAGAGAATTTTTAATCACGTTGGTGGTATTTGTCTGGTTAAACAACAGACAATTACTTTGTTTAATGGTGGAAAGAAAGCGTTCTTTCAATATCCGAGTCTTCTAGCAGGAGTTAACGCACTATGGTTGGGGCACGGCTTACGGATAGAAAGCTGTAAATGAGGCCTGCCGTAGTTTCCATGCTGTGCGGGTTGAGAAAGGCAAACCTTGAAACATCTGAGCAACCTCTGACTCTCGTTAATAGCTGTTAGGGTAGTATTCCCTCTATGCATATCAGCTTAGTTTAGGATATGCCTGAACGATATTTGTCTAAAAGCTGAGCTCGACTGGCGTGACATCTCTGGAACCTGCTACTTACTGAACTTAATTGAAAGTACCTTAAAAACTTTGTATGTTAATGATGAAAACAATGAATATTAACTCCTCTCATCTGTAAAAAACCAGCGACTCCAAAAGACAACTTTTTGCTTTCTATCTTTTTGGTTTTTAATGCCACCAGCATGCTGTGTTTGCCACAACATGCTTGCAGGAGATTCTCATACACATCCATATTAAAACAAGAATGTATTGCATCAGAACTTGAGCTCTGATTTTGAGTTAAAGGAGGTACAAATTTGCTGTAGGTAGCATAGGTTTGCCTGTCAATAGGCAAAAAAAGTAAATGCTCAATCAGAGGTAAGAATTGATAGTTTTAAGACATTTGTTAAATATCATACTGCTGTTTTACACCTGAAGATGGTGAAAGTCCTGAACTTTTGTTCGTGGTGGCTGGATGCTAATCTGCCTTTCTGTGGTAGTGCCACAACCACTCACATAATAACACAGCCCTTGTTAACGAGGGGTTAATCTGTGAATCGGTTCCGATTGTCAAGAAGGTTGAGGTTATGTCATATTGGAGAGCAATCCAGTGCTCTGCCTACGTGAAATGCTGGTTTTTGAGAATAATATTGTCTTGTACTTCCAAAAGGCTTGTTCCTCAAATGGTTTGATTGTAACTGACTGTGGTTTTACTTACGTAATGAGATGGTAAATTAAACTATAACGTTTTTTGAAGTCTGGACTGGATAACTTTATAGCCAGATCACCTGCCGTATTAATGCCTGTCGATATGTGGAGGGTTTTTTTTTTTAAATGGAAACTGTGGTAGTTGGGGTTAAAAAAAACAGCAAACAAAAGGAGGCATGGTCTGGTGATTACTTGTGTAAAATTGTTCAATTTTATGTTAATTTGCAGGATGTTCTAGAGGAACAAAATTGACTGTTGATGTTAGACTGTTAACAATACTGCTGAGGTTTAATTACTTTGTTGCAAAATTAAAACCCAAGCTATTTCATCAGTTGTGTTTGGCTTGCTGAATGCTGTTCTTTAATTGTGAAGATTAAATTGGGTATTTTCCTGTTTTTCTACTGCAGGAAAAGTTCGGTGGCAAGACTTTGATCAAGATGCTTATGTTGGCGCTACCATGGTGCGATCTGGTCAGGATCCGTATGCCCGCAATAAGTTCAATCAGGTAGAAAGTGACAAACTGCGAATGGACCGAAGCATTCCCGACACTCGGCATGATCAGTAAGTGCCAAACTGAGCCATGTTTGACTTGGATTAATCTTTTTGTCTTTATGGTTTTTGAGCAGCAGGTGGTTTTTCTAAAGCACGAGCTCTCCAGCTTCTGAAATGACAGGAACAGTAAACTCTGGTGCGATCCTTAAGCAGTGGCTTAGAAAACAATGAAGCTTATTCAAGTTTTTCTGTTTCCATGGCTCCCATCAGTGTGTATTCTGTATCCAAACTGGTGCTGCATTTCAGCCTCTCTTTGTTCCTGTTTATCTGATGGCTTTTCTTGGTTTCTGCATTTGTAAGTCTCTTTGACTGTGAGGACGACCAAACAGTGGAGCGGGTTGCCCAGGGAGGGCGTGAAGTCCCCAGGCCTTAGGGCTGTTCACAGCCCGAGGCGCGACCTGCTGCGGCCGGCCCTGCCTCGAGCAGGGAGTCTGGACTAAAAGATTTCCAGGGGCCCCTTCTGATCTCAGTCGCTCTGTGATTCTGTTGTTCTACGCAGGTGATGACTGTCAACTCCAGACCTAAAGGAATCCATTTATGCGCACCCCGGTGAACACAGGACAGAATTACGCTTCAGATGCTTAAAAACTTTTGCTATGTCAGGTTGCTTGTGCAAATTCAGGAAATAGTACGCTTCAGAGTAAGGAAAAATATTATTTTCTCGTGGGTAGAGAAGACTTTAATTTAAAAAAGGGTTTGAGTGACTTGCACTAATCTTGTTTAAGTAGAATTGATTAATATTAAAACAACAGTTGCTTATTAGGACTTCCATAACTTAAAACCAAAAGAAGCAGGTTGAACTTGGTTTTAAAAACTGGGCAAGCGTAGTCTCAAAGCATAAAATTAGCCAACTGTGTATAGTTAATTTGTCTAGCTAACTCTGCAGTTAGGGTGAACGTACATTCACAGCTTTGTAGGTGGAAGAAGCTGGAGGAGACACCAGAGGGAGAGAAAAGGAAGGTGCCTGTTTTTTCTCCATAAAGCTCTTTAATCAGGAATGGCGTAGTGAAGGAGATTTGTATAAAAACTCAGACACCTACCGCATCATTTTTAAATCCCTTGTCTAATAGCATGGTTTTAGGTTCCTTTAAGCAGATGATTTGTAGATAGAGAAAAGCAAGTCGTGTATAATTTGCCTTTAATTGAATGGAAAAGTAGCAAAAATCCGATGTTTCACTCGTTGCCATGAAATCAGTGAGAAGCACAATGCCACTGGTATCTGAGGAGTTTAAAATGACTTCTGCATTTTCATTGCATCGGTTGTTTTTTTTTTTTTCCACAAGAAATGCATTTTAACTTTTTAGACCAGGTTTCTTTTCCCACAAGAGCAAAGCTCAGCCACCCACTTCTAGAAGCTTCTGTGATTCAGATATGCGGCATTTGGAATTTTTCTAGATACTTAATAACCTCTGAGGGGGGTCTAACAGACAAGCGCTCTCCTTTGAGAAGAACTTAAAAATAAGAGAGATGACAGGAGACAAATTATATTGCAGTGGCTATGTTTGTTTCCACTGTCAGTATGATTATTTGCTGACCTGCCTGGGTTTTTTTTCAATAAATGCAGCTGGAAAAGAACCCTGCAATGGAGAGGCGGGGAGAGATGTTTCTGGGGAAAGGCTGTATCTGTGCTGTGATTAATACTTACGCTTTCCTGTGGAGCAGATTTAAGTGCCCATCAGTCTGTAAATGGTCGTCTTGTTAAAGAAAAAAAACCCCAACCAACCAACAAAAAACCAAACCAAACTGAAGAAATCATTCCTGCAAATTGTCCATGATGCTTTCCCTGCCATGTTGCGGTTAATTTTCCTTCTATTTTGGCAAGGACATTCACTGCAGAAGCTGAAAAAGTCGCGTGAAATATTTGTTTGGGAACTGTCCAATGGAAAGAGCAAGAGCAATAGCCACAGGAAGAAGAATGCGTTAGAGATCTGAGCACGTGACACTCGGAAGCATGTTATTTTCCATAAAATTGGAGGCAACTGGGTTAAGATTAAGATCTCTTATGGAGCTGCTACAATCTTTTGCTTTAAGAAAAGAAACTTGCATGAGAAAATACTTGTTTCTGTTTAAGCGACACTTTATTAATCGTATTGATTTGTCTAAGAGGCTGTTTGACTTTAAAATAACTGCATAATAATACTATTTAATTGCTGAAATTGTCTAGGATCTTTAGAAGCAGTTTACAGGATTCCACATTAGATATGTAAATGTGTGTATAAGCATGCATCCCTTTTTATACTACATTGTTTAGTCTTTTGTGCATCGGACAAACTTTTACTAGCAGCAGGTTAAGACCAAAGTTTTCTACTTGCTTTTGTGAAAGCCTGCCAGCAGTACTAGAAAGCAGTTTGGTTCGTCTGTTTAAGCTGCTTGTCTTTATCTTTAGCAAAAAGGAGAAGTGAGAAACAGGCAGATACAACAGAAGAAAGGAAGCAGAGAGAGGAGGTCTGAGCAGGAATGCAGATTCTCACTCCAGCTGATGCTCACAACTGCCACTTCCAACAGCTTTGAGAAACCTCTGGGTTTCCTTCTGTTGCAATCTGTTTGTGACGTGCAACTGAGAGCTATCCCTGTCGTGCTAGATTTTGGAGATCCAGAAAGCGAGTGCCACAGTCGTAATGGGAAGCTTCTAGAGCTGTCCTCCTGTCAGTGTACAATAGTCTCCAAAGTGGGATGAAGGGTGAACTACTCCCTGGTTTCTGTGGACCAGTGTCCACCACGCTTACGTTGGACCAGTAGTTTCTGATCACATCTCTTACCTGATGTGTTGGGATAATGCTTGAGAATTACTGGTAAGTACTTTAGCTGGACTAAACTGTGTTTTCTTCCTCATTTGACAACTATTGGAAGCTTCTGACCTCACACTCAAGTTTATTTCTTCTCTATTTAAGAATAAAACTTGCCTGTCTCTTTGGTACCTACATACCTGTTGAGAAGGATGTTCTCCTTGCACTGGTTAAAGTGGATATTTCTGTCAAAAAATGGTTTCAACAAACCACAGAGGCTTCAGAAAACTTGTTAATGATATGAACTAGTACGGCAACTCACATTTCTGGGGGAAAGAACGTACTTACCATGTTTTAACTGATTTTAATGACCTATGCTAAGAGTTGAAGGTCTAGATTGAAGTTTTCGGTTCAAGTTCTACTTTATCCAAATGTATTTTCTCACTCTGCATGTAAAATTAAGTGCTGTAACTTGAGGAAAGAAAGTCTAATCTCCATGCCAAAAGTGATGACATTGTTTCTTTAGTTTGACTTTCAACTGTGGCACTATTGACATGGCAGAATAGGAGGAGGACTGCTACCGAGTCAGTTAAAGCAGGGATTTTTGAAGAGCTGAGAGCAGAAATACTCAGTGCAGTGCTCCTCCAGTTTTATTTGGAAGTCTAAAAGTCTTAATTTCTCCCTCAGAAATACGCAGTAGTGCTCTTCTCTTGCGTTTTCTTAAAATTGAGAGGCTTCATTGCCTTGAGTAATTCCACCCTAAGATGTGCTCTGGCTCAAGTGCTCTCTTCTGCAAAGAGATCAGTGTAAGAGTAATGTGACTGTTTAAATTACTCTAATGCAGGTGCTTCACAGGATAACTGCATGCACAGTGGGCTTGTCCTCTGTGGGCAATTTGAAAGTTAGCTGGAAAAAGAATATCTTCTTTGGCACCATAGGCTTTGCTGTATAATAGCTGGATGTCTTGTAGCTGTCTAAATGAATTGCCAGAAGCTCACAATAGAGTAGGTCTTAATTCTTTACTTTCCAGGAATGCATACGCGTTTGTGATTTTATTGCTTCAATGCTGGGCCATCATGTGTAATGACGAAGCCATCATGAACGTCCACCGTTTGAGAAACAAGGCTAGATCAGGCCTTGCTAATCTGTCACAGCTATTGTAGGGCTGGCGCGGGTTTTGTTTTTCTTTGGAGCGAGTGAGGTCACCCCGGCACAGGAACGTTTTGTTTCACGGCAGGCACTAACGTGTGTGACGTTAGGGGTGCGTTGTATTGAAAACACTGCAGGCCCGTAGGATTTTGTAGGGTGGGCAAGGGCAAGAAGCGCATGGCCGCTCGCTCTCCGATTCCAAGTAGTTGAAGGTTGCGTGATTTATGATGCATGTCGCAGATGTTTAATCGGGTGTGGAGAGGCCTTTTATATAGGCAGAGGCCTAGTTTTAAAAGTTTAGGTAGCAATGTAACTTACCTCTCTTCCCTTAAAACCTACTTTGATTAGTTCCACACAGAGTAGAGAATTACTTGCTGAACCTGCTGCAGGTGTATGCTAGCTGGGTTTATCCCCTCTGAAGACAGCTAGGCCTCTTAAAACTCTGCCCCGATATTCAATAAAGGATATGTGAAGAAATACATCACTCGTGTACGTTACTGCGTGGATGGCGATCAGTATTGTGACCTGTCAGACTGTAATGCTTTCAGCATGAACTCGATATGCAGGGTTTCCTGGTACTGTTAGCTTCTAATACAATGCGACTAGTGTCTTTTTTAGGTTTGTTGTCAGTGGGTTTAAACTTTAGCTTAACTTTAGTCCTGCAGGAAGTATTTTGAGACTTGCTTCTTTTTGCTTATTATATTAATTTCAGGCTACTAGAGGTGATGAAAAAAGAGTTGACATAGATGGAATATTTCATTATTTTTATGGTTTGGAAGGATGTGGTTCTGTGTTTAGTTGGCTCAACACTGAAAAACAAAGCTAGGTGTGACAAATTCTGAATGTTACAATCCTTACAACTTCTCATTAGAATAGAAAACCGGTTTTATCTATGAGCAAGACCAGGATGCTATAGGAGCTTTAAAAACTAAAGGGAGAAGTGGACATTGTGCCATTCTAAAGAAGAGATATGTGGTAGCCTGTGAACCTGTGCATTTTGATCGAAAATATGCTCATTTGCTTAGATTTATTGAATGCTTTAGTGTAAAATAAATGCTGTGGTTTCATACTCAGTTACGTGAAAGGTATTTACAACATACTGCAGTGATGACAGTCTGGTGACTTTTCTGAACCTGCCTTTATCTGACACTGACTTCTCTAGTCTGTTGTGTACTGAGACAACCACCAAAAGTGGCAGAAGAGGAGCTGGTTATAATCTCACCTGCAAACAAGATATTGCGTTCTTCCGAGGTAGATGTAGTGTGTACGTGAGTTTAACAGGTAACTGCTTCGTGATGAAGGCTGTCTGCGAAGCCTGGGATGTAAATCTTAGGTTTAAATGACAGGGTATCATGTCTTTCAGGTGTCAACGGAAACAATGGAGGATAGATTTGCCAGCCACTAGTGTGGTGATCACCTTTCATAATGAGGCAAGATCTGCTTTGCTTCGAACGGTTGTCAGGTACACCTAAGAGACCTTGATATATTTTTTTTTTTTTTTAAATTTTATCCCTCCCCCATCCCTGTCATTCATTTGTGTCAGAGAATGGCTTATGATAAGGAAGGGAAGTAACAGTCCATTATGCTTTCCTGAACCATTTGCAGAGGGAAAGCTGAGCCTTAATGTCACTGATGCCTCTGGTTCTTATGTTCTGAAATAACAAATGCATGAAAGTGTGGAACCGATTACTAGATGATGTTTGGAGGTTGGCTGTGTAACTAGTTTCATGAAAAATTCAGGGAGGATGGATTCTCAGGGGATATTTGACCTAAAGCTATCTGCAAGACTTCCATGTTATAAGCTGACTAATCCACTTATTTCTAGAGGCTGGGATTTTGGAGGGAATGATTCTATGTGTGCCTCTCTTCACAACTGCTGTCTGTAAGAATAAGCCAATAGCTGTTGTTGAAGATAGGATCCTTGGCTAGGTTCTGCTGTGGCTTAGCAAAGTAACTGCTTTTATGACATTAATATGGAAAAATAAGACTGCTTAGCAAGTGAGTACAGGTTTGTTGGTTTGTTGGTTTTTTTTTTGGTCTGTTTCAGTGTCCTTAAAAAAAGCCCATCACATCTCATTAAGGAAATCATACTGGTGGATGACTACAGTAATGATTGTAAGTACTTTTACAGGGTCTTAACTTTATTTTGTTTATTCTGTAGATGCTAGTAGGTGACTCAGTTAAGAATAGGTCATATGAACAGGAGTTTGCAGAAACTGATCCAAACCCAGTTCTTAATTCTTTCATATCTGTCATTGTGGAAATGTGAAGAGTTCCGATAAAATTCAGGTATATTTTATTACTTCCTGCTAGCTGAAGGAGCAGAGTGTATAACTGAAAACAGCCTTTACGTGTATGTTATCTGACGTAAAAATAAACCTGTGGTGCTTGCACCACACTTCTGTAGCACTGCTTTAAATGAATGCTGGTCTTCATCAGTCTCTTGGAAAAATTCTTACTGAATCTAAAATAAGTCGAGGTTTTGTAAGTACTAGGGTATCACAAGACAAACTTGAACAGTTGAATTGGACCTCTGAGTAACATTTCTTAAAGGAAGTTAATGTCTACATTTGCATTGTTAGTTTATAGCTAGTTTAGGATAGGTTTAAGCCTTAATGTTGGTTAAAAAGTGAACTTTCTTATCTGCAGAGAAAACAGCTCATTTAAGCCTGTAAATGCTGGGTTTTTTTCTTGTGCAATGTAGAAACTGTCTAAAGTAAGCAGAGAATATCATTAAAAATATTTCCAGAGTGCAAAATTAAATTAGCTTTAAATGACATAATGAGGATAGTAATTTCTTAGCCTGGTAATTTTTCTTTATTTCTGGTGAGACAAGTAGGTTGTGTTTTTGGGGAATTTTTGTTTGGTTTTTTAAGCATGTGTCTTATTTACTGTACATTTAACTGTTTATGATGACGAACATTTTCCACTACAAAGCTTTTGTTTTTCTTTGAAGGCAACCTCTCTTATTGTGTACAGTGTTGGATATCAAACTGCTTCTCATCACTTTCATCACTTGATTTTTTTTTTTTTATTTTTTTTTTTTAAAGCTGAGGATGGTGCTCTCTTGGGAAAAATTGAAAAAGTGCGGGTTCTTCGAAATGACCGCCGAGAAGGTAGGCTTAATCTAGGGGGAAGGAAGATACAAATTCCGTTGTGCTGCCTTATCTGTTAATCTTCATCAGGTCTTTTAACGGAACATTCTGCTATACACTCCGTATTGGAGGGGGGATTTTCACTTTATAAATCAATGTACTAGTGGAAGGAATATAAACAAATGCGTTTGTGCAAGTAAAAACAGTAATTCTGATTAATTCCATTGTTGTGTGCGCAGTTGCCCATTGTTGGCTTTCACCGACTTGAGAAATTGCCTTTTACCCTCAACCTCTCCTTTCTCTTACGGTACTGAATCCTCAGTTAAGCTGATCCCATTGTACGTAAGGTCTCACTGTAAAGTGTATGAATGTTTGAAACGATCCAGCTTTAAAATAGCCCTCTTTTTTTTTTTTTTTTTTTTTTTTTGATTGTTCCAATACTATAGATCATTTTAAGGATATA
>JAVKLA010000049.1:11636326-11672548 GCA_034782735.1 Sagittarius serpentarius
TGAATGTTTGAAACGAGCCAGCTTTAAAATTGCCCTCTTTTTTTTTTTTTTTTTTTTTGCTGGTTCCCATACTAGAGATCATTTTAAGGATCTAGTTGATGGACAGCCTAGCAAACAGTCTGTTTGGCAGACGTGAGAGGGTTTGAGCCGCCAGGAGGGCCGGGACCACATACGCCAGTTTTGCTGAAGCCAGGGTGCCGTGTAACAAACTTGTCTTACGTTTTTGTTTTCCTCTTTGTTGCTTTGTAAATTGTGGTCTCGTATCACCGAGCCCTTCAGTCAGCAGCTTCCTGGCTGTGGAGCTTGAAGCATTGGATACAGGCAAATGTTATTCTACAGCTGTTTGAAATAATAACTGACAGTTGATGGTTGAAATAGCTGACTGAGGAGATAGGAGCTTGTTTATTTTTGTAGGCGCTCTATCTTCTAGGCTGCCAGCCTGGCCTGGGGAGCAGCTAGAATCATTAGATTGTCAGAAACTGGAAACGACATGCACAAAACCTGTGTTGTGCCCTAATTAATCATTGCAAACTGATGGGCTCTTACTGGTTTTAAATATTTTGTTTGGGATATGCTTGTGAATTGTTAGGAAAGCAGGCCTTCTATGACTTGCCATGGTTGCAAGGTTCTGAGTCATTTGACGTCATTCCTCTAATCGGTACAGCACTTAAAGATGGAGATAATAGTAATGGAAAAATGGGATGAAGTAACACTTTCTTGATTTTTATTTTTTAGTAATTATAAATATTAACTTTGTACTGAATACACAGATGATCTGAATTTTCATTGATACTTAAAAATATGCATCAGTATTTCTGAAAATGAAACATGATTTGACAGATCTTTTGCTATGTCAGAAAAGAACAACTCTGCGAATTGGAGGCACAGTACTGGCTTACTTGGTATTTGTGACAGAGTAGGATTAAATTATTACCTCTGGGATCTACTGTACTGTTTATAAACTTTGCCTGGACATGTGTATGTGCAACCAGGTGATAATTTTTTAAATTAAAATATTTTAAGATTTCATTTGATTGCTGGCTTGTTGTGCTTGACTTTGATACTCACATTGCTTTTCATTTTAAAGTGTAAGCTGATACTGATATCTCAGACACATACAAATTAAAATTTAAGAGAATCAGTAAAATCAGCCAGCGTGCAAGACGCTATAAGTAACACGTTAATATCAACAACAGAGGAAAGCAGCATGTTTCAAAATAAAAATGAAAATACAGGGGTAGTGTCTGTGGAGGGGATGACATTGCCTGCCTTGCTTTCAGAAATATGTGATAGTAGCTTTTGGTCTCATCTGCAAGACCAGAGCTTGTTACGGGAACAGATGTGTTTTGGAGGGCATGGTAGTCTGTGAATAAATGTTCAGGGGAACCTCCTCAACTCTCTGTAAGGCTGAGTGTGACTGTAGATGACTCAGTGACCCAAGCGGCCACCTCAGATTTAGGGGAAAAAAAAAAAAAAAATGCAAATCAGAAACACTATTGTGTGTTTTCTATGGAAGCAGAGCAAGACAGTAGGTTCTATAAGAATTTAAGTTAGAAATAATAAGGTCTGGAAAGGAGGAATTGCAAAAGTAAACCAAACATAGCGAGAGTGCTTGAGGAATGGTTTCATAGGGAAAAACTGAACAGAACAGGTTCAAAAGTTGGAATTAGGGAGACAGCGTAGAAACATTGAGGTATAGTTAGCCGCCAGTGTGCAACAGGTAAGGTGTAGAAAGTACTGTCAGAGAGCATCGGCACAGCGCGTATCTGCAAGAGTGAAGCGTTCACATTGTGCCAAGAGATAGTACAAGGACCTTGGTGAGGCTGTTTGCTGAATTGTACAGATCGAAGAAGCTTTTCCTCTTAAGCATCTTGTATTCTGTTTGGCAGAGTCATATTTTGCAGGTTTATTTTGTAAAGAGAATGGGAAGAAATGGAGTTGACTCTTTTACAGTGTTTCAGGTAGGGGGAAAAAAATACCCCAAAGCAGAACAGACTTGGTGGGAAACAATATAGAAAGAAAAAGAAAAGGAAAAAATAAAAGTAATTACTTGGCTTTGGTCTTGACTGACAATGAAATCAATGACTTTTGAATAATACTAGAAAAAAGTAGGGAGGAAATTTGCAAAGGAATGAGAGGAAGCTTGCTGTTTTCTGTATTGGAGTAAATGGTGGGATGTTCTAGGGTATGTGTGTAAATATAGCGAGGGACTTTAAGGAATGGTGAGGTCATCCAGTGAATAAATATTAGAAGGAAGGAAGGAAAGGAACAGGGCAAATCAATGAGGGGATCTCTGTAATTGAGTTGTACAGAAGAGACGAACCTTTTGGCTTTATCAGAAGTTTCTTCCCAAAGAAATCTTTTCAAGATAAGATTTAAAGCAAAACAAAAAAACCAACCAACAAAACCAAACCAAACCCCACCCCACCCCCCCCACCCCCCCAAAAAAAAAACCACAACCAAACCACGAAGCCACAACTTGGTCTAAAAAATACTTTCAGGTGTAACACCTGCTCCTGCCAGGTTTTTTCTGATTTTATAATCATATTTTCCAGTCAAAGAAAAATTTTTTGCTTTCCTGTTGCTGTGTGAAAGATCCACCCACCGCAAAACTAGTTGCATTAGCAAAGGGCAAACTAGAAAAAATTAGCCTCTTTTATTTTATACTTGTTACTTGTAATAAAAAGCTTGCTATTTGTAGAAAACACAGCTAAATATTTAGAAAGAAGTGTGGCTTTTTCCTGTGGGTAACTGTTCTTTAAACAACTTAGTCTGTAGGCCCAGCTGGCAGACATACACATGGGCTTGCCAAGCTCTAAAACACAAGAAAAGTATCAGTAATGCTGTCAATTCAGGTGCCATTCCTTCTGCTGAATGCACCTAACAAAATTACTCTAAAAGCATATAATTTTTTTAAAAATAGGGTTTGCTAATCAAATGGTGTTCACAACTTCAGAAATTCGAGCAGTGGTTGGAGGATATAGGAAGAGCTGCCTGGATATTTAGCCTGAGTGAGGGAAAAAAAATACCAACTCCAAGAAATTTAAACATCCCATAGGAGCTAAAGGCAGGTAAGCTCTGACATTGCAGGTAATTGCACTCTGTATATAAGGGACCTTTAAAATTTACCAGCCAAATCTCGATGAGCAGGATCTATAGGATTTTATAAGAATTTCTTGCATATCTATATTCCCTACAAGATCTGCTGTGCTAGAAATGAAGGATAGAAGAATCTTGGCATGCCATTTCCGCACTACACAACAAAGTATGTATAGTAATTATAAATAAAAAAAATTAAATATACCAAGTATTTCACATGAAAATTAACAGAACTGAACACATACGTGACGTGGTTCAATGCACAGATAAATCCAGGTACCAAACCCTCTTTTGATTTCTGTTGGGCTCCTTTTAGTAACGGTCAGCAATGAAATTGGAACAATGTATAGCATACCACAAATTTCCATTTTTATTCCATTAGGCTAATAACAGCCATAGATCTGGGAAAAAAAATTTCAAGGTTACAATGAAATAATTTATTTCTTTCAGTATATTAAAAATATTTGGAGTTAGTTATTCTGAGATATTACAGTTGAAAACCATGTATGAGGCAATTACGGTTTTCTAAGAACTACTTTTTGGGTTGAGTTATGCTTTTAACAATCATTTTCTAACTTTCTTTCTTACTATTATTACCATTTTATTGGCCATTTTTTGCTGCAGTCCACAAAATTCGAATCACCTCAGAATCATATTTCACACTCAGCTAATTTGGAATATCTCCTAAAAATTTCACTGATGTGAGCAGCAGTCAGGAGCAGACATTTTTATAGGCGTTAAGCTTTCCAGCACCCAGACATCAGGTCAGCCACTCCACCACCACCCACCCTTCAACTTTTCCTTTCCCGTGAGAATCAAGTGGCAAGTCTACGAAAACATGGCAATTGCGAACTTGGACAAACATACCTTTATAATCTTTTTCTTTTTTGGTCTATTAATGCCATCTACAGCTAGAAATGCTGTGCAGAGTCAGCAGGGCAGGGGAGAGGCTGCAGCCCCCCAGAGCTGCCGTCAGGACCCCGGTGTCCAATTGCCAAAACCAGTGATGTGAACAATTCTGACTGCACCCATGGTGCTGACCTGCGTCCCTGGCTCCTCTCTCCCCTGTAGGACAGCTCTCTCCTCCTGCTCCCAAGGTGAAATCTGCAGCAGAAGATATCACCACTACATACAAAAAAGATAAACACTACAGTTCTCGCTAACAGTTTTGACTGCAAACCTAAGAGGATATATTCTCTAAATATGAAATGATCAGAATTTAGCTTTCACAACCTCAAAAGCAGCCATCCTTCACAAAGCCAGATCTCCATATGTTACTTTACTATTGGATAGAGCAACTGGTATCACTATGTGATCTTCTTTTCTCTAAAATTGCCTAAAAATACAAATCAGATTGCAGGAGATGCCAGAACATGTATTTCACAGAAATCTTTAAGACACCTGAAAATTAAATTATTGATCTTTCTATTAATCTTGGTTTACTGTAATTTAAAAACATAATTTATTCTTCACTTAATACAATAACTGGAGCCCGAACATATATTTGGTTAAGTCCAGCTAATTCAAAGAGAAAATGGGAGCTACAGTTAACAAGTACCTTCAGATCATGAGATAATGAACAATAATACAACTTTTCTGTTTACCAGACTATTGTCAAAACTGCCTCCTGTACACTCACTATCATCATTCAATCAGAAAATCATAGTGCACCAATCTCTCACACTTAATGGTTAAATGAGTTCTTAATGGTGTTATACCTCATAATCATCTCAAAAATGTCACCACACTGAAACTCTGGAGATGAAGGAAACAGAGGGGAAAGTAACATGGAAGAGGTTTCTCTGGCTTGGATCAAGTAACTGTAACCTCTAACTTCTTCATGTATCTTACGAGGACAAAAAAAATGAAACCTTTACTTGAACAGAGAAATCTTCAATCCCTGAATCTGGTAGTCAGGTTAATCACAGGTCCTGTGATTTACCTCACGCACCATCTGGACTTCCTTTTCTCCTGGGTTTCTTTACTGAGCTTTCTTTCCCTGTGCTCTTCAGAAACTTCCCAGATGTAGCCTTTCTGCATTTCCCAGCCCTCTGCCTCCAGGGGGACCTAAGCTGTTCATCATTACAATCAATCTCAGCTCTGCACCAAGCTGGGGGTGAGGGGGGAATTACTCAAGAGAGATGTGTTGAATTTTACATGATTTCCTATCATCTGCTTTATGATAAACTTCTTGTTTGCCAGGCCTTTGTCAGATATTCTGTATTTATAGTCGCAAGGGACATCCATCCTAACTCAGTTCTTAAGGCAAATTTAGAAGAAAACTTATGCCTGACATTTATTTGTACATAATGCTAACATTTATGCCCTATCATTACTGTATTCTTTTTGGGCTGCGTTCTATTAAATCAGCATTACAAAATGCAGAGTTGGGAGTTCTTTTAACCAAATTTACTTTATGTGCTTTTCCCCTAAATTGAATATATGTGACTGCAGACAATTTTCAGAATGGAAGTAAAGATTATACAATATAATTCATACTGCAGTAGCAAGCGCTAAAATCTGAAGATAAGCTATCCTTTCATCTTGTGATTTGTGAAAACACTACATCATTTCAGACATATATTATGTCATCATCACAATGTTTCTTGCATAGAGTCTATGTTATCATCATTCTAAACAGATCTAGCAAACAGAAAAATCTTTAGGTAATCTAATTTTATTCCCCAACACCAGAAATATATTAATAAAAACATCTGTCAGGCCAGGATGCTCTGGCATAATTCAAACAAAAAGTCCTCAGGTTTCTCCTGAAATAATATATTACCTTTACCAATTGGGGCAGAGAGAGAATT
Source organism: Sagittarius serpentarius (assembly GCA_034782735.1). Classification (NCBI taxonomy): domain Eukaryota; kingdom Metazoa; phylum Chordata; class Aves; order Accipitriformes; family Sagittariidae; genus Sagittarius; species Sagittarius serpentarius. The sequence continues at coordinate 11,642,239 of JAVKLA010000049.1, forward strand.
TAACTTATTCCTAGCACTTTTCTCTACAGCAGTCACAGGCAGTCTTTTTATGCTCAGAAACATCTTAAGATATGGTCCTACGTTGTAATTTCTCCAACACCAAAGCAATTTTAAGGAAACAACTGCTCTCTCCAGGCCCAAGTCGTGCACCTGCCATTATGCAGTGAGACGACTTAATGGTGCGTGTTGGCTGTTGTTGCTGAAATCAGATTGCTCTGGAGCGTGACTCCACACAGAATCGCAGCAGCGCGATTAAGGGACGGTCGAACCGAGGCAGGCAGGAGGGCGTTTGAATGAGAACACCTTTACCACTGCAGAAGTCTGATATGGGCTGCGCCCTTTGTCAGCGAGAAACAGTCCTTCAGGGATTTGTTGACTACAGTATACTAGGTGAGCATATAAATGCCCGGTGGCCTTTTCAAGGGAGGCTGTGCCTATGGGAGCACGGGTACAAAGGCCAGTGAAAGCTGACATGCAACACTTTGAGCTACTCTGGAAACCCCGGCACTAGTGAGAAACATCTGCCTTATGCTTATGCAGGTAACTTGAGATTGCATTTGACTCATCCCCTAGGCAAGGTATGAAAAAAAAAAAGAAAGGAACTGTAAAGAGTGCAAAACGAGAACAAGGGAACTTGTCCAGGGCTGAGAGAGCCCAAGTCAGCTGCAGGCAGAGGGGAGGCAGGAGGGGAACGGCGCAGTCGTAAGACTGAGTCAGAGCTACTGAAGCAGCTATTGCCAGTGAAGAGGAGGAAGGAGGAAAGACAGGCTTTAATTCCTTCTCAGTAAGCTTTGGCAATTTCCCTGCAATATAGAAATGCCTAAACTAATTTTTAAATGATCAGTCTAGTTGTCACCACTATGGCTAGTAAAGGCTAATTTATCCTGCTTCTCAGCCTCTATGATAGTAGACATACCTGAAAGGCATGAACACACACAATTTTAAATATATTTCAATTAAATGTGAGATACGACACGGTTTAAAGAAAGCTTGACAGACTTACAAACCGCACCACCATGAGGTTATAGGCCAAAATCCTCCATGTCCAATTATCACAGATCAACTAGTAACAAAAAAAATCGCTGGCATAAAACATTTATTTTTTTTAATATCAATTTAGAATGGATGGATTCCAGAGCTTTGTCTGTGTTTTTTACATATCCACATGGTCAGCTGGATTCTTTGTAACTATGGAGAGAAAGTATTGCTAATTAACCTGACTCTCACTCCAGACTCTTACCTAGACTGCCACCCTGATTTTAGAGCGGCAATTTCAAGAGTCTAGAATGGCAATTTCAAGAGTCACAGCAGAATATAAATGTTGAGGAAGAATGCACAAAGTATTTTCCTTTCCATAATAGCAACATTTCTGGTAGTTTATTCATTGAAGAATTTCCTTACAAAAAAAGGAAAAGGGAAAGGAAAGCTGTAGCATAGCCAGACGCGCAGGGTGGTAGCTAGGAAGTTACCAGGCACAGATACTTTTGAAGGAACATTACTGAGCAATTCAAACAGTGAAATCAAACTGCAGCGTTCGCTTGGGACAACCTTTGCAGAGCTGCTCCTTTGGTAGCTACTAGTAGGAAGATAGATTTGGTTTATGTGGTAAAGCCGTTCAATTTCACAGATCCAGAAGGGACCCGTTTGTGTCCCAGCAGAGACACAAAGCAGGATGCGTACAGGAAGGCAATAACCAGATGCAAACCTGTTGATTGTCTGGGTCTGCTGTAGTGACTGGCCACCAGTAAGCTCACAAACGTAAAACAGGTGAACGACCTTGGGAATGCTATCATTATTTGCTTATCACGTATTACAAAATATCTGTTTTCTTCTGATATTAAGGTGATAAAGTGGAGGATTACACATATAATGATGCTATTTCACCAGTAATGTATTCGGGACATAATAAACAGAAAAAAGATGGAAAGACTGTTCTTATAGCAACATTGATTTTAGACTATGCATTAGGACTTGAGGCCATACCTGAGATCCTGATTTAAATTAAATAGGTGACAAAATCTTACAACTTCATCTGATCTTGTAAGATATTCTCCACTCGGATTAATTTGGAAGAATGAACACTCCTTCAAGGAAAATTGAATGCAGGCTCTTTCTAGCTAGAAAGAAAATAAGAATATGTTTTGTCTGGAAAAATACAAAGCTAATGCCACATTGCTCATCCTCAAAACGCAAAAGGATTTTAAATTTATCTAATTTTCTTCTTTATTTTATTTTTTAAAAAATAAGTATTCACATTTGGCAGTCTGAGAAGTACCAAAGAAAAAAGAGAAGTAACACAAAGCAGCTGATTTTGCTCACGCACCTAGGCCTTGATCAATAACGAAGGAGCAACAAGCAGTGAAGGGATGAAGGGTCAGGAAGACAGACTTCCAGAAGAACCATTTGAATGGTTCATCATTGAACGGTCGTCAAGGTAGGAAACTACTGACCATCAGTCATCAGTTTTGCTGAATTCTCAGAGAAGAAAGAAAAAAAATGTACCTGTTGATGCCAGCATTAAGCACGCATTACTGACACTGAAGGGAATAACGTCAAAATGCAGACTCAAATTTAAGTAAAAAAAAATGTAAGGCTAGTTTTAATTAGAGAATTGCATTACATGTCAACTTAAGTTTTGAAATATATTTTTGTCCTTTATTGGGATTTCAAATATTATTGCATTGTGTATCAGGATCCATAGTCCAAATAGAAAAATTCAGATTTGGGCGATGTTTTGGTTTTATTTAGTACTTCTTTTCCTTTCATTCTCTTTCTTTTTGTCTGGTCAAAAGTATCAAAAGACTCTGAAATCTCAGAAATACTCAGATGTCATCAGAATTAACCCATATCCTTGAACAGCGTATTTTGAAGACAGTACATGTAATCAAAAACTTTTTAACCGGCACTCCAATACCTTCATTTTTCACTACTATCTACCTGTTGATGTGCGTATAAGTGCATACAAGGAAAGATCAAAACAACTAAGGAGGTCAGTGCATACTTAAATTAAAGCAGCATTGACAAGCATTTCATCAGCTTTGGTTGACAATCCCATTGAGTGGAAAGGGATTTCTGAGAGGGTTCTCATTTAAATCCTCCCCACAAGCCTCAGCTTAAATGTACAGGGGATTTTTTTCTTCTTTTACATCAGTTCACCTATCCTTAAAGAAGCATATATAATAATTCAGAAACATTTGCTATAGTAAGTGTTACCACTTATTTAGTTGAGGGCCAACGTTAAGAAGGTCCAAGCGCAGGAGCACACATGCTATTGAATAGGTTGGGCACAGACACAGCCAGCTCTAGAATAAAGTCACGTTAAGAAAACACCCATGAGCGTGAGCTAATGAACAGGTTTAGGTGACATTAGACTCTTAGATGTATTTCCATAAGGAAACTTTGGCTTCCGCCTGTAACTGAGCTCCACGCAGGGAGACCTGCAGGACTCTGTCCCTCACAGGGACAGCAGCTGACAGCGTGCACACAGCTTCCCTGGGAGATTGGCAAAGCCACTGTCGTTGTCATCCTCCTCCAAAAATCTCACACACAGCAAACCAGCTTTATACCTCCTGCTTTGAGACAGGAATGTAACCTATTCAGAATGGTGCAAAGAAATCTAATACTAATCAAAACAAGCGGGTTTTACTGAAATTTCTTGAAGAACTTAGGAATTTGATTATAGAATCATAGCTATCTCAGTACGACGCCCTTCGTAGCAAAATGTGGAACATCTTCGAATAACAGTAGGTTTATAATGGAATCCGGTTTACGACCTCAACTTTTCTGAAACTGTTGTCTTTGTACATGTATCAGAGAGATGGTCTATCAGTACCTGCGTATTTTCTCATTCTTCTGCACAGTGTGTGAGAAAAGGATAAAGGAGACAGCTATACTTGTTTCTGTTGGTAATTTCAGAGGGCTTAGTTTACACATTTTACATTTAGGGAAGGCAGCATTTGGGATACATCTTTAATAGTGTTTGCTCACTCTTAGGAAAATTCTGTCTAGCCAGAGACAACCTTGTGAAATCAGAGTGTGAATATGACATTAGAGTATGTCCTGAAAATGGTAATTACCTTAAAGACGGATAAAATTCCTTTCAAAGTGAAGTTTCAGTGAAACACTGGCTTCTGTCAAAATCCTTTCATTAATACTATTTTGTACATCATCTTTGCTAACAAAATTCTGTGCCAGCTCCTATTTTTTTTCCATTAGTATCAGGAGCAAGAATCACGGTAGTTCATTAAAGTAATGGCAATTATGTAATCACTCATTAAACCTGCCTCCAAAAACCGCTTCTTGTGTGAGACTGTCAGAATCTACCAATGCTCGTATTTGTGATGTAGTGTGATAGTGCTAAACTGAGAGCAGAAGACAAAGAAATATTATACGATATGCATTTATTCCCAGTAGGTACTAGTATGTATAGCTGTATGATTTAACACTATGATAATCTCATTCCTATTAATGCAGCAATCCCAGATGCAGTGTCTCAATTTATGAGACTTATTCATTCACATCCATCAAGCTGCGAAGTCTTTCATCACAACAGTGTTTTCTGAGAGAGCTATATTCAGAGTAATTTTAAATTTTAATGCCAAAATGTATTGTATTGCAAACCTCTGTCAAATATATCATTTGCTTCTCAGTCAGTTTAAAATTGTTTACTCATTGCATATTTTACTTTGGCACAATCCACAAAACATTTCTACTGACACATTCAACTTTCAGGTTATTGAGACCCACCATGATTCTAAAGCTATCCTTTTACTGATGAGCTGTTAGGGGTAGTTTTAGTCCTAGCCATGCAGAACATAGAGTTAAAAGTGTCATATATTTAAAAAAAAAAAAAAAAACAAACGACTCATTTGCATTGTTATCCAGAATAGGAAACTGATGCTATTCAGAAGGACTCATGCTTTGCTCATGACAAGAACACTTTTTTTAAACGTTTTACTGGTGAACCTTGTGGAACTCATACAGCTCATTAAATTGTGCTTCTTGCTCTTAATCCACAGTATCAGAGCTGGTGATATATCCCCCAATTTGTAAAGCATTTAAGGACATGCTTTCCTGTGTGTATGCACAAAAAGCACTTTCCTAGGTTGGCATTAAGGACGTTCATAAAAGTGAAAAGATTCCCCAGGTGAGATGTAAGAAAGTAAGCTAGCGGCTACGGTGCTAAAATGCAGTCAACACAAGCACACGCTAAAAGTAATGGATTTCAACACATTGTTAAATCAGAGCCTGAATTACAATTGCAGAGCCAATCTCCATCTCCTCAACATTACGGTTAGTACTGTGAGCCGGCCAGGAATTACTGGGGGGGGCGGGGGGGGGGGTGTCTCCACAATCTCTCTGTTAGCATCATTTAGTGTGGTCCATTGCTCATGCTCGAGTGAAAGGCGCAGTCATTGAGCTGAACAGAGTATCACACGTACCATCATTGCACCGAGCCCAAACAGCCGTACAAGCACCTTGCAAGCAGTTTGTGCTCGTGTGCAGCCACATCAGCACACAAAAGATGCAGAAATGTAAAGAAAACACAGTCTGAAACCATTGGCTTCTGGGGAAAGGAAGACCTACCGCGGACCCACCGACGTTACCAGTGATCACCGTTCACGCAAATGTGCATCCAGCGTGTTTAAACTTCCCGTGTGTATGCTACACAGCCCTTCAGCTCTGCGTGCGTGCCTGTGTGTGTGTGTGTGTGTGTGTGTGTGTGTGTGCGCGCGTGTGCAACAGTCACTGGGCCCAAGCCGGGCTGGCTGTGCGGCCTCTGGTCACACGAAAGCGCGCATCAGAGAGCTGTTGATTCACAACACGCATGCCACATGGCACACTTGTCTGTTTTTCCCGGGCTAACTGATTCGCAGCCATGTTGATCCTTTCGCAGTACGACGTTTAGGATTTCAAGATGTATCCAAAAAGGTTTGAAAACTGACCAAAGCTCAGGCTGTAACTGAGAAAGCCTCTCTTCGCAGGGACAGTGACACAGCCGGCTTAGTGGACGTCAAGAAATAATGCCTCACTGCCACCTAGAGGCAATTCAGATTTTCCCGCTCTCATCCTCGTATAAAACCTTTCCGGGTCCTCCTGCACAAAATGCAGGTATCCTGCACTGAGTTTTTTGAAAAGCAGATAAATCTCAAGTTTGTTAAGCAGGCAACGAAGTAAATCAACACTTTATGGAAAATGGATATGAGTCAACAGTCAGTTAAATATCCAGGTCCTTGTACTACTGAGAATGTCATAACTAAGCCCAAAGGCTGTGACTTCCTGCAATACACAGATCTCTTTCAAAGGCAACAAAAATGGGTGGTAAATATAAACACGTGTATTTCAGCACATAAAAGTAAAAACTTGATTAAATAAAGCATCAACAATAAAACTACATATGTGATGGACAGTACAAAACAGTACATACAGAGCTTTCACCTATGTTTTTAGTCATTAAAAAAGGAACACGAAATATTTCAGCGAGGTCTCCAGAATTACTTTTTTTCACTGTTGCTCAACCAGAGTGCTTGCTGGCTTTTTGACTGTTGAGGCGTTGCATTGAGAAAACAATTTAAACATACAGCTATGAAGCAACTCTAGACATTTAATATTTACTGTTGTCATTAACATTCATTCTGCATGCAACAAATATTTCCCATCTTTGCCTACGAAATTAAAAGTTAATAAAGTTAAATTTGTTTTACATCAGTGTAAAATAATTGCCATTGAGTTTTGCTTACAGTAGAGATTCCCAAACTGCGTATGTACACCACCGATCCAAAGCACTTCCAAGTGCTTTGTGGCTGCAGTGCCTAAAGTTCCTATAAGGTGATTCAGCCCCGGTGTGATGCCTCTGCACACCTGGAGCCACCTGGGAGTAGGGTTTACCCCATAGTCAAGCCAAGCAGGATAGACAGACAGGTTAAAGGGATGGCAGTAGGGATGACAGGTTTTGCGGCACAAAGGCCATATCTGTGGCCATGAGATTCAGGTTTTCAATTTGGGAACAGTATGGTAACCAGGGAGAAGAAAGGTTTGGAAACCTGCTTTTAGACGTAGGGAAGGAGGAAGGGGAGAGGACTCTGGTAGTCTCATACTCTTGGTAGAGAGCTGCTAATGCTGCCAAAATCCCCACCGTTGTTGCTGCCACTTCTTGTGGTGCTTGAGCAAAGAGGCAGAGCTTGGGATCTCCTGGGTTAGAGAGCTGGATCTTATCCTCAAGTTTATTTAATCACAGCCAAAACTAAGAGAGAGAAGACTGAATCATTTCAACAGGAAAGAATATCTGGATTAAAATCTTCCCTCAGTTCTCTGCCATCTGTTACAAAAAGTCCCTGTAATAAATGTGGTAGTCTTGAAACTATTTGAAAGTTTCACACATTTGGAAGGAACAATATTCAGTCTCTAGATTACTTGGGTTTTAGCTCCTGGGTTTTTTGGTTTGTGTATATCAAAATAAAATTATTTGGCAGTATAAGGATAACAAAGCCTGCTGAGAGTTGTGACAGTAGAAGGGACCAGACTGAAAGCAGTTCCTTCCACCATCTGTATGCATCTGTTCCAATTTGCAACATGAAGCTTTTCACAGGTGGCACAGGAGGCATTAGGACAGTAAAATTCCCCGTCTTCATTTATTTCCATGACTTTCATTGGCATTATCATTTTGGCTCAAATTTTCCACGCTGGATGACTGCACAGACTGATGGATTTGGGGGAGTTTTGTTTTTAATATTCAGCAATCCTGTTTAGATGTAGCTACACAACTTTGTAAACACTCGAGAGAGCATGGGAGTCAGTAGGGGAGGTCCACCTAAAAAAAGTATTAATTTGCACTAATTTTGCACTAATTGCACTAATACTCTAGTGGTTCTTAAACTTCAAGGGGGAGCTTCAAATTTGCTAGAGAGTCACCATTCACCACCTTTTGAAAGACTTGAGTTCATCCACATCTGGCCAGGTTATACAGCCATGAAAAAACCTGTTGCTTGCACGTGTCAGCAGATTTTCAAAGAGCTTAGTAGTTAAGTTCTTTTTAGAGTCTGTCTAGAATGAGAGTGATCTTCAAAGCTCCTACAAACCAAAAAGACAAAGGACTGCATGGATACCCCATTCTCATTCGGCATGCTCCAACCAATTTACACATGATTTTCCCTAAAACTGTCACAGAGCTTATTCAGAGGATACTGGAAACCGATCAAGAGTAGAATTACTAGGAAGGGCGTTCTGAAATGTCTCAGCTGCTCCATTCATCCCCGGCCTCTTTTCCCTGCTTATAAAGTCCCAAGACAGTCAGTAGAGGTTCTTTTCAATGTTTTCATCCCACCTACAGAATGTTGGGAACAGGCAAGAACTTGCAGCAATTTTCATAGACCAACTCATTTTTTCCAGGACACAGTCATTATATTGGGACAAGTACAAGAAAGCCCAGTGCTGTTATTACACAGGAGCTGCATCCTTTCTGCATGTGACATTAAGCTTATTTATTAGTCACTCAGTTTGTCTCTTTTTAGTGCCCATGAAAAACGGAAGATATGGATGTAACTCAGCTCAAATTCTGTCCTAGAGAGAAGAAATACAATGCAGACTAAACAAGGAGGAAGATAGACTACATAAGAAGAGGGCTAAGAGCAAGGCAGGAATGATGGCTGTGATTGAACTGCAGCCACTTTGTGGTAGTATTCTTGAATACTATCCAACTTTATCACTGGCTAGGAATACCAGATCTGCATGATACTCATAAAAAATATCCTCCTCATGAAATCTGTGTTTTTCACAGCATTAAAAATACCTGAGAAACTGTCATTTTTTCCACCAGGAACTTGAAATGACAGACACCTCACTGCTATCAGGAGAACTGTATTCACAGTTACTTAATGTCTTGCAGGCTACTGAGGACTTTGGATCTCTGCTTTCCTTGTTAGATACTTCCAATTCATATGTGCCTTAGCTACCAGCAAGACTGAGACCAAGGCTTTGCTCACCTCCTTACCCTCCCCAAAAGTGAACTGTGACTGCACTCACTACCTGGTTTTTCTGCTACTAAGCTGAAAGGCTTTTACCAGTTTCACTTTCTGTCTGCAGAAGACAATTCAGCTGACCATAACCTTCCGGATGAGCCGCCTAGAAAACAAGGGAGTGCTCTCTGGGACCTCTTACAACATGAGACACTGTAGACAGACCAGACAGCTACAAAGGAAAAAAAGCAACAAGAAAGCCATAACGTTCAAATGCCGAACAGCTAGGAAAAAATTTGGATAAAGTACCAGCTGGAAAGATGCTCTGAACTGTGAAAAAGGAAATTATTTTTCACTGTTTGGTTCACACTGTGTTCAGGGCAACAGGGTTTTCTTTCTTTGAAATGACCAGGATTATGTGAAAGAAATATGATTCCATTATCAGTTTATTCCCCTCTTGGGAAGAACTTGTAAGGCTTCCTAAAATTGACTGTTTGGGTCAAAAGTATGAGGTCATTATATTTTCTGACATAGACAGTATTGGTATCGTAAAGAGGAATTTCAATTGCAGGATTATCTGTTTACCAATATATCTTAATACCAGGCATTATTATCGACTTTTCCTCCTGGTGCTTACCATCTACATCAAAGTTAACGGACCTAATTGCACACCACCATATTATACATTGTTTTAAGGACTGAACTCAACTGAAACTGCCTCAGCTGTAGTATCAGATACTTAGACAGTCACTGGAAAAGTTATTCTATTTTATAAGAGCTTTCCTCAAATTCATTGGGTGGCACCCTGGGTTGGCAACAGTTCAGTGCCTCTAGAGCTCAGGAGTGAGAACTAGCCAAAAATCCTGTTTTAAAGTATTTATACTTATTCCCTGTCTTCGGAGGAATGGAGCTGCTGCCAGCCATTAGAGGTGTTCAGCTGTTCTTGGGCTACTGGAAGCACTTAAGGAGATTGTTTCTCACTCTTGATTCTCAAAAAAAACCCTAGAACTGGATGATACTAATACCCAGAAGCTCGCTGTCTCCAGCTGGCACTGATTCCACTGCTTCCTCCCTCTGCACCACCCCAACTGCTACGTGCTTGTATCGGCCCTGAACCAGCCCTGGCATTGGTTGGGCTTTCCATGTCAGAGAATTCAAAGCATTAGTCTGGCAGAAAACTAGCTCCCCCCCCCCCCCCAAAAAAAAGGGGGGGGGGTGCAGGGGGTGTTTTCTGCTGGCTTATGGAACTCAGTTGGCTCCCATAAATGTCTGACAGGCACCAAAGCTGGCATGAGGGAAGGGCAGAACTGCAGAGCCAAGAATAAATGAAAAGAAGGCAGGAGCAAAGAAATAGAATACAAAAGTATCTTTCAAATAAGACAAAGGTTGAGCTTTGCTAGGTCTAGACCCTAAATCTATAGGGCTCACATGACCCTTTTCCTACAACAGCTTGTCCTAATCCAGCAGGAATGGCAGTAGTGTCCGCTTACCTCATCCTTGCATATCTGACAACCAAATACAGTTACTTGGCATGACAGATTTTGCTCATATTTCTGGCATTCACTCCAAAGACATGCCAGTATTTCAGAGCAACACTTCCTCTGTGACTCAGTGCACTTCAGAGAAGCAGGAAGACAGATAACATGAATTCAGTTTGTTATCAATATGGATCACGAAATTAGTTCAATTTCCAGAGCTGCAGAAAAATTAGTCAAGCTAATCTATATGCCATGAAGCTATTATGTCAAAGGAAAATTTCCCAATAAACTTTTATAGAAAAGAACAGTATTTAGTAATGGTAACTCCAAATGTTAATGAAATTATTTGCTCTCAGACACCATATGAATGTGTGAAAGCTAACAGTGATATTGAAATACAACTGCTACTCATTGCAAGGTGCTTTTCACCATACTCCATCAGCCATTTGCTACCAACCATTTTCCTAGTTATGCCAGGTCCAATGTGATTTTCAAAACGATCATCATAGTGGTTTTCTTATTTGGACAAATTCCCCTTATATACCTGTAACATTCAGTGGTAATTTTGGACTAAAAGTGAAAGACAAGATACGAAGCATCAAGACTGATTTGCAAAGAGAAATGAACTCCTGGTGGTTGCTCAGGGAAACTATGACAGCCATATCTAGGCAATAGAAACTGATGCATAAAATGTAACTAGTCATTAGACAGTAACATACTATCAAGATTAACAGTTATTTGGGTTTTTTTCGGAGTATTTTCTCCATGACAAGGTTCAGCCGTCAGGGCTTCAACAGATCTTGATTTTTTTGGCAGAAAAACCAACAACAATCTGCAGTTTGCTGAATAATTTCCAAATGTAGTCCCCAGTTGCCACAGAGGTAGTAGACATTCCGGAGAAGGTCCAGCTGAACCAAAAACCAAGCAGGTCTTGGCACTGCAAAAGTTATTTTGAGGCTGTCACACACTGCAGTAGGATCCAACAGTGAATTACAAAAATACTGCTTCAAACGTTTCACAACTCCTTCTCTGGAGTTGGTCTGAAGCCTCCAAAATACACAAGTGTTACAATATGGGCATACAATAACTTCAGAGCTATGTAGGCCTGAGATCTGCCATCATCTGCATCACCCTAACTGCGGAGCAGTATCACACGCAGCCAGAAAGTCAGGCCCTCTTGCAGCAGTCAAGAGCACGAAAGCTTTGACCATTCCTGTACTTTGCGAAGAGCTCGCTGAATAATTCTCACAGAACAGTTTGTTTAGCGATATTGACAGAGTGGGTGCTCAGGACAGACTGCCAGCAGGCTACCATTTGTTTGAATTTAATACTCAGACTTGATGCATATCTAATAAAATATCGATCTTGTTGTTTAACTGAAATAGTCAAAAATCCAAGCTGTTTAGCTGCAGTCGGTCAGCTAGGTTGCAGGATGTTTGCATGCTCTCCCGACTGGATGAGTTTGCAGGCGTATCAAACGACTGTTGTGCAACTGAAAGTAAAATGCGGCTCTTTCCCACAGCGCATGAAACCTTGGGGTTTGCATTCTGTGAACATCTGGGATTGTCAGACTATCTGGAAAGCAAGGAGAGGTGAAAAGAAGGAGAAAGCTTGTTCGAAACAATTTCATTTAACAGTTCAAAACACTTCACACTATTTACCCCAGCCTTCATTATAATTGCCTCTGAAGGACACATTTTGCACATAAGCATGCTGGACATATTTAATCTCTTTCAACATGCCTGGGCATAAAGCTCTCATTGTGGATATCTAGGGGGAGATGGCAGTTGCTAGAAGAAAATCCAGAATATATACAAAATGCTGGAAAAGCCTCATTGCCTCTTCCTCCTAAAAATAAATGCAAGAGAAACAAAAGCTCGCTCATTAACATATTTCAGTCTCATTTAAGGGCCTATAAAATCCCACATATATGCAATATCCCTCCTGACACTGCGAAGACACTTATTAGGATCTGGAGTGATGGGTCTATTTCTGACCACTTTTGAGACTTGAACTGAACCTTACCTGAATGCCAGTTCTTAAAACATGTTTTCTTTAGAAGCTTTTTACTGAACTGTGTTTCTCATCCTAGATACAGTTGTTCCACCGATGAGCCATAATCTTGGATGTAAAAAAAAAAAAAAACCAAAACCAAACACGTACAGCAAGCAGTGAATTTACTAGCATGAGGTCTCCTGATCCTCCTGATTAAACCATCTGGCATCAATGAACTCAGAAAACAGGAAGTTTTCTGCAAGCCAGACAGCCATGTTAAATTATTTCACTGTCATAATGTCAAGATCTAAAACTTTCTCTCACCTCAAAATCTGCAAGTGTTTCCTAATAAATGATTTCTACTGTGGACCAGCTCAGCTTTTAGTCTTTGGCTCCCTTTTGTTTGAATTGCAGAGCAATTTAACTGTCAAATCACAATAGGTAAGATTCCCTAAAAAAGGTAAGTAATTTCAGAATAAATCTCTCATATTGATGAATAGCTGGTAGCTAATAGCTAACGTTAATAAGTAATACTGTAATAGCTAATGTTATTTTCAATGTGAACAATCATATTGCATTTTTCAAAATTTCACCCAGTTATTCTAAATATTGCTTTGAAGTCAGATATTCACTTTTATTTTTAAAGAAAGCTTTTAAATATGGTCCTGTTTCCATACATTCACACTCCTGTATCAACTCACAAATTGCTTGTGCAAACAGCATATACTTTTTACAGCTCTTATACTAGATCTTATAAAAATAGCACCCCAAAATTGCTAGTCAGGACAGATAAGGAAACACTGTCTCTTTTTCATAAAATTAGGATAGGCCATTCTATTTTTACGTAGGATTCAAATGTATCATTCGGCAATTTATAAATTTTTGCACATCATTTTCCCACCTGTAAATAAGGAATCCTATTTTCAGTTTTACAAAAGACTAAATACAGATCTCTCTTTCACGCTTTGGCTCTCTAGACTGGAAAGAACTCATAAAGCCAAAGTATTAGCGCTGTGCATTAGTATTTCTGCTGATCAGGCACCTAAGACTAACGTTCGAGTTATACATTATATCAAGATTAAAATCTCTAAGGAAAAAGAGTGGAATAACTCACTTGGGCTCATGGTCATCAATCTTTCATTTCTTGAGCAAATCTTTTGCAAAACACACTTAAGTCAATTATGGTTTCAGGCAGAATAAGGACAAATATAGAAAGTTATCATCAGTCAAGAAGATCTGGAAGTGAAATACCTGGATCCTAGAACAGAAAGCAAGCATTAGGTCATAAGTAGTTAATCTGTGGTTCTAAGATAGTAATGTATTTAATATTAACTTTAAAATAACAATAGTGAAGTCAGTTGCTCAATAGGAGTATTTGTAAATATTAACATCTTAACATTAAAATATTATGATGAACATTGACTTTTTAAAATCTTCTATTTCCTGAGAATCCTGTTGATTATTTTACGTCTAGGCATCTACTTATAGATTGCATCAGACAGTAGAAAACTGTCTTTTCCGCCCAGTTCCATTCACTGTTTTATTTAAGGGTGAAATTATATGTTTGCCCTTGGGGAGAGCCACAAGGTGCCTTTGGAACACCATGGGAAATTCTGAGAACAAGGTGCTTTATACAGCACCCACAGCAGCAAATCATACAGAAAGAAAACATCCAGTGAAACAGGCAGTTCTCTCTACTCAGCTTTTCATACTTGGATGCTGGCAGTAATTGCTGACCAGCGTACTGAGAGTTATTGCAGTCCTGCCTGATGGCTCAGCAGCAATATACTCCTGATAATCCTAATAAAGTACGACAGCTGAAATTTTCTCTCTTCTTGTGGGGAAAGGAAGTGATATTTATTCTAAATCAGCCTCTTCAATAACAGGATTTTAAAATGTCTTCACTAATTAGTTCTGGCTGCTCGAAGGATTGTTGCGGGTTTGGTTTGGGGTTTTTTTTTCTGTTAATTATTATAATTTTCTAACCTCATCTAGCTCTGCTATTGTTTCCTAAACTTGAAAAGCACAGTTGTCACAGAGAAGACTTTCATGCTTTGCATCCTTTTGTATTTTTGTTTAGTTTCTTCTCCTCAAAAAGGACTGACTTACATTAATGTCAGAAGCATTTAATGTCAGTTTATTAGTTAGCGTTCAGGTAATAAAGCAAAGCACAACTTCTGAAGAAGAGTTTGGTCAGGAGCTACTTCAGAAATGTATTGCCCAACACAAAAATATTTACATTAGAACTACTTTTATTTTAAATGGAATATTTTATATTTCTGAGGAAAAAAAATAGAAAACACTCAAGTTTTAGTATTATATTATTATTATATTACATTTGTTCCAACCTGGTTTTTGGAGGATTGGGCAACATGCTGAAAGCTTACAAAAAACCCCAAACATTTCCTAATTTGGTTTCAAAAAGAAATGTGTCCCTTCTCCACTGCATTACTTTTTGAGTAAAACCTGTTCAAATAGTTTTAGCAAGCCTAACATCAAGCATAAAATGTATGTGCAGGATCGTGCGGGAATGGAAACAGGCAGAAAAACTATACATGATTTGACTAAAAGAGCTAAACCCTTCAGTTATTCAAGAAGGAGAGAAATAAGACTGGAGGTGTACGGGCAGCTCTGCATGTTATAGAAATGTATGACAATTAAGAGGGAGTCATGAAGCTGTCTAGAGAGAATATAGGTATTTAGGCCTACTGACACTAAACTTGCCTTTCTTAATTACCTTCTACTCGCTGTAAAGAAGTAGACACTAGAATTCCCTGGGCCTATGGACCACAGGATGAAAACTAATCCTGTAGTGAAAAATACGCAATCTCTTTAGGATAAAAGTTGAAAAGACCCAGAAGAGAGAGCTCTGGAGTACTGTTACAAAATCACTAAGCTTGGGATAGAATATGAAGAGAAATCTCTGTAAGATTATGAGAAAAAAAGGGTAGTGATTGTGCGAAAGTGGGAGATTAATCTCCCAAACTTGGATGCAATATAAATGCCATCACTAAGAGCTGAAGGCTTAGGTAGACTTGAAGTTGCTATATGACACATTTATTTAATAAGTACCCAGTGAACTAATGAAAATTAATGCTGCTTTGGACATAGGTTTAGCAAGAAACAAGGTCTTACAGAGCAGCTTTTCACAGAAAATAATCTTGGATTGATCATGGGCTGAATCAGTCTTCATCAAACTGCAAGACAGACAACAGGTCTGCCTATGACTAATGTCTGGGATTTTAGAAAGGAACTAAAGAGTGAATTCAGGAATGCAGAGCTTTTAAAACACAGAAAGTAAGGAATTACTTTAAATCAAAGGGCAGACACTGTTTAGAGTTCACATTGCAAGCAAAAAAAAAAAAAGCTAATAGAAAAAGCTTATGGGCTTCCTTCAGTGAATCAGCTGCTTTTGTATATATGCAAATCTATGCGCTGTTCCTCAGATGTCAGAGGATGTAGAAAGAAGGAAAATGGCTGAGATTTCTTGAGCTAAACTTTACATTTACCATGGAAACAATCAGCAAAAATTCTTTACAAACAATAAAAATAAAGAAGCATGGGGAACAAAAGAAGTTACAGTGTTGTAAAAATGGAATTTATGATTTAATAGAGGTTAACATTAATCTAGGTCTGATCCACATATTAAATGTGTATTTTGCCTGCATTTTCTAAAAGTTAATGATGAGGACATTAGTGGAGTAAGGAGTAAAAATGAAGGTAGAGATTCAGGAATTATGACACCTGAGAGAGAAATAAATGTTAACATTCTCAATACCTCATAAAGCAAAAATAAGACTGGCTGGATAATCTCCATGCTGGAATATAGAAATATGAAACTGTCAAATGAAATTGCAAGTCCAACTGCTATGATTTTTGGAGGCAGTATCTTATGAATGGAGAACAGTAAACATAGAAACTATATTCAAAAGAACAGGAACAAAGACCAATTCTGGAGCAACTAGACTTATTAATCTGACTTAATGGGCGGGATGGGGGGAGGACGTAGAATAGTGTTTGAAGGAAGAATTAAGGGCAGAGTAATAAATGGAAAGCAGTATAAATTATAATGTGGCTTCATCAACAGTAGATCATCTCAAACCATCTAATATCTCTTTTCAAAAGTTATCTGTTTTACTAGACAGAAGAATATTATTTATCAGAGATTTAAATATGGCATTTGATGCAATATCCCTGCAGAAAAGGTTTGCTAAAGGTGGAGAAGACAGTTGCTAATACACGGTTTCTAAAGCAGCTAAGGATGTGGCTAGAGGGATCAACAACAGCTTGTACTGACTAGGTAGCCATGGAATGAGGAGAGCCTACTAGGCGTCTTAGTCCTGTTTAATAAGTTATTTAAAGTTCTTAAGGAAAAATATAGATGACATTAGCAGTCAATGTAAAGCTGTGCAGTATTTTCATTATTACAAAGACCAGATCATCTTATAAAAGCACTAAACTACTGTATTGATTTGACTGATAGAATGAGATATGATTTAATAGCAGAAAGAGCAGATTCATGTACTTGGGAACATCTGTTAAGAACTCATGGCTCATTAATTATGGGTGATCATATAGGCTGAAAAGTCCAAAAAAAGGTAGGTATATTGGAAGACGTAGTCTAGTGGAAGTAGTCTATTGGAAGATGGCTATAACAGTGAGTGACTGCTGAAGCTATGAAAGGGCTAATGAATTCACAAATGCATAAGGAAAGACATTTGTTGTGAGAGGAAACGAAAGGCCTAATTAGGAAAATTATATACAATCCTGGTCAACCAGTTTCAGTGAAGATTAACTTTAATTGGAACAACTGCTAAGAAAGATGATTAGAATGATTAGAGAGAACTAAATGGAGCAATATTATTAGCACAAGATCAAATAGTAATAAATCAGCTATAAATACATCTTTACAAGAAGTTCAGGAAAAGACTTCCAGATAGAGTAATGAAAACAGCAAGAAAATTCTACTATTTCAAGATGAAGACTAGTAAGTTTATATATAAAATTGTATGACCTGATAAGAGTTCCTTGTGATAAGAATTCTTACTCCTCTTACAAGCATTCCTAGATGGCTACATATATCTAGGAAGTTATGTACACACATGGGACTTACCCAAACCACGTATTAAAGACGACTGGTCATCATCATCAGAGTCAGAAAGGAATTCTTTCTTTATGGTGGGTCTGCAGCATTCACTCTTTGAGTTTTGGGGTTGTTTTTTCATGTTCACCACCACAGAGTTCAGCATAGACTTAACTCAGACAGGAGTTTCATTTAACTAATACAGTGTCAGTGCAGGGGATGGGACACTGTTGAGCATTCGCATTGTCTTTCTGAGACTCATTACATTTGTGCCTTCACACTTGCACTAAAAACCTTAATGTTATATGGTCATGGGAAACATTTCATTACAAGGGGCATACAGTAGCATGTTAGCAGAAGTCTTCAAATGTCATTGAACTGGCTGTCTGCGTCGTTGCACACAGCTGTTTGAGATCGGACTTAACACTAAATGTTGCCTTCCCACGTAATGGTGGAGTGTGAGAGACACCAACATCCAACTCACCAACATCAGACAGATGCTCAAAAGCAACAAGTGTCCAGATGACATCTGATTTCAAATCTGGATACAAGCTGAAGCAATTAAGATATGCAGAGATATATATATTCCACATCAAATTAGGGCAAAAGAGGGGAACTGGCAGAGGAAAAAGTTATCTGGAATTTGAGGTGAAAATTAGCAATACTTTTGATACTTGAATTAACTGAAAATTCTCTTATCAATGAACAGATAAAAGCTGCCTTAATTCCCGTTACTGCCTTTAGGAAAGACAACAGAGGAAAAAAGACACTGAATGACATAAAATGGATCTTTTGCCATTTTAAGTTGCCATTTGTGGAGTTTACACAGTTTATTTTTATTTCTCATGCCTTTCCCTCACATTTCTCACTGTATTTAAAGAAGTATAGTATCTAAGGAAACAGTTCTCATTTCATTTGTTTGCCTGACATGCAAACAAACATCTTACTTGTTCTTAAATTATCAGGTGAGAATATTATTTTTAGAGCTGCATTTGGGGGATGTTTTGCTCCTGTTCCATATAGCTACAGCTCCTGCTTTTTTTCCTAGCAGCACCCAAATCCCAGTAAGTGCTTCTCTTGCCTTGCTTTTGTATCATCTGGCATTCACTAGCACCATGTGCATGTCTCTCACCAAATGAGAACAGAAACTAAGAAATATTTACTGCCACGTACAACACCAACCACTGTGTGAAGACCCGCTGACCTTGTTGGAACATCCAGGGTGATAAGGATTTCTTTAGTTATGAGGAATAACCATCTAGACATGGGGTCAGCATGGGTGGAAGCAGCTTGGTTGTGCTCAAATAATCAGCTGCTGTGGTGTGTCTCTACCCTCAGGTCTTTATACCTCCTGGTACTGAGTTATGTGGAATTCTGCAATTAGCTCAGGTTCAGTCAGTCTCCAGCTTGTTGCTCCCAGATACCCTCGATACTACTTACATGCCCACTTGGCTCTGGACAGGTCAAAGGGTTGTGTCCTGGAGTCTAAAGTAGCAGCCAATTAAAGTAACTCACACTTGAAAAGTCAAAAGTCAAATACAAGAACACTTTACATATGTCTTATGTTTCTTTACCTGATTCTCTTTATTCATACAGTAGAATCAGCTGAGTATTTCTTAGAATCACATGAAATACCCTCCACAGCTTCCACTGGGATTGCCTTGCTGTAAGAGTAATTCTTGACCATAGCCTTCCATCGTTCCAACAGTCTTCCTTTTCTGAGGATATTCCCAAAGCCCACCTCCTGGCATGCATATTGCTCCCTGTAGGCAGTCTGACTTTACCTCAGCTTCATGCTGCTTCCAAATGCTATCCAGCCTTGTGACACCACCATTTTACTGGCTTAGTTTGAATCATCATAGATAACTTTCACTTAAATTTCTGCTTTTAGGCAAGCAGAAATACAAATCTAAATAGAGAACAAGGAGTTACTGTTTTGCTGGTCAAGGGTATTAATTAAACTCAGACACCAGAGTGGAAGGAATAGGCTTGTTTTAATAACCCAATAATACAGGAAATAAGCAATAAGAGAAATACAATGCAGAAAACAAGCAACGAGAGGAATACCAGGTAATGCATCTAATCATTACTACATAGGAAAGATCATAGTGATTAAGAGAGGTACATCACCATTTGCCCTAATACTTTACCATCATCCAGATCTGCAGTTGCTGGGGAGCCCTGGTTGCAGTGAGGATTTGGAGAGCCTTTCCCGGCAACTGGGAGGTCCTACGCAGTGCATCCACTCGTAGGTGAGGTGTCCAAAGTCACTGCAAGAGGGTCCAGCTTTTATACCGTTGAATAAACATATTCCGAAACTTCAAGTGCGGAACATCTGGTGTCACCCTCCCTATCAGATTCCGCTCAAAGCCTGGCCAGGGCCTAAGGAGGAACCCAGGGGAGTTTCCCTATCTATTTGGATTTTGCCAAATGTCTGGTTTCACGTGCCTCCAAATAAAGAAAGATGTAAGGCCAAATGTCTGATTTCATTGTCTTGTGATTTACCTTTAAATAGAAAAAGACTATTCTGCTGGTCAGTGTCACACAATAAGCATCATAACAAAGCTTTATAGATTAGCATCAAAATATAGAGATATATATTCATACTAAAGTAGAGCAGTAGTACACTACATAGGGGATTAATACTATGCATGTTAGATATATTGTTGGGTTGTGAGATTCATCTAGAGGCCAGCTTTGGTTTAGAGCCTATAGTTCAGGCCCCGGTACTTCAGTTACACAAAAAAAATAGACATTGTCCCAGTTGTTTACACCTTGAATTGTATCAGTACTCACCAAATGTTGCTCTTCGTGTAGCAGATGTAAAGTCACTGAAATATTTCTGTTATTCCCCTCACAGTAAAAATGCTCATGAGAGTGACAGTACCTCTGATCCACAACAGCAAGGTTATCATATTGATCTTACGCCAAGGGCTCTAGAGCTCTCTTTCCGTAAGGCAGAAGGGAACCTGTGCTCACCTTACGCTTTGAAATTCCTGCCTATAGATTCAGGAATTAGCCTAGACAACTTTGAAGGGAGAAGAGGGAATCACCTGTTTCAGACCATCTTTGAAAAATCTGCTTTCTGACTCTCCTTTTTTAGGTCCTAAGCATTGAACACCCTTATGCTTTGCTATTAGACTCCTCTCTGGAGTTAAGTGATGAAATGTGTTGAATTATTATTATACATGTGAAAGCACCATGAAACAAGTAATTTGAGCATTCCAGCAGATTAATAACTGATGCTTATTTGTGAAAAGTTCTGTACGTCACCATCAGCTTCTCAGCTCCCACTTCAGTAGTATCAGTATAAGCCACGTTAGACTACTCACAGCATGAGACAGAGATGACTGACGAAATATGGCATTGATGTTAGATAAACTTTTCCGTACTTTATACAAAGTTCATTGCCTGTTACCCACTAAAATAAAAAATTAAGCAAAATAAAAACACCACCAAAGGATGGTGACAAAATTACTAAAAGTACTAAAAAATTTCTTCCATAGTTATCAATGCTGAAGTTCACTGTTCTCTAACATCACAAAATATGGTCATTATTGTCAGAACAAAGACAACAGTCTAGATATATTTTTAGAAAACTAAATTAAGATGTTTAGGAGTTTCTCTAGCCGGGGGGGGGGAACTTCAACCTGCATTACAGTTTGTCATCTAAGTGAACAGTGACAAATATGAAGCTTTCTACAGTGATCTCCTCCTTCCCTTACACCTTTATTTTAGTTATGGGACGAAACTCTGGAAATATTCTTTACGCTGCAGTCTGTTTACACACTAGCTCAGTGTGCAGAGGCAAAGAAATTCAAATAAAGGCCATCCTGTCAAAACTGATTTTGCCTTCTTTTAGGCAGAGTTCATAGGCAGCGTTCTTCATGCTCTCCTGCCATCTCACAACCCTCTCTAACACCTTCCCTGTTCAGTTCCTCAGACCAACAGTAGTGTATGCCCTCCATCTTCTGCTTCCCAGCCTCTCAGCATTGCCTCAGCAATCAATGACCTCACTGCACAGCAACGCCAAGGGACGCCAGCACAAGGCATGGGCCATTTGGTACTGTTACCTTCCTTCCCCGTAGAGCAGAATCCCACTGTGCTGCTGCCGCCTCTCTGCATCTAGGTAATACCACGGTGCCCTTGTAATAACAAAGCTGGGGAGAGGCTGTGCTATTTCAGCCTTCAGACCAGAGGCTAGACTGCAGGGAGACACCCCCTTCCCTAGACCCAAAGCGCTGCCTCTCAGTAAAGAAAAAGTGAGGTAACACTCGTGAGGCAGCGCTGCTTCCCTCCTTCTCCTTCACATTCCATGCTTCACCACTTTGGGAACACCCTGTTAACGTAGAACCCCTTGCAGAACACATCATTTTATTTGCTGGATGTTTTGTTTCAGCTGGCTCAAGAGTATTTCTTTGAACTCAATGAAAAATATGTAACAACCAATTGGAAATTTCTTCATCACATCACTTAACCCCCAGACTTTTTCTAAAGGTTCTGCCTGTCACTTATTCTGCTATAACTCTAGAGTGCTTCTTCTCCTCCCTTCTATTTTCCAGCCCTCTGTCTCACACACACAACTGTCAAACAAACCCTTCAATTCAAATGTTTGAAGGACTAAGTTGCCTTGGGTAGACCATTGCTAAGATTTGGAGACTACATTTTCAAATAAAGGTCTTCCTTTTAGTCTGTTTTTCACAATAAAGAACTGCTGTTACATCCATCAGTTTTAACTGGCTTAATCTCACCTATAGCGTAAACTTACCCTGTCATTTATAACTCAAGTATTCCAGCATACTTTACTTCTCTTTTCTCTTCAAAAAAAAAAAAAACAAAAAACCACCAAACACAAAAGCAGCAAAATAAGCCAGTCCGTTCCACATAAAATATAACAGTGGGTGTTTTCTAGGTGCACACCTATCATTTTGCTTTAACTCACTGGAGTCCTTTAACTTCATGCTTTACATGGAGGAAATTCTGGGGCCGTAAGAACACAATTGTCTTCCTTTTCTGCCAGAAAAGGCTTCCTTCTTTTGCTTTCCATGTAACTTCTCCTAACCACCCAGATAACAATTTAGATTTTCTTTCTGATGGAGTTCCTAATCATGAGATTTTTGCTTTGCTGCAAAGGAACGCTAACATTACGTCTATGCATTTTCGTAGTACAAAACCATCTAGTTTTGTTACACAGTTCCTGCACTGACATACACTTTATAATCAGCTGTGCAGGGTACAGTCTGATCTGAACACAGACGTTAAAGTCTAATATGCTAAAGAAAGTACATGTCACATAAAAGGTTCAAGCACTTCTGAACTGAATGCTGAAATGCTCATTTATTGAGTAAAGAGTTTTAACTAGTACTGTCTACATTTGCCAGATGTTTAATTAAACATTATTGTGGATCTTTGTCAGAATGCTGCCCACTAGTCAGTAATAATCACTACAAGAAAACAGGATAACTTGTGATGGGAGTAACAAAGAAAAAGTAATTGTTTCTTAGAGGAATTGAATAGGTAATTTATTTGTTGGAGGTGATGCATGCTCTCCTGCTTACCTCTGATTAAAAAATAGTCCAGATCTCCACCCATACACTAGAGAACAGAGCCATAGAAGATGGTGAGTCATAAGACCTTTAGAATCTCTCAGCTACAATTTCAAATTGTCTCCTTACAATAAAAACGCTCCTTTCAGTAAAAGCTTAGCAAGCATGTTTATATTGTATTGGATGCAAGTAACTTCTCCAGCTCCCTTTCAAGTAAGATGAAAGAAAAAGGAATTTGGTAGATCTCAAGCCTTGCAGCATAAGGAGCACAAGTACTCTAAGTCCCCACTAGAAATTAAATTAAAAATGTTAGTTGTTCAGTGAGAAAAATCTTGCAAATACTGAAACTTCTTGATTCTCAGAATTTGTTACAGAAAAATGTCACTTTTAACACAAGGTTTAACACAGTAAGGATTTAACAAGGTGTTGTGAAAAGAAGCAACACACTTTACTCCAAGAGCTTAGTGGACATCATTAGTGATCTTGGTATTCCATAAGAAACTCAAACAAATCAATTCTGGATGAAAGAAAACAAAGCATATGGCAAAATTCCCTAACATTTCTGTGAGTGGAAAGGATTAAAAGCCCTTAACAATTAATTATGGGTGTTTTTCCTGTACAGGTAAGAACATGATACCTGGTGAGTAGGACATCTAAGTGCTAGAAATAGCAATTTATTTACTGAGAGATAACTATAACTGACAATGAAGCGGGAAAAGACATCCTAGAGAACATGAACTTCTCTTACAGTAGACTCCTAAGTGTATTACCTAATACACTCTTAAATATGAATCTGCTTCCCGTATTTCCACCAACTATTCATTCTTGTCACACAGATCCAAATTTCTGAAGTGCACCTGACCACTTTTTATTTTTGTTCTAGGGATCTTCTAGGCATCCAGTTTCTCCCAGATTTGTAAGAAACAAATATATTTGTAAGCTGCAGTATTGTTCTTTGATAATTATCCATACAGCAACTTCTCAACTATGCTGGAAAGCTGAAATACTATATCTGGAAATCTCATTTTCTAAATCTCTCTGCCTTTCTTTTCCAGCTGCTCTTTACAGACACTTAAATCTGTCCTTCTTTTCTCTCTCTCCCTCTCTCAGCACCCCATCAAAGTCCCTATCAGCAAAAGATTATTTTCCCACACCTCACACAGATCAGATCCTGACTTTGTTCCTTTGGTTCCTCCAGCACGTTCATGCTCTGTCTGTAATAGTTTATGTAATCTTGAAAGATTTCCTGTTCTAAGCGTAAGTGGGAGTAGTGGAGCTCCTTTAAAATGACATGAAGGTTACTTGGTAATCACATACCAGTCATCTGTCTTCCAAAGCTCTAATCAGAAAGTGATGTATAAAAGGCCAGCATTTGATTTTCTTTATTGACCTGATCAAACATTTAAGAAAAGGGTGTACTCCTTCTGAAGTCACAGGGGCATCAGCTCAAATTAACTATGTGCTTAAGGACTCTGATTCATCAGACTTTTCAGTACTTCATTTGTAAGCCAAATTGCAGAGTGTACCTTTGCTCTGATGTCAGTCTACTAGCATTAGAAAAATTGGGGTGGAAATCTTGAAGTGATTAAATGTCAGCGTAATGAATTTCATATACCGAAAGGCAAAAATGCCAAAGAGTCTAAGTTTTAATAAGTGCTGCATAACAGGAGTGAAGAAAGCTGGTGACAAAATTTATGCTGCAGCCAATTAATTAAAATATGTGATACTGATGTGAAAAATAAAACTCTACCAGAACAGCTTGGGTAGGGAAAAACATTTGATTCTATGATCTGTACAAGTAGAAAGTACAAAGGAAACCAGGACTGATGTATTTCTTGTGGTAACTGGCATTTGAACCCCATGAGCAGCTGAAAGGTCAAAGTGTACAAAGTCTCTGCATGTGTCCTGCTCATGTATTTTCCCCATCTAAAGTATGAATTTTTTCATCTGGAACTTTGGCTTGACCTACTGTTCCACAGGAATGAAGAGAGACGTGCACATGCATATTGAATGCTTAGAATAAATCATACAAATATTTCTGCTGCTAACTCACTTCATTATGAGGCAGGCTCTTACCCACAGTCAATGACAAAAAAAACGTGAGTCACCAGCACTTTTCAGTGGTGTCTGCTGCCTGTGCCATTACCCAAATATAGTTACTACCTCAGCAGCTTTGCTAGTCCAGGTTTTAACAGAGCTGATGGAGAGCTAACAACAGAAGAACAAAAGTGCCTTAATAGAATATTTTTTTCTTTCATTGCCCTTAATGAACTGTCCTATTCATCCAGTTTGGGCAGTGTGGTCAATTTTATACCATAGGCATGATCAGAAAAATTACAGAATGATGTTCTTCATCTGCTATATAATTTTTCCCTTATCTTGTACATTCTCAATGATAAAAGCATTATACACATATGTCGCAGCTCATGCAAATTCAGGGACAGATTTTACCACTAACTTTCTCAGTGTGAGATCTTCCCAGCCACAAGGCCAATCCTCTTTTCACAGAAGTTCTAGGTCAATATAATTTAACAGAGTACATACTGCAGTTACTCCTCTTCACATTTTGAGTGAGTTAAAGTGAGAGAATCAGCCTCTGCTCACACCCAAATATGAATAAATCCAAACTAGAACAAAAGCAGCACTTCAGTAAATTAAATCAAATCACCATGGCCCATGACCACTTCTCTGCTCAAACATAAATGAAAAAGTTCTAAAAGGATCTGCATCTTTCTTTCCTTTGTTTTTTTTTTTTCTTTTTAACCTCTGTTCTATTTAAGTCCTTTTCCAAAGTCACTAGAAGGGCAAGTGTTTATAAGGCTTCTGCACCATTTTTACTTACAAAGTTGTGAGACAATACATTAGGATAGATTGAGTGGAATAAAAGTCCCAAGTACTTAAGTGTTTATTTGCTATGTGACTGATTCTGCTCAATATTTCATGAAAATGAAAAAGGGAATGACTAATAACACTATCAGCTGCTCACAGTGTATTAAGCATATACCTCAGTAACTGCTCCTTTAACTGTTCTAACTCTTTCCCCCTCCTTTATTCACCTAAGAGTATGATTATCTGACAGTTGGTTAGTATCTTCCACAAAATAGACACCTCTGTGACTGAAGGCAGGCAAAGGAACAAGACACCGAAAAACACTCAGAAATCTTAGAGTGAAAACTCTCCACTCCTGCTGGTCTGCTTGCATGCTTTGAGAACAGTTTCCCATCATTACAAGAGTAATTGATGCCATTATATTGCAGATCATGCCTGACATCACTAGATTTTTTTATTATTATAAATTCTCTGTTGATCTCTATGTAGCTGTGAATTTTTTTTTTTTTTTTTTTTTTTTTTTTTTAATTTAATCCTTTTTTTGAGAAGTTCAGACATTTGGCAATGATAGTTGCACCTAGCGACCATGGATCCCCAGGATGGCAGACAATACACTTGCCTGAATTACGGCTGATCTCCAGAGTATCGCTGGCAGCATTCCAACAAATTAACCTTTCCTAGTCCCCATCCTTGGTTCATTTTTTCATAAAATCCATCTGGTAAACATCCTATAACCTAATCGCGATTTCCAACTGTTGTAAATATTTCACTGTAGTAACATGGATCACAATTCATTAGAATCATACTCTTAGTTACAGTACTTAAGATTAGAGAACCTCATTTTTCATTTTAAAAATTGAGCAACACTTAACCTCAAAATACCTGAAGTACAGCAGTCACATCCAAAATAAGCAGATTGAAACCAAAGTTCCTATCAGCTGCTTTATGGCTTTGTAATTTCTGTATTTCATCTGTGAGTATAAAGCCACTAAGTACATTATCTTCTACAGGCCTTATATTAAGAAAACACCTCAACAATTTAGATTGCAAACACCTTCCCTTATAATTGCTTCCCCCTTTTTTTCATCAAAGCAACAAACAAGGAAGCAAAAGACCCACTACAATCTACTGGGTTGACATGTTGAAAAACTAGGAATAACAGGAGTGAAAAACCACCACCAACTGAGGTGCATCCTTTTTACTTCAAAGATTTTAGTACTTGGCTTAAATGTCATATTTTCCTCAGGCATTCTGGAAAACATTTAACAAAGGAAAAATTATCCCTAAATTTCAGATAGTGAGCTAAAATCACACAGGGTATGGGTACAGTGATAAGTCCAAAATTACACAGCATGTTAGTGAATGTTTGTTTCTTAAAGGGTGTTATTAAGTAAAACAGGGGTGTACAGAGTTGTGTTTGCACTTTGGGTCAGCTTCCTTCACAGAAATTAAAACTAGACAGCAAACCCATGGTAG
The DNA here is from genome assembly GCA_034782735.1 of Sagittarius serpentarius. Classification (NCBI taxonomy): domain Eukaryota; kingdom Metazoa; phylum Chordata; class Aves; order Accipitriformes; family Sagittariidae; genus Sagittarius; species Sagittarius serpentarius. The sequence continues at coordinate 11,669,600 of JAVKLA010000049.1, forward strand.
TTACTGCTAATAATTTACAAATTTCCAATAAATACAGTCCACAATCTGCAATGAGTTGTTGAAGCAGAAAAATAATGTTTCCCAGCTCTGTCTCCTTGCTTTTTTGCTAACTCCTGTGTTAGGGGACTGCTGACTGAGTACAAAGGTCAATGATTTTGCAGTCAGCCGTGACTGAGGTGAGAAGCTGGAGTGAAGGAGGGAAGTTTTTTAGATATCCTTTGTTAATCGTCATAAAGTGTTATCCTTGCTCCCTTTTTCATAGTCAGGCTGATATGTTTGAGAGAAAAAGGACAGCTTTGACGCACAGTCATTAGACAAGGGGATTATTTAGGGTTTTTAATGTTTGAGTATCAGTGCTTTGCCATGTGGGAAACTGTAAAATGGCAGAGATCCAGTTCAGAAATAGGCACTGTGCAAGGGTAAAGCACTGCAGCAGGGAAACAAATTCATAGAAAAAACAACCTGACATGACCCAGGAGCACACCTGGAACAAGCTTAAACACTGGCAAAAGCTTCTGGTTTAATATTGATGTGCCCTTGACCTGGAGCATCAGCATGTTCAAAATGTAGTCAGCAGGACTCCAGGTTTGAGATTTTAACAGTTTAAATACAAGTTGCATAAGTGTTTAATCTGGTGTAGATACAATGTACATTATGAACACAAAGTCAGGCCAGAGAACTCCACAATGCCAAAATCAGTCTTACCAGCTTTAGCATTCCTGTTTCTTATCATAGCAATCACCCTCCATTCAACTCCAAAGGAACCCTGGAGATTTATCTTTCCTGGGAGTTATGTTGAATGATCTTTGTTAACCAAGCAGCACACTCTGTTTAGGTTTCTTGAATTAAAAGGGCAAAGGATGTTGCACCATCCATATGCACTGGCAACCCTGGCTGCCTCTCTGGCCCAAGGTATCAAGCATTTCTTCTGTTGTGTTTAGGAAGGTAATTTTTTCCCCATGTTATGGTGGCTCTCTTTGCTTCATGTTCTCTCCATGCCTTTTTTACCATGTGCTGACCTCCCTTCTGCATCAGTCTTTAGCTGCCAACATTAAAATGTGCGTCCTGCTGCTGTAGTGCTAGTAGATCTGCAGTCAGATGATACTGATAGTCCTTAGCATTTTGAACCAAATTTGTCCCTGTTACCGTCACCATCTCTAAGGCCACAGTCACAACCTGAGCCAAGTTATCAAAGATCTACTATTTAAAAAGTGTACATGAACCCAGCTAATTTTAGTTGAAACAGGTACACAAGTACTCATACTAATTGTTCAACCAGCAGCACAGAATAATCTCTCACAGACAGGCAAGATCATCAAAGTAACTCCTTCTCCTGGCACAGCTGACATGTTTACTCGTTTGTCCCAGAAAACAAATTCCTCCAGTAGATCACAATACAAAACTGAGCCAATAGATACACATATTTCTAATTAAAATGTGATTATTATCTATTTCCCCTGCAGTAATATGACTTCTTGCATTCTGACTAGTCACATCCCAAGGTCAGTAATTTAGCACTGAGAAAGGAACCCAGCTATTTAGTCTCCATTCTGCCATTCTTACCTACCGTTAATATTTTTTCATTTTTGTGAGGGTCTATTTACAGAGGAGGCTATAAATGCTCAGTGAGAGGTACAGTCCAGCCTTCCAGCTAGTTTTACAGAACACTGTATTCAAACAGTGTCAGATCAGCTGGAAAACCAAACAAATACAAAACAAATGTTATTGAATAAATTATCATCTGTTGAATAATGTGTTTAAATGCTATCAAGACAGATGTAATTATTGCTTACACATGGAAAGAGAGGAGGGAGAAAAGCAGGTGAACTAAGAGATAGATTTGAGATAGACAAACCTTGAACGTGTTCCTTGCAAGTCTGCCAATAATGAAAAAGTGACGTGAGATTTCAGCAGAAGAGCAAAAAGGCAGGTCTTCTCTTTGCAGCAGCTACATACCAGCAATGACTGGTTTCAGACAGGGAGGTAAGCTTCCAGTTCCTAAAGGTACCCTGAGGCTCCAGTCATCGTTTCATCGTTTCCTGTGCAGAAGGGGAGGGGAAAAGGTGTAAGGATTGTGTGGCTGAGGTGAAGTCCTTCCACTGGCTGAGAAGGGACTGCACAGGACAGGACCGGACCACGCAGCAGCCAAGCCCAGGGCAGGTCCCTTTTGCAACTGTGATGGTGTCAGTTGTATGCGAACCCACAACCAGAGCCTGACACGATCACCAGCCTCCTAGAGGTCTTGGCATAGGTTATCAGAGACTAACTGTATGGAAATCTCTGTTAAGGGTTGTGGAGTGGTGTTTACTGCTGCTGTGGCTTCAGGCAAAAGAATTTGGTGCTTCCATGTATAGCTGCCCTGATGAAAGAGTTTAAACATTCATGTGCTGAACTTAACTGGTCATCAGTCCTCCTGTGTTTTCACTAACCAAGCATTCCACAATGGTTCAGTCAGAGTCACCAGTTCTCTCTCCACTGCTTTTTCCAGAAAACATATTTTTAATATCTGAAATTCCAGGCAAGATCCATTCCCATAGAAGAAATCAAAATCGTTGTCGTGGTTTAACCTCAGCCAGCAACTAAGCACCACGCAGCCACTAACTCACTTCCCCCCCACCCTGTGGAATGGGAGAGAGAAGCGGGCGGGGGGGTAAAAGTAAAACTCATGGGTTGAGCTAAGAAGAGTTCAAAAGAACAGAAAGGAAGAAACTAACAATGACACCAATAACAACAATAAAGTGACAATAATAATAAAAGGATTAGAATACACAAAACACCTCCCCAAGGGCCAACTCCCCCCAGTTTATATACCGGGCATGACGTCCCATGCTATGGAATACCCCTGTGGCCAGTTGGGGTCAGCTGTCCCGGCTCTGTCCCCTCTCGACTTTCCTGTGCCCCTCCAGCCTTCTTGCTGGCTGGGCAGGAGAAGCTGAAAAGTCCTTGACT
>JAVKLA010000049.1:11672648-11693978 GCA_034782735.1 Sagittarius serpentarius
GGGGGGGGGGGGGGGGGGCGGGCAGCAAAAAGGTGGGGAGGATAAGTTAATGATGGTGCCTTCCTCAGTTCTGTTGTAGAACTGTAGGAAAGGTGTGTGTTTGTTTTCAGGACTGATCCTGAGTAATGTTTATCAGTATAATTACCTTTTACTGTAATGCAGACCCAGATCTACTTGCGTACCACTTTTTTTGAAAAGGTACTTTAATTCTTCTACTTAAATCAGATTGAAACCTGTAGACTAGGGTGGAGTAGGTTGGAAGCTTATAGGCTGTTCGGTGTGAAGTCATTTCACTGAATTGTTACCTAGCATCTCATTTTGATAACGGAACTTGTGTGTTTGTCCTGTCTGAGTTAGAGTAATTTAATTCATGACTGACTTGGAGCGGAATAGTTTCTCACTGCTGTTGATTTGTTTTCCTCAGTAAGTACTTAAAACTTTTTATCTTTACTTCTCAGGCTTGATGCGCTCCCGTGTCAGAGGGGCAGACGCGGCACAAGCAAAAGTGCTGACCTTCCTGGATAGTCACTGTGAATGCAATGAACACTGGCTGGAACCGCTTTTGGAAAGAGTAGCTGAGGTTAGTAAAGAGTTCTTCTAAAGTAATTTCCTGAAGAAGTAGCTTTTAAATTTTAAAGCCATCTGGTTTATACTACATTAATTTTATGCATTTTTCTAAGGAAGCTTTTTCTCTGAAGTGAGATGATGGAAATGATCGGAGTGTTCTGTGATTAAAACCCACTTTTTGTTCATTTAATCTGTGAACACAGGAACATAAAATGTGAATATTTATTATTATCTTTACAAGCAATTCAAATATATGCTGCTTTGGTTCTTTAGGGACCCTGTCAGTAAGTGTTGAAAATCTTTAGAGCAAAGTATAGTTCTCCTCAACCAATATCATCTCAATGTAATTCAGTATACCTGAGTATTTATGCCTCATTAAGATTCAGTGTGGTAATAGGAGAGAGGCTGAGCTGTGAAACCAAAATTGTCATGGAAATTAGCAGGGACCGTGGGCTCTCAGCTTCTGTGAAAACGACGCTTAGTCCGTGTCCCGGAAAGGCAACTGAGAGGATTGAGGGTGAAAGTATGCTGTTTTCTCCAGGGGTGGGTTATACTTGTTAACCTGCTCTGGAGGAACTCAGCTGAAGGGGAAAGCGAATCAAGCGTGATCCCAAAAAGCACTGGGGAACACTCAAGACATGAGGGTTTTTCTTCTTTCTTAATTGCATTCCCTTTCTGGTCAACTCCCCTTCCTGGAAAGGCTTGCTTTCAAAATGCTCCTGGTCAAAATGGTTTTGCTAAGCTACCCTCTCTTGTTAATACCCAGTTCTTTGCTTATCCTCCCTACAATTCCCTTTGCATTTCCCTCAAAAAGGAGAGGGGGGATGGGGGGGTAAGGAAGTAAACCCTGTATATTCAATATGCCACTGGAGAAGCTATGAATTGATGACTGATTTTCCTTATTCTGTTTGGTTCAATGATGGTTTACTGTGTATTCCAGAAATGCTGTAAGTTGCCCATCAGCAGTTAAAATCCTATTTTGGAGTAGAAATAACTTCCATCAGCTCAAACCTGGACACTATTAAAGCACCCAGAGCCTAAAAAGTCCTTGAGCACAAGTAGCATAGCACTTCCTTCTATTTTTGTGCCTGCGTAAAGTGTTGCAGCCTCAGAAGGGCTGGGGCAATTTCTGCATAATTATTAACTAGGAAAATAAACTTGAAGGCATTAAATATATCTCAGAAGGAAGAGGAGAATGCTTGCAGCTAAAACACTAACGGATTCTAGGATGTGGAATCTGTTTTCAAGCCTTTTTGTGTAAATGGTTTGAAGCATCTACCTGTTCGAGAAATCAGAAGAGAAATGGTAGTTTTGGTCAACAAAACACTGCTTTTTAGTAAGACAGCTATTTTGCCATTTACCCTTTTTCTTGTCTGACTTTTCAGGGCATGCTAACTTAGCTTTCTGAAACTGATATGGGTTGTGAAAAAGTGTTACCTCTTCATCATAACAGAATGTAAAACCTCTTATTAAATTCCTGACAGTTTTGTGAAGATCCAGCATTACATGTGATATACTCGGTGGGAGAAACTGGTACATATTTTACTTTGTACAGCAGCTACTTTTTAGCAGCGCATGAATTGTTACATCCTTCAAAATTTGCTCCTCACAACTGTCACCATGATACACACTGCACCATGATACACACTGATCATACGTACCATTGAATAGTTTTCAGCTGTATGAATACAGCTTTCCATTCTTAAAAGCTTGATGTACTGTTAAATAAATAATTGAAGTGGAATTCCAATTTACTTTCATCTGGGAAGATTACCAACCAACAGGTGTGGGGTTTGATAAAGTAGCTTCTAAGCTTTCTACTTGTTCAAATAATTAAGGCATGGATAGCGTTTAGGTATAGCATATGATAGTTCTTTGTTATTTTAAATGGATTGCTTTTACTCACAGTGCAGATGGTGTGTTAATTGATGTTAGTTGGCGGCACTTTCATGATAGTCTCAGTGGCAAGAAGCTGAATAGACATGAACTCGTATCTGCTCTGGCCTCAAAGGTGACTTTTTCAGATCAGGGCTACTATGCATTAACACCGTGTTTTCTGATGCGCTGCCGCATCTGTTCTGTATGTGGTATAACGTGTGGGTTTTTTCCTTTTTTCCTTTTCATCCAGAATTGCCCACTTGACATTTAATTCTGTCGGAGCTTTAGTTGCGTATGTTACAATATAAAAATGTATAGCTTCCCAGAAACAGTCTGAACTGAATCGGTTCTACAGTACTCTCTCTGAAGTGCTATAGTAACCACTTCAGAAAGCTGTGTCTTTAACATCTTCCTTGTGTTAGGAGTACCTGAGGCATCGAGCCCTCCTGTTGAAGGATGATCCATCCCACAGTTTTCTTCTTTGAGACGATTGCCTGGTTAGAGCATCTGTGTCTGTTGACCAGGCTTGCTTAGCGTTCCTGGAGGGGTCTGACACCGCTGGGGATTTTTCTTCAGCAGTTTGAGCAAAGGCTTAAAGCAGAAGCAACATACATACAAGGTGAATATTTTAGAGTTCAGAACGCGTACAGATACCTGTGTAACCTGGAGCTGGTGTGTCTTCTCCCTCTTTGCTCCCTCCCGGCGAATGGTTTTCTGCCTGATTCCCTAAGGCTACCTTTTTTTTTTTTTAATGTGTGCCTTAGCTAGGGGAGATCAAACGAGGAGCCAGTTTAACCCTTTGATTCCCCCAAAAGGTCAACATAGTAGTAAGTGTACACAGTCTTGAAAACTTTGGTAACTGCTATCTGTTTCATGAGTATTTGTCTCCTTGACTTTTTCCATTTCTAATTTCTAATCACTTTGATGTTCTATTCTTACAATACATCAGTTATATGAGGAAAAATAAAAATTGGAAGGTTCTGGTGCAGAACTGAACTACTCTGTTTTCATAGCATAGCTGTAAATCCTGTATCACTTTTAGGGAGGTATTTTTAAACAAAGATCGTCTTAAAAAGAAGAAGGAACTAAGATTAAGAAATGAGAAGTGGATTCCTTTTTCATATCTGTCTCAGATTTTGTGACCTTGAATGAGTCAACTTTTAACTGGCACAACGCTGAAAGGAAAATATTTATATTTTCTCTTAAGAATGCAGTGAAGCTTAATCTTTGAAGTGTCTTGAGGTTTTTAGAGAGAGGGGAAGCAATGTATGCAGAATCTTGAGGATAATTTCTGATGGTTTATGAGAATAATATAGAATAGTCTACCTCTCTAGAGCATACATAACCTCCTTATGAAATACTAAAATGAAATAGCCTGCTACAAGTTTCCAGGCACTAGAGACTTGCAGTATTCACAGGCTATTTCTTTCCATTACCCTCACCAAGAAACACATGGTTTTCCAATTGTGTGTTCCATTATAAGTTATGGTGTCAACCCTTCATAACAAAACAGAACATTACCAAAAGAGCAGCTCCTTTTTGCTTGTGTTTTTGTTTCAAAAATGCACATAGGATTTCTGCTTCAATCACGCTACAGATAAATAAGTCTCTTGCTTTAGGATAATTTAAAGGGAGCAGCTGCTTTTTAGTATTTTAAGTGAACGAACTCCATGTACTTTGGAGACCCACGAGCTCTTTCTTTTTAGCAGTCTCTGCATTAGTAACTTTGTAGTGCCCTGCAAAGCATCACCTTAAGAATGTGCAAATCTTTTGTCTGCTTTGCTGCTGAGCAAAACTATAATTTCAAATCATGGAAGGAAAAGCATGTTTCCAAGCTAACGAAGCGGGGGTTCTACATCGAACTGAATGCTCACAACCTGGGTATTTGTCAGAGAAAAAACTAAGTTGTTTAAATAATGCATTGGGTGTAGCAAGTGGTGTTAGTGTGGTGTCGCACTGATATTGATAGAACTAACCAGACCAGCAGTAAAAGCCTAAGGAAATCCCAAATGCGTAGAGACAGTGTGCTACCTGCTTACTCAGCACGGTGGGGATAAGTTTGAAGCCTAACTGAAGCTCTGCCTAATGGGACACCTGATAGCTTGGACAGTTTTTACCACCAGGTTCAACTGTGCCAAGTAGAACTTTCTGAGAAAAGGCAGATTTTTGCCAGAAAAGGTTTTTAGAGATGGGCATAGTTGTATAAGCTATCTCAGTTTCAGCTAAGGAAAGAAGGAGAAAGAAAGGAAGAGTGGCTTCATTTTTGTATTTCATGTGTGTATTGTGAATAACTGGACAGGCTGGGTATCTTTATCTCATCAGTCTTTAAATAAAGGAGTTTTCTAATTCTATCACTGTATATAGAATGCCAAAAATAAGGCCGTGGGCGCACCTGAAATGCTTTAGCGGTGTAAGAGGGCACACAAACACAGTGTTTTGCGGTTAAGGTGCAGTAAATCATAATTGCCTCCCAAGTACAACACAGTTTTGCTAACATGGACTTGGGGCTACAGCTAACAGAAACAGGAGCTAAGGGTATGATAGGTGGGGGAATAGGACAGATTGGTCTCTTCTGTCTGTGTTTCTAGTTTGCTTTAGACCAAGGTAATTAATATGTAGTAGCAGACCTGATTAGATGTTACATCCCTTAAAAGCAGATATTTGGCCTGGGTGGTATAGCTGCAGTGATACTTAAAAGGAATGTAGAAATCAATAATGAGTCTTCAGCTTTTAGCTTAGTCTTCCGCTTGGATTCTCTTGGGTTCACTTGGATTCTCCTTTTGGCTGACATGGAAGCTAGTGACCTGTTGCTCACTCAGGCAGAATGACCTAGTAAATGCCAACTATGTAATTAGGGTTTGTTAAAATCAGCACAGATTGAACAGTTAAGATTCAATAAGTGAAAATGGGCGGTTAACGTCCTTATTGGGCCAAGCAAAGCATTTGACTAAAAGTTGCTTTTAAGTCTCCTGTTAGGAGCTCAAGCTATTCTCATACTAGTTTGGTTCCGGTCTGTTCTGTGTAATACTGATTAGCAAGGGGGTTGCATTGCTGAGCCACTGTTTAGAATATATGTATTGTTGTTTGAAGACACACTTAGGAAATAAATTCTTAAAATGGAGATGTTTAGATTGGTATGTTTTTTAACCCTGAGAACTGTTTCTCTATAACAGTTACCAAAATATCCCCTGCTTGTTCAAAACATTTTTTTGTATTCACATAGTGATACACTGTTCTGAAGTTATCTGTGCTCTCTGAATGATGTTAAATTGTGGAGCTCAAACTTTTAGTTTGAACTCAAGCAAAATGATCCATCAAACTACCATAGAAGTTATGCTTCAGTGTGTAAATGCAACTGGTTCTTCCCCCACCCCCCAATAAGTCAGGGAGACTGACTGGCTTAACTATGATATTGCCTTTCGAATATTAGATAAATCTTTTTTTAAAAGTACTGGTGCCTTGTGATCCTGCTGGATGATGCATGTGGAGTTGCTGGAAAGATTTTTGGTTTTTTTCACAAACTGTTTTGACAAAAACACCAGCTAAGGTAATTAACATTGCTCAGAGAGGTGTGCGAGACCATGGTTGGGCAGAGGAATGTGCTATCTGTACCCCTGGAATCTTTGCTGGTGGAGATTAATAGCATTCATTAGTCTGAGGTGGTTTTCGGTTCTCTTTCCTATCTAAGTATCTGATTGCGAAGCGTGATTCTTCTAGTGTGAAATGAGTTAGCATTAACCGAAGACTTTTCTGATTGCAGAAAGGCCTAAGTGTTCCTTAAAGGCTGGAACAATAAGACTGTAGTACACTGCGTGGCTAGAGATTTGCTGTGGAAAATATGAATTGCCTGGATGCTTCTTTTCTTTGAGCTGGTTTTAGAAGTAAGAATGGAAGTGCTGTTTGCTCGACTGCCTTTAGAACAGCAAGTCAGAAGAGGGGGATTACTTGAATATAAGTAGCCTGGAATAGAAAAAGGATTCCCAGCTATATTGTGTGGTTCCTGCTTTCTGAAGCAGTGCTGAGCAATGGCTATTCACAGCACTGGCTATTCGGAGCCATAAGTTGAAGTAGGGGGAGAGCTGGGGGAGACGTGCTAATGAAATCCTGCTGAACTGTTCAACATCTCATCCTGCCTGAATCTTTATATATTGATTTCATTATTTCAATATTACTTTCTAATATTTATTTTAGGACAAGACCAGAGTTGTGTCTCCTATTATTGATGTAATTAATATGGACAACTTCCAGTACGTGGGGGCGTCAGCTGATTTAAAAGGCGGTATGTACCTGTACTGTAATAAACATTTAAAAAAAAAAAAAAAAAAAAAAGGCATCAAGAATCAAAGCTCATAATCACTGCAGTTGTGGAATGAGCAGTTAACATACTGTTCTTCCCTTTCATCTATCTAGTTTTAAGTTCTGTAGGTCACTTGTTTCTGTGCTTGCATTTTAATTGGCCTTATTGTCCTCTGCTTTAAAACAGTTCATCTTTATTGTACTAATTCTTATAAGTTTATGCTGCCTTTTACCAATGTGCAAGACTCGCTGCAATGTTTGTAGGATTGTGTAAATATGTCAGATGCAGCTTGTGGCCAGAGCTTATGATTCTCTTTATAGATAAGACAGGCTTTAGTTGCTCACTAGCTTAGAAGCCCATCAGCAATGCAGTGCCTATGAGTTTTTTTCAAGATGCTGGTTTGCTTAAAAAATTACTCTTCTGACTAAGCAGAAAGCTTTGGAATGTGTTTAAAAAATAAGTGTTTTTGTTAGCCGTGATCTGTAATTGTGAAGAGAGTAACACGTGACCATGAAAATTTGTAGCGTTTATACCTTTACTGTTACAAAATTCCCTGTTGACTTTAGAACAACTACAGTTTCACTGTGTCTAGCTAGTGTAAACTGTTGACAGCAAAAAGTAAAGACTTGTGAAGCCCTCAATAAAAATAAATAAAATTTTAGAAATCCTCCCCTTTCCTTTTCCAAAGACTAAAATCCTTACTCATTACAAGTTTTTAAAACTTTTTTCACTGTTAGCAAGAATCTAACATTTAAAATAGCTGTTCTCTGCCCCCTCCCTTTTTTTTTTTTTTTTTTTTTGTTGAAATAATTGTTCCCACAACCCTGGAAACTGAACTGTCTGCATAAAGATATAAGATGAGCCACGATATAGAAATTACGCGATGCTGTTCCCACAGCGTTTCAGCTTTTTTCTGAATGAGTGAGGAAGAAAAAACCCAATTTCAAGCCTGTTCTTTCAGTTACGAGTCTCTAACTCGCCACCAAGCGTTGTTCCAGTAAACTAAAAATAAAAGCAATATTTGCATAATGTTGCATATGCTTTAGGTTCGTCAGTGATCTGGAGGCGAGAGGTTCTGTATCCTTTTAATTAACGTTTTGAAATAACACCTACAGTGCATATATTCACAGTATGCTAATGTATAGTTCTGTGCTATTATCTGTGTGCCAGCTTTATTAAAACCTTAAGGCTTTCACTCAATCTATTCATTATACCTCGAGTATGGAAATCTCTATACCATTATGTGGCTCTTATTGTTGTCTGCAGTAGGAGGAGGAATTCTTTCATTGAAATCTTCAATTGGTTCCTGCGGGGTTCGTGCTCTCTAATTCTTCCCAACTGAAGTGGGAGAAGATTGAGAGATCATTTCACTTGTTATTGCTTTTCATGCTTCATCTTTGGAACTACGTTCCTCCAATTATTTTTTTTTTTAATTTTTTTTTAGCGCTCATTTTCTGCCCTTGTACACAATAGAAATAGGTTTTTATTTTTTTTTAAGTGCATGGAGCCTGTGTTGGACTGAGGAGTGAGAAGCTGTCTTTTTTTTTTAACGTTAACGATAAAAATTTTGCACATACCAGTGTCTAAAGCTATTTGGGCATCTGTTGAAACGTGAATAATATATTTCTTTTCAGTTCCCAGAGGACAGCTTACCATGTTAGAGGCACTCTACGGCATTTGGCATCACGGGACACTTTCACTGGGGCCAAGTCTAAACAGGGAAACCAAACTATGCTTTTGACCTTAGCTACAGTATCTGTGTGGCTGAAGCATGGAGGCTTGAGACAGCTGGGACAGCATTTGTGCCTGGTCTGTTTTGAAAGGGCTTAATCACCCAAGACAAGCAGCCTAGCAAATGCGGTGAATTTTTAAAGCGGACAGGGCTGACATTAAGTCCCAAGTCTGGCCAATGCTAAATCCACGCACTTCATGTTACCAATTTTATTCTGAGGGGGGATTTGCAAAAGTGTTTTATGCCGCCCTGAGAACCACTTTAATTACTGGAATAAACTGTAGTTAACGGAGATCTAATAATTTAGAGTATGGCTGTGATGCAGTTTACACTGGATAGAATTTCATGTTGGATATGCACTTGTGTTTAAAAATACTCCTTTTACGGTGTTACTGATATTATCTCATTGAGTGCAGATTTTTCCCAGAGTCAGTGAAAATGGAGATGGAAAACCAGTTTTTATGGGTAGACAATTTGTACACTTGTTCGGAGTTTGCAACAGAGTGCTGTGTTCCAAAAGAGACCCCTTGTGTTCACTGGAGTATATGTAACTCTATCTCTGTCTACTACTTCTGCCGGAGAACAGTAGGTTTTTTCAAAGTTCTCCCAGATGCAAGTAATTTTGCTGGGTATGTATGATAAAATGGGACTTTTTAACTGCATGGAAATATTGGAGCTCATTTTACTTCTCATGCTGGAGGCTTTGCAGTACTATCGATTGTAGCCATTTTACTGTTTTGCTACTTGGAGTTTTAGAGTAGTTAGACGGTCTTTCATTTTTACAGTGCAACTCTTCATGAAATACTCAAACATGGAGAGAAAGAGTTGGCACGCATGCTGTAAAGACTGTTCAGGGTAATTTCTGCAGTGTGTATGTGTGATAAGTATCTTGTGAGTTACAATGAAAACTGTTTACTTTTCAACTCTCTGCATCAATTGTTACTATGCACATTTAGGACGCAGACAGACAGTTTGTAGGCCTGTAGTTGTTGTCTGTTAACCTTTGCTCTTTCCCCACTTCCCCACAAAGTAATTGCTTTATCTTTATGCTGGAGAAAGAAAACTACTGACATCTGTGCACCAGAAATCTGGAAATCATTCCTTACATGACCTCATAGGATGTAAATTGTTTGGCAGCAGGCAGTCTGTGTAGGCTGATTTGCTAGGTGTACTGGGAGAGGACTATGGGCTTTGTGTAGGGGTTTTTTTTTTGATGTTCATGCTTATGGGCATAACCCAGCTCAAAAACTGTTATGAAAGTGTTTCCTATAGGAAGTTTGTCTTACACCGGCTGTGTACCATTGCCTGAAAGAGGTAATTCAAATAGCAGTCAGGTAGAAAGCTGCTGTAGGTGACTTACTGGTCTTGTCTATTCTAGTGATCTTTATATGCTTCTGTGCTTAACTCACGAAAGGACCAGACCAGCTGTGGCTGTGTGTACGCATGTATATATGTACATACGTAAGGGAAGTAAGGTTTTGGTGCGCTAGCACTTGCCTGAGGTTTAAAACATGATGCGTTTAATAGCATGCAGTGGGAAAGCAGGGAGTTAAATGAATGTTAATAAAATAAGAGGGAGCTACATAACCTGTTGTGACCTTCATGATAGAGAGCTCCTGCTGAGAGTACTGTGTAAAGCCTGTGTGAACATGAATATGTGATCGTTTGATAAGAGTTGAACGGCTGGAAGATCTTCATATGATGTTCCATTTGATGTAGGGGTAGGAGATGTTGGATTCATATTTGAGGCTTTTGCTTTGTCACTTGTTGACTGGGTTTCTTACTTTGTGTGATAGATGGCAACGAGAGAAATGAAGGTCATTTTGAATTTGAGATGACTTTTTTTTATTGCCCTGTCAACTTCTTTGCCTTTCATCTGGACTCTTACTTGTTTGTTTTCTAGTCAGAAGTTTATACAAGATTAAATTTTTAATTTAAATTACAGTTTCCTGTGTTTTCAGTCAACCTTACGTTACTACAAGTTGAATGGTGACGGCAGTCTTTTTAACATCCTTCTCTAATATTTTCTTCTTGAAGGCTTTGATTGGAACCTGGTGTTCAAGTGGGATTACATGACACCAGAGCAAAGAAGAGCGCGGCAAGGAAATCCAGTTGCTCCCATAAAGTATGTCTGTACCACCGCTTCTCCCTCTGATAGATTGTCGTTTGCAACTAAACAAAGTTAGAAATCGTCTTCTCCGAGTCTGAAGGGTGATCTTTACTAGAGCTTTCATTAATATTGAAATTTCATTCATATTTATGTAGCGTTATGAGACTCATAAATAAATTGCATTTAAAAAAATACTTTAAAGCACACTAGTAGATTATTTACCCTTAACAAAAAGTAGATATCACTTTGTTTAAAGCTGGTATGTTTTGAGGGCTAAAAATACAGCATCAGTTTTAATGTTTTATTCCTGGCACAAATTGCCACCCTTTACATAAGGAACTTGTGAGTCAAATGGAGATTAGGAAACCGCCTCAGAAGCTGGTCATAGCCCTATCTACGCCATAGAAATGTGTGCAGACAGCATTTGAAGCGATAGGTGCAAAATCAGTTGCATTTGAAAGCATTGCAAATTTTTTCAAGGAGGTGTTAACCTTGAGCTGCAAATAATAGTTACCTCCCGTGCATGGTTCTGTAAATGTTTAATTTAATTTTTCTTGTCTGTTTAGGACACCCATGATAGCTGGTGGGTTATTTGTGATGGACAAATCCTATTTTGAAGAACTAGGGAAGTATGACATGATGATGGATGTTTGGGGTGGAGAAAACTTAGGTATGTATATTATCTGCCTTTGGATCAGTCTTGAAAGAAGGCACGTTTCGTCATCGCCTTTACTGTCACGGGGTCATGGTCTCCCTGATTTTGCGCAAAGAGGGTTAAAACCAGAGTTAAACCCGCACATGCATTATTGGCAAAATCCAAAAGGTTTTTTTTAATGAAAGAATTAAACCAAGGTAGGAATTGTATGCTAAATATGAGAGAATAAAAGTATTTCTTCATTAAGCAGTGAATTTTTTTGTAATGGAAGTTGGCTGATAAAATAAAAAAAACTATAGGATGCAGAGAGGCAATTACTTTTTGGAATGCTATCTTGTTTGAAAGTCACATCCTCATTCAAAGTTATTGATTAAAATACAGTAATGTTTAAATGCTGGCAATTTAAGGCATGTTTTAAGATGTTGCTGAAATTTAATTGTGAAAAATAGAACACAGGAGTTCATGACTTTAATGTTCTTACGTACACCTTAAGAAATCAATTAAAACTTAGCTGACTGAAGAATAATCTATTTCTTAACTTTAACAATATTATACTGCCTGGCATCTAAACTTAGTGAGGTTTTTAATTTGATAGCCCTACTTTAGCCCTATGAGATAATTATGGTTGAGAAGGCATTTCTGTTGTGATTCCTTATTGACAGATGTTTAAGTGAGTGGGATTTAGGGAAGAGGGAGGAGGGGCTGAGAGAACTTGTGCTTTAGCCATTTTTTTTCTTTGACCTGGCAGTTAAACCTGGCTTTATTGGGGTTTTTTGGCTCTTTGCATTATAGTATTGTACAAAGGTGTGGTTTTTTCCTCCAGTTAAGACCGGTATACTTGTATTAAAACAAAAAAAGATTTGGGAGGAGCAGAACTCCACAACTTCTCAAGACTTCCAGTCTGTCATTCGTTTAGTTTTTTAGGGTAGAGATGCATCTCGGGCATTTTAAGTAGTGTGTTTTAGGACCGGTTCTAAGGATAGAAACTTCCCTACTGCATGTACTAGCTGCAGAACCCTAAAATACCTTGAACTTGCAAAAACCCATGAGTATTTAGAGTTACTGAAATATGCATATGCATTGAGCATATGCTTGGCCTTCAAGGAAATGTCTGCTGTAGACAGCACACTAAGTATGGAGACACGGTAACCAAATGTTCAACGCTCCTGTAAGGAACCAAAAGGCTGGAAGAGGCATCCTTCCAGTCCGGTCTCTGACCTTCCTATGCAACACTCGAAGAAAACTCTCACGTATTTTGAACAACTACTTTCTGTGTTTCTGTTTTCTCGCTGTTCTGGCTGTATATTGCTAAATTGTCTTAGTATGAATATCTTAATTTTTCATTTTTTTAAATGTCCTGGGAAGTCACGGGATAAACTTAACTACAGCGATACTCGCGTTCGCTCTGAAAACCTCTTTTGCCACTAGAGCACTTAAATATTTGATTAGCTGCAAGCATGTACTTGAGTGACCTGAGTTCTTTCCGAAAATTTAGCAGCTGCTTTTATGTTTTGATAATTGAGGCCTTGATAGCAGGAAAGGGCACAAGCGACAGCTCCTCGCTCAGGGTGAGAAGGCTGCATGCAAAAAGCTGCTTATGTTGCTCCTGCTCCATTCTGTTCCCTTTCCTCCACGGGAAGGAGGAGATGGAGACTTTGGGGTGCCTTTTCTCTGCTCCCTGAAAAGGCAAAGTCAGTCAGTACAGCAGACAGCTAATAATTTGTTCATAGCTGCCAGACTAACTGAAGACGAGTGAAAATCACATGGCGTGTGATTTAATTGGCAATAAATGACACATGCACCAAATACTGGAAATCTGTGACGTGCAGTTTAAAATTCAGCAGGCACGCTCCTCAGGCCTCTTCACTCTCAAGCATATCTCTGGATCAGCGGCTTGACGTTACGTGCAAATAACCTGCTAGACTTGCAAAACAATTCTGTACATTATATTTATGCGCTATAAAACTTAGCCTTTTTCCTTCAAGCGTGTACAGAGCAGCCGTTATGATATTTTGTTCACATGTTAGTACAGTCTCAACTTTACAAATTTCAGGATGGGCCTGCAGTAGTTTGTCTAAATTAGCCAAGAGGCAGTTCCTGCCATGAAGATACGGTGCATTTTCAGATTGTTGCTAAATATGGCTGATCACACGTGCTTGCTGTACAAAACGTGGATCAAGGTTTGTTCAGTCTTGTCTTGAATTTGTCAGTTCTAATTCTCAGAATCTTTACAGTGCTTTTTGGTAAGCATAGGAGGATTGGAGTACACTGGAGAACTGGATGAACCATTAGAAGGTCTGGGTCTAATTTGAAAACCTTGGCTTTTCTTAATAATTCTGCTAAAATCAGGGAGCGAGCAGGACATTGCCTGTCGTCAATAATGATGACACACTGCAATAAGAAGAGCAAATCTGTTAGAGAGGTGTAACGTAATCTGATGCAACTGAAGAATGTCTGACATGCTGTTTATGCCTTTTTAATGAAAAACTGTGTCCACTGAAACTGTTACGCTAGTAGCACTTCTTCCCCCACTGTTTGAGTATGGCAAAAAAGATGTCTTAAGGGAGTCTGTGGGGTTTTTTTAAGTTTAGTTGCTGTACATTCCTTTTTCTTTAAAATTCACACAGGCTTTAGAAGCCATGTTGGTGCAAATAACAATTGGTTTGCTTCTCTCTGTTTACTAGTCCTTTGTCTTTCCTATAAGGCTATTTTTCATCACTTTTGCTTTTTTCAGATTCTTCAGAATCTAAGGTGCTCGAAAGTAGACGTGTAGGTTTACATTTCTGGGAATTTATGGAGGGAGAATTAGTTAATGTACACAGTAGAGGAAGCTATGAATAATGAAAAAAGTTAACACAAGACATTTCTAAATTACTTCTAAAGCAAAAATACTTTTTCAGTGCCTACATACATTCAATAGAGGACAGTGGCTTCTTGGGTTAAACCTTCAGATGAATCATTTAAAAAAAGAAAGAGCGCTAGGCATACTGCATTGACCTTTTCTTTTTAACCAGAATCTCGCTTTACCGCATTTCAGAGGCGTGTATTTCCTAATACTTAAGTCTCATACTAGATTTTGAGCATGTAGTCTACGCTTGCTTATCTAATGCAAAAGCCTTTATCTTTGACCAGATCTCCCTGCCTTCTTTCACGAGGCTGTCCTCGCTGCCTGCAGCATCCCCTCACGTTGGGCTAATAACTATGTGAACTTTCTAGCAAAACTCCATAAATAATGCTTCAAAGTGGTACAAGAAAACTGTTACTCCTCTGCTTTCACAATTTGAGCAGTATGGCACCAAATTTGAGCTAAATATGGGA
This sequence comes from Sagittarius serpentarius, assembly GCA_034782735.1. Lineage (NCBI taxonomy): Eukaryota > Metazoa > Chordata > Aves > Accipitriformes > Sagittariidae > Sagittarius > Sagittarius serpentarius. The sequence goes on from JAVKLA010000049.1 coordinate 11,687,206, forward strand.
AAGCTTGATGTCTTCCATCTGTGTGTCATTTATTCTGGTAGAAACATAGAAATGCTTTTGTTACTAACTGGTTTAATAGCAGCAGTGACCGGTCGGTTACTGTGATTCTCATTTTTGTTCGTCTAGGCTCAGAAAAAGAGCTGTAAAACTGAAGTCAGTGCTGTGAAAAATGTACGGAGAGAATGTCATGTTCAGTTGCTTTGAGAATTTCTTTTGCCTATTGTCCCATGCTAATCCAACTGGAAAATCAAGACCATGACTTACTGGCAAAGACAATATTATCAATATGTTTGGAGGATGATCTGTCTATAGATCGGACTATGTTGACTTTCTAGGATTCATGAATGTGCCTAATTGGCCCCGATGCAACAGAATTTATCACTGAAGTAAAACAAGTAGGAAATGATTCCTGTAAAAGCAAAGACCGTTCAGAAGAAAGGCAGTTAACCTGCACTGTCAGCAGTTGAAATCGCAGCACCTCTTGTTTTGTTTTAGTTTGGGTTTTTCCCTTCCCTCTGTACAGACCATCAAGAAGACATGCTCTCTAACCTTTGGGGTGTTTGGGGTTTTGGTTTGGGTTTGGTTTTTTGGTTTGGTTTTTCTTTTACATTTAATTTTTGAAATAATGTTATTTTTATGACTTATTTTGTGGATGTGGGAGGAAGGCTTCGGAGGGAAGGAATGTCACTTAGTACAAGTCATAAAAGGTAGACATTGACTTTAAATTAGAGCTGATTATTATTATTATTAATTATTTTTTTAATCTGAGGAGAGATATTGAATGCTTATGAAGGGGCTTGAAACGAAGGGTAGCACTCAATAACTGGTAGCAGCGGCTGGACTAAAGGGGGAACCATCAAAACTGAAACAGTGCTACTGGAAGCACCCTCCTTACTGTGCTTATTTGGAGCGAATGCGGAAAAGTTCTCTGTCAGCATTAGGTGACTTCTGCTGCCAAAGGTCTAAGTTGAGAAAGGTGTACAAGTATTTCTAGACCTTCTTGTCCTCACTAGCTGTGTCAGCTCACTAGATTGGCTTAGAAGTGTGCTGTCCGTAACCTTCAGTTTACAGAAGTTGCATCTTTATTCAGTCTGTCTTCATACCAAGATTGACTTGATAAAACTCCTTCCATGGCCAGTGTTTGACAGTGTTTCGTTATCTGCTGTAACGAATCAGCAGCTCAAATCTATTGATTGTTTTATCCTGCCTTGATTTTGTCCACTGTGTTATTCCATCTTTAGCTGAAAAATGTTATTACAAGCTAGATCATTAATTTATCTGTTAAGTTTATCTACTGTTGCTTACCCTTTAGGTAAAGCACAGTAATAGTACATATAGACCTAACTTACTCTGGCAAATTGCAGAGTGGTTTATGAATTTGGGGAATGCTGGTAACCCTATGTAAGAGAAGACATAGTTTTGCTTCCAAGTTAATATGATTATTTTTCTTGAGCTTGGAGAAGAAGAATAAATGCTCAGATATGCTTTTGTTTATCCTAGAATTTCTCAGAAAACTGTGATTGATCTTCTCAGCAATAATCACTAAAAGCCTTCTCTGTAAATAGCATACTACAAAATTACCATTTTTCATGACGTTGGTCTTTCATTCATGCTTTTTATTTCAGAGATCTCGTTCAGAGTTTGGCAGTGTGGTGGGAGCCTAGAAATCATCCCTTGCAGCAGAGTGGGTCACGTATTCCGCAAACAGCATCCTTACACCTTTCCTGGTGGGAGTGGTACCGTGTTTGCAAGGTAGCTATGAAGTCTTCAGCTAAATCACAATGTTTTGGATTTCTTCACATGATCAGCAGGTGGCAGTAATTTCATTTTAAGGATCTTTTCTTTAGAAATATTTGCAATATTATCTAGCATGGAAAAATATTAATTAAAAGGAAATTAATGACTTTGAGGCAATTACACAGATTGAGAGAAGAACCTGAGAGTTGAAAAAGGGAAACTTCTAGTAGACCCAGTCTGAGAATCTGGGAAAGATGGAAAAGCTTAGCTTGGCATTCTATCAGTTTTAACTTTGCGTTTATTTGGTTTTAAAGAAGGCTTTATTTTCAGAACTGTCTCATAAATCTTCATTTTATAGAAACAGTTTCATCATTCACTAAGAGCCAGAATACACTAAGTTATGAATATGCCTTGCTTGTGTTTTGTTAATACGTGATCAGTATGTGATATGCAAATGATTGCGTAGACTGATTCTGGCATTTCTGCCAGTCTGTTGGCAACTTCATTCTATATCATATTTGCCGTTCCTGTCCTAGGTTTAAAAATGCTTTTGCTATAGACCTAAGAAACTCCAGTATTAAAGGCTTCAATTGGTACGCCTGTTAATTTTGCTGTTGATACAATGTACAGTGGTAGCTGAAATACAAGCTGTTTCCTCAGTTTCTCCTGTACAGAATGAGAATAGTAATTCTGATTCATGTTCATAGTGGTTTTTAAGTAATGTGGATGAAGATATTGCATGAGCGTATGGTGGATGTTTTGACCAAGGCTCTGTCAGTTGTAGCTGAAGAATCACTAGGTTTTGGTTTAGAGAATTGGACTTGATGCTCAGGGGGCTGAAGAAGTACAAGTCTCAGCTAAAGGTTCTAAATTGTTTATTTATCCTTGAAGGGATGTGGAGCCCCAACTCTGTTTTAACACGAAGCAACACAGAGAATGCAGATGTATTTAAATTCATAAGAATGTTCCAAGCTGCCAATATATTTGGACTTGTGTTTCACCTTAGATTGAGGAACCCCCTTAGGGTGTAATTCTTCTCTTCCACGCTGGTATGCCACCGAGATGAGTCTAATGAATGTAATAGTCTGCTAAAATAAAGTCACTGTCCTGTTTCTTCCAGTAGTTATAGTGAGGATTTTTCTGGTCCCCTATTCTTTGAGATCTGTATTTTATGCTACAGTGAAAAATGAATAATAGTACTTATGGGAAAACAAAAGCTAGCAATGAAATAGCCTCTCTTTACACATCACATCTCTATTCCCATATTTATAGTGTGCATCAGGAGGGTGGAAAGATCTGCCAGTTAAACTGTATTATGTAGGCTTAGGATGCAACTGTTTTAGTTTCACGGTAGGTTTTTAAAATGACAATGTCATAACAAGGAGCATGGTTCATAAAAATAAATAAATATATACATTGTGCAGTTTTCCCACTCCTCTGCAGCTTTTCCCTCTTTGGGCTGTTGGCAAGATGCTGCTTTTCTTGTGATTTAAATAGGTACTTAAACATAATTCAACTGAAAAGTAGGAAAAAGGTGTGGCTGTATGCATGCGAGGAGATAGCAGACATCAGAAATGCATCGTATTAGCAGGGGTTGCGTTTGTACTGGGATTAAAGCTTTTGGATTTTGTTGTGAAGTCAAATCATCGTTGTCATTTGGTCACTCAAATGTCCTGACAATAGCACTGTGACAGGGTTTTTCTTAAAGTCGCATCGTGCTTTCCAGTCATTAGTGTTCAAAATGACTTTGAAAAGAGATCCCGCAGGTTCTTGAACGGTGAGGGCAGCTGAAGCCTGCAAACTAGTGTCTTGGGTACTTACCTCCCTTTCCAGATCTCCCTTTCTCTGCTAGGGGTTTGTTACCTGTGTCCTTAGCTGCCCAGCTGTCTCAGATTCTGAGATGCCATTAAAATTCTTTGTTTCATTGGAATTATTTTTGAATTGACCTAGAAAAGTTGCATATCGCTCAAAAGCAGGGTTGATAAGTTGCTGTGTATTTGAAGGTTTCCTCCTCAGTCAGCTTTCTTGCGTGTCAAACCAATGTAACAGAATACCTTAAAACCAATTTTAGCAGCGAGAGAATGAGAAACCTAAGGTAATGGGATACCCTTGTAATATGGGTATTATCAGATACGTGTGGGACCATGGTGCCAAGAAACTTGGTGCGTGGAACCTGTGCTGGTCTTGCAGTCGGGACTTGTTAGCTTATACCATTTTCTGTCCCTCGACTGTATGCAACTCGTTCTGGAGTGCTCGGGGTAGGCGTCCTATTTTTAGCTGACTAGTCGGTATGCACTGCCTTTTGGCAGCCGAAACAACTCGGTGATTCTGGATGAGAGACTGGGAGTCCTGTTTCATGAGAGGCGAGACCACATCCTGGCTGTGTGGTGTGGGCAGACACAGCTTGTGTCTGGCGGGGTTTGTTAGGCCGGTATGCGCTGCCTTAATACACCGCTTCAGCCGAGCTAATAAACCTTGCAGACCCCAGTCTGCTCCGTGCAAAGGTACCTCCGATCGCTCGGTGCTAGGTTTCGTTAACTGTGGCTCAGCACGAGGTGCCGAGCGCACCCCACGCTGGGTTCCGCGGTACCCTGCCTTCTTCGGGGTCTCGTGAGTTTGGGCAGTTCTCAGCACCCACGCCGTTTCTGTGTTCCTGTCGCGCTAAGCCCGGACTGTTCATCCCTGAGTATGGGGGAGCGTGATGCAGGCATGTGCGCTGGCCTTGAAAGTGCCTTTGGAGTCGTTAAACCCTGGCGAACCAAATAGTTCCTCTCCCGCCACCAAAATCTCTTTGGCCTGTGGGCAGCCACGCTGCTGAGCGAGCAACAGGGGCAGGGGCCGAGCGGCCGGCTGACGCTCGCCTAAAAAGGCGAGCCCTGGGAGGCCGCCAGCGAAGAGAAACTGAAATAGCTCTCTACTCTGGATTGAATGGGATTTTGCTCGTAAAAAACGTAAAAGAACCTTTGCAAGGCAAAATCAGTCCTCAAAGAAAAACAACGATTGAGGTCTGTCCTGTGACTTTTTATTCCTTCCCCACGTCCTTCCTTCTCAGCGACCTGCAAGAACTCCTCACTTTATCCCGAGTATTTTTTGTCTTTTGAATTGGAAAACAGTATTAAAGAAGTTATTGGCTGACCGAGTTTACTCCAGTTGCTTTAGATGAACTTACTGCCAACTGTAAAATAAGCTTCAGAGCATGGCAGTTGCAAGTGAAATAAGGCTTAATTTTCTAAGCATGAAATTACGAACAATAGAAGTAAATCACTTTCACATGGAAGCCAGGGGATGGAAAAAGGCATTACCCGCTCGCAGTCCAAAAGGAGATTTAAAGAGACCGCTTACATAAATACAGGAATTTGAGAGATGTGCTTGATTAGAAGTAAAGAATTTGAGCTAGTGGGCTAGTGTTTTTCACATTTATTGCAATAATTGAATCTCTCTTGAATTTTAAAGCATTAAAAATATTTTCTTGTCACTGGATCTCCTCTGTTACCTCAGCTACAACAGACTTGCTTGGTTCATAGCCTTAAATGTCATGACAGCTTAGGTCTTTTTGGAATTTTGAGTGCTCTGCTGGTAGGAATAGGACGAACACTGAAAATATTATACCTGTTTTCGGAAAGGTAAAAGACATTATTAAATATTGCCAATTGTTGAGATTTTTATGTTTCCAATTAGCTTGCTTATCCAGGTGAACGCTCACTGAATTTGGCTTCTGTCAAGTTACTCTTGTAAAAAGAAAAACCAAAACCAAACAACCTAACAACTACCATGAAGTTTGCGGAAAGAACTCCAAGATGTGTGTTAAATTCTGGATGAAAACCTGAAGGACTAATGAGTGTGGAAAAGACATAAATTTCATTCCAAATGCACTGATTTCAGTTACGTTGCTCTCTAATGGTCTTCCATTACTTGGGTCTTTAATAGGGAATCTTCTGCCTGGCTTGAGGCAGCTGACTGTGTAGGACTAGAAAGGATTAAAAACCAGCCCAAGGATAAGTGACATGGTTTAATTGCAGCTAGAGAAAATATAACCTGTGTGTTTCATATGATTGTCCCTAGAAATACGCGCAGGGCAGCAGAAGTCTGGATGGATGAGTATAAAAATTTCTATTACGCAGCAGTGCCTTCAGCCAGGAATGTACCTTATGGCAAGTAAGTCACAAGTGCTTCTTTGCCCCGTTCATTTATTCTTCATGAGACAGCACCTTCTGAGGTGAAAACAGTGCTAGCTCCCATGTGTTATCTCTTAAAGATATAGTTGTACAGTTCTACTGTTCTTGAGTTTGCTGTGTATTCCTTAAAATATATGAAGACAGCAGCCTGATTTTGAAAACTGCTCTTTTTTCCCCCCACTCCTCTAGTATCCAAAGCCGAATGGAACTCAGAAAGAGACTTAGCTGCAAACCCTTCAAGTGGTATCTTGAAAATGTTTATCCTGAGTTACGGTGAGTTTTGGCTGAATGGGAGATAGGACGGAGTTCTGTTTTTTTCTTCCCCCACCCCTCACCCACCCCTGAGAAATCATCAGTTTCTCTTTCTCCTTCCTTGGATGTAAAGGATGCATTTTAATTTCTTTGTGAGAGCAATGCCTCATGCGGGCTTATTTGCTTTTTTTTTAATTAGTACTCTTTCTAAAGAGCCACTTTCCCCTAGTAAGCTGCTTTTTCTTTTTCTGCTTACCACAGCTACAGCTGCAGCTGCAGGTATTTTAGAGAACAGTGTCCAAAGGACTCAACTTACCTGAGCCTGAAGTTAGTCTCCTACACGAGCCGTTCGCTCAGAAGTGCTCTGTATCTTGTTGTCATCCTTTTAAAGCTTTTGCCTTCGCCTAAGCACATGCCTAGTTGAGTGAGGAGACTGAATCTCAGTACAGCACAAGTAATGGGAGTCGGCAGGCAAGAGGGCCTTCATGTTTGGCAGGCAAGGGCAGACGCCTAAGGCTCTAAGAAGCCGAGTCTTCTGCTCTTTCTGTCTCTTGTTCTCCGTTGCGGGATAATCACTAACTTTTTTTTGGGGGGGGGGGAGAAAAGGGA
>JAVKLA010000049.1:11694078-11710807 GCA_034782735.1 Sagittarius serpentarius
CCCCCCCCCCCCCCCCCACAAAAGGGAAATGAGGGGTAACCGTGCTAACAGTTTCTGTAACATGAAGGCACCCTAACTAATGAAAAATCCTTGAAGAGAAGAAACACTTTTTGAAAGGATAAAAAGATTTTTGTTCAGTAATCCGTTAACGTCTGTCAGATCTGAGTCTATAAACTAGTTTGCCTGCTGTCAACCTAATATTGGTAGTGTAATGATAAGACACTGTGTGTGGCTTACCAGAATACTTTTTGGTTTGGGTTTTTTTTTTTTTCCTGGGGGCACTTCATGTCAGTAGAGTCAGGTAACTACTAGTGGCATACACAGGCTTGGAATGCAAAAGCACCAGCCATTACAGCCCTAGTGAAACATGTACAGAACCATACGGGCTAAAGAGTCTCATAAACTAGGATGATGCTGAGGAAGTAAGTTATTCTTTATTTTCTCTTAAAAGTGCCAGAGGATATTTATTTTTGTTTAATTTGTCGGAAAAAATACGTCTTGAAAGCTCTCAAGGAAAATGTGGTACCATAAGCATTACTTAAGCGTAATGTCATCTTGCTTTCTGTCATCCCTCACATGCTCATTCTGCTGGGTTGAATTATTATACTCATATTATAGTCTGAAGTCTTAAAAGGAGCTCATGTGCCCTTACTTTACTGTTTGACATGAACTCGTGGACTCTACCCTACAACTGTACTTTTGTTGAATGGGTTTGCCTAGGTATTTCCATACCCTATGAGTGCACTTTATGTGCAACCATTAGAAGATAGATATCAGCAAAACATTGATTTTTTTTTTTTTTTTTGTGTATGTGTGTGTGTAAATTCCTAACCCCTTTTCTAACACTTCAGTAAAAACAGTCTGGGAAAAATGTAGCGTGTCGTATTTCTGCCACAAGCTAGCTTGGCTGAAAAAACAAGAGGGCTTGATGACCTTAACTGATAGCATTAAGCTTGAGTCACCTTAAATGATGACGTTAAGTCATCTTTAATTTGCTTTTTGTGCTGAGTTTGTGTGTTCATCCTCCTTCTCTGGTACAAGTCTTTTTGTATTCTGTCCTAAGCTTGCAAGTTTACTCGTGTTTGATCAGTTCATGAGCAGATAATTGCCTTCCCTCCTCAGAAGATGATTGAGATTTCCAGATAGTAGTCATCACTCATCTTTAACCTGTCATCTTAAAAATATTCTGAGTAAAGACAAGGAGTTAAAAAAAATAGTTAAAGAAACTGAATTAAGCGGATGTTTCTGGTTTTATTTTAGGGTTCCTGATCATCAAGATATAGCTTTTGGGGCTTTGCAGCAGGGTACCAATTGCCTTGACACTTTGGGCCATTTTGCAGATGGTGTTGTTGGAGTTTATGAATGTCATAATGCCGGGGGAAACCAGGTCTGTATGCCACTAATTTTTTTCCACAGTATGTGATCTTTAAAAAAAAAAAAAAGAAAGTGAAACTTTTTAACTCAAGCAGGTACTGTGTACTGATGATGGGAAGATGAACCCAAATCAGCAGATCAGTTATTATAACAGAGTGGCTAAATAACTTTTCTCTCAAATATAATTTTGCGTTTTCAGGATTAGAATCTGAGCCCAGAGATTCATTCAGTGTGCATCAGATTATTGCCTTCCTTTCTCTCTATTAGTATTTGCTTTTACACTGGAGGCCAGTAACTTCCCAGGAGTTTTATACTTATATAGAAAACTTTTTTCAATGAATTGTTACGTTTGTTTTTTTGGGGGGCGGATTTTTACTTGACAAAAGATTTGAGTTGTAATAAGCATACGGCCTAAGGTCAGCAAAATAGAAGAGTGCTTTACTGTGATGCCCTACTAGTCATTTCCAACTTGTGGTAGCGGGGTATAAAAAAATCTGTCTTAAAACCCCGTTTGGCTCTTCTAGAAAACAGACGTGCCTAAATGTCATATCCTATTCGCTCACGGTAAAGGGAGTGTCTCAGCAAATCCTTTAATCCTGCTCTTAAACTAATTACAAATGTGTCAAATCTGTAAATGAGAGCATTAATTATTTCAAAGAATCTATTTATGCAGTTGTGACTTAATTGTCGTTCATGAAATGTATGCATACGTGCTCGCTGTTTTGTGTGCTGCTTTGTCACTAAATTCTTTTCAGAATCAGCCTGACTATAAATCAAATGTAAGATTAATACTTCAAGTACATCAGTTAAAATAGAAGGCTGACCAATTACAAATCTCCTGTTGAACGAGTATCAGAATTTTGCTCGCTCTGATTTAAATTAGAAGCGGAAACCCCTCAAATCAGACAAAGCCTAAAATAAAGCAGCTGTTTCCTGGAAGATGTATCATGTTGACTTGAATGCATTACCATCGTACGTCTGAGATGTGCCTCTTTTCCCTGTCATTAAAGAGAATGTCTCTGGGGAGGCCTTTTCTATTGCCTTTGTGAAAGTACGCTCGTGTTTTCAGAACGCCCCAGTGTTTTTTAGGAGAAAGGGTGGATGTGTCAGAATTGCCTTGGTGCAGAAATCTTGGAAGTTTCTGGTGACGTTGTGTATTCTCTATAGATAAAATTATCTTCTTCTCTCAAACTCCCCTCCCCTGAATCTGACCCTCTCCTCGGTGTAGCTGCTTCTGTGAAGCTGGCCTTGACAAACCAATATACACTTGCTATGAGGAGCTCCCTGTGAGAGGACATCCAGACAGATTAAGAGGCAGAACAGGTCAAAACGAGGTTGTATGTCCAAGCAGAATTCGTATTGGACTGGAGGGAATGAACAGCATGGGAGAAGAGGGATAGGGAACAAACCAGAGTCTTCACGTTGTGCTATGTGTTTTGCACCTATTATCAAGAGGGTTTGCGGGGGGGTGGGTGGGATTAAGAGTACTCAGATACAGGCTGTGGAGACCTTCGCCTGTAACTCGAAGAGTGTACTCTGGCTTACGCTCAACACAACTTTAAAATGCAAAATGTAAGTCAAAATGGGATTTCTGTGCGCCCCCATACCCCCCCCACCCCCGCACCCCAGTTGGTAGAATTCAGTGGTGAAAAAGGTAGATGTGCACCTCTAAAGGGGAGAAGAAATTGTGGTGTATTTGACAGTTATGTACATATATATGTAGGGTTATGGTGAGGAGCTAAAGGTAAAGCAAAACGTACTTAGGTGCAAGGGGAAGGTTTCAGGTCAGTAGTGTTCTAACTTACTTATGACGCAGGTGTTTCCAGATGTCCTGATTTTCAAATTGTTACATAGAGCTGTCCGATTTCCAGCCTGTGCCCTGAGCACATACACTCCTTGCAATTTTTCTTTTCTTCTGGTGTAGTGGGACTTGCTTAATCTTATCTCCATTACAGCTAGTCATAGTTCCTGATCACTGGAGGAAAGCATCTGTACAAGGTTTCGTACCGTGAAGGGCCGTCACGTAGATGTCTCCAGCAGGAAAGCTTGGAGCTTTCGTGAAGCAGTACCTTTGGCTTTTAAATGTGTTCGTTTCTTGCGTGATTTCTGTTGTGTCTGGGGCTCTTGGCAGCCTTTTGACGGAAGGGTGAAGATGTATAAAGCAGTATTTTTGAGGCTTTTTCTCTGACTGCAGGGTTCTCAAATACAAGTTTTAGCACTTCCCTGGTAGTATTCTCCAACTGTCACTATTCAGTATAAATCTTATAAGGGGGCCATCTGTGATTCCTGATAAGCTCTGACTATAACTTGTTTAATTCCTTCGGTTGCTAAAAGTGGCTATTAATGATTCTTGTTGGCATCTTATGAACTGGCCAGAACTGAGAAGGCAATTATTTTGCTGTCATCAGAGACGAACATATTGAGAGTGAAAGGACAAGCGTTCATCTTAAGGGTTTGGGAGACAAATGGATACACGGAGTTCTCTTGCCTTTGATTTGTTTTGCATAGTTGTTGTTATTATTCTGGTACTTGCATAATATGGTGCCCATCTAATGGCTTGCTACCTGTACAACGGCGATTACTTGTAATCTTGTGGGTTAGATCTTCTGATTGTTTCCTGAGCATCTGTTCTCAAAGGAATTTAATAATTGTTAAATCTGCTGAGTTTAAAAGTGATTATGCAAGCTGAAAATTCAGTTATGGTATCGGAAAGTAAGTTAAAAAAAAAAAAAAAAAAAAAGGATGGGATTAGTCATTTAACTTCTTTCTGAAACACTGATTGCTTGCAAAATAACAGGCTTGGCCCTGTATATCTAGGATTTTGTATTATACAACTCTGAATCCTCTTTAGTTGCTGGAGAAGAGCTAATCATGTCATTTTAAGTAGCAACGAGCTTGATTTTGATAATTAGCATGGCTTTAGTCGATAAGATCAGCTTCTGTCCTCAAAGGGTAATTAGACAAATGAAGGCCAATCTGGATCCTGGAGACCAAACTTTGGGGAGAAAGGCATGGAGGGAGTCTGAACATCAGCATAAGATCAGGCCGTGCGTAGAAGGACGCTGAGATCAAACAAGCTGGGCAACTACATACAGAATGGCTTTTCTTTGCTCTCTATTTAAGAGTTGCATCTTTAAATGCATTTAAAGGAAATTCCGTTGTACGTCACACCGTGGATAGGAAGTAACGTTCTCCCTCTACCCTTGAGTTTGGCCCTCATGTATTGCTTTCTGGTGGTGGTGGTGGTCTCTGTCATATTAAGAACTACTGTTTCCTCACTGTGGTACATACGCTTTGTTTAGTGTGTGGGTGGGGTGGCCAGTGATACTGCACCAAGCTTTTAGGTTTTTTTTTAATATATATATATATGTATGTATGTATATGTGTATATATATGTAATTTTTTTTACATATATGTATATATATGTAAATTTTTTTTTTACATATATAAATCTCCCCTATATAGAAGGTATGGGGGTGGGGGCATGTAATACACACACACAGACAGAGGGAGAGAGAGATAAAAATATAGCTGGGCAGGTATTTGGGCAAGTATTTTAAAGCTGAGGAGCTGCGTGACTGCCTGCTGTACTGGTGTGAAGCCAGCAGAGGGAGGGCAGAGACAGCCCAGCCCTGAGCTGGCCTGGGGGTGCTGGAGCAATTGGAATTACTGCGTTTGGAAAGGACCTTTTTCCCCTCCTGCTCTATGGGAAGCAATGAACTGTTTTAATGCTCATACGTAGCTATTTACAGGATTTTAGCCTGTGCTATGTATGCAGAGATAGCAAGTGCACCTTGTGCGTATGTTAGTATATGCAATTTTGTACACTTTTTTTTTTCCCTTCCTTTAGGAATGGGCCTTAACAAAGGACAAGTCGGTGAAACATATGGATTTGTGCCTTACTGTTGTGGACAGAGCACCTGGTTCGCTAATAAAACTTCAGGGCTGTAGGGAGAACGACAGCAGACAGGTTAGTACGTCGTGAACGCGCTCTGCAAACAGTGGGGGGAAAACAAGGGTTGTGAAAGAGAATGCAGGCACATGCACTGGTAATCGTATCTTTGATCCGTTCTGCTCGTCACTCTGTCTCGCTGTCGTGTGTGTGCAGAGTTAGGATGCACGACATCTGGGCAGAGCGGCAGCAATAAGCTTGTGTACTTTACTTTTCATAGGCCAGTGACAATCTTTTATGAACATCTACAGTTTTTATCCCAGCAGTGGCCTTAGGTAAAGGTTTCACCCAACAGCACTGATGCGTAACAGTCTTCAACTGCTGTGTCTGTTTCCTGAAACAGGATATATATTCCACAATGGATTTTTGAAAGCTCTTGTTCAGTGAGGTTTTGAAGATTACGTAGTCTGTGTCTCGGAAGAGTGTGCTTTGGCTTTCCTTTCTTCTCTTCAGCTGAGACCTGTTTATGACAGCAATAGTAATCAATTATTTTTTTTATTAATGCAGCATTGTAACTTAATCTATTTCCCACACCTGAGGAAAATCACATTTGCAGAGTCAAAGCATCTTTTTGATCTAGTCGTATAACGATTCATCTTTCTGCTGAGTCATCAGTTCTGATCGTCTGCCAGCTTTCTTGCTTCTGTGTCTCAGTTTTTGCAGACCGATAACTGAAATGCTCTTCCTTGATGAAGGAAGACTATTCGTGCCACTTTTCAGAAATGTAAGCTAAGGAAGCAAAATTTTCTTGATAAGGTTTAAAGACACAATGTTAGAAATACAGCAGAAAAACTTTTTTTTTTTTTTTAAAAACATCCTGTTTTGGGGATTTACTCTATCCTTGGCATCGCCTTGGGCAAAGAGCTGCTGACAGCACAGGCTGACTGGTTGTCTTCTGTACAATTGAAAGGTGTCTGACAGATTTGTGGCTTTCTGTAAAGTTGTCTTTAGTGATTGTGCTTCTTGCTTCTCTGTGTTCAGACTTGTAGTGTTATGTGGATGGGTTTTGTGATTTTTTTTTTTTTTTTTTTTTCTTCAGACCGAAGGTTTCGTACAGGTAACGTGGTGTGACAGCGTGTTTGAGGAGTGCTGAAGTAGAGGAAAATGATCTGGTATATTCTGTATCTGTTGCAGTGTCTTAGCTGAATGAATAGTTGTTTTTAGGCAAGGCTTGCTATGACTTATATATTCTTCTTCAAGCATCATCTAAACTTCATGCTCTTATTGCAGTTTTCACAGCTTTCCCAAGCACGAGCCAGGGAAGCTTATGAAGACTGAAAAGGACAGGATGTAGAACTTCTCCTCCTTTTCCTGCTTTTCCAGCTCAATAACTGTATTTTCTCTTCCAGAAATGGGAACAGATTGAAAGCAATTCTAAACTGAGGCACGTTGGCAGCAACCTCTGTCTAGACAGCCGAAATGCCAAAAATGGTGGTCTCACCGTCGAGATCTGCAGTCCTTCGTTGTCACAACAGTGGAAATTCACACTTAATCTGCAGCAGTAGAAGGACTTAGATGCAAAATGCTGTTTTGATTCATAGACGGTGGGCAAAGTTTTGATTGAATTACTGATGTATTTCTTAAAACTTTCCACGGAACTTATATACCTCAGTATTCCACCTTTATCTGAAAGCAGGAGAGTGCTGAAGCAGACACCAGGGATCCAGGGGACTTGGAGCACTGCAAAGATGTCGCTGAACATGACTGCAGCACAATTCCTTCTTGGTGTGAAGACTTCAATGGTTCCTTTCTGTCTTCAGTTACGTACTTGCACAGCAGATAATTAACTCTAGGAACAACTGATGTATGATAAAAAAAGGATCTGAAGAAACACCTGTGGGGAAACAGGGTGTGGGAGGGAGGGTGGGAAAAATTACTAGGAGAAGATAATTTGAAAACTCCATTTGCATAGAAATCATGGTTTGTTGTTTCCAGAAACAGAAGCGTCATTTTGAAGGTTTTTTTTTTTCTCCTGTGTGTACTTGGTAATTTGAATATGAACTTTTCTATGATGGACTCTAAATATAAATATATAAAAGTATATATATTGTCAGCTCCCAATGATTTATATCAGTTTTCATCATCCTATAATTATCAACGAAGCGATTGACATATGTATAAGCAGAAATTGGATTGGAACGCTAGGAGAGTGAAACTTGATGAAGGTGCGGATTTTGTGCTGCTGAGTATGATGTCCGTGCTAACACTGGATGCTTTTGCTTTGCAAACTGGATCTACTTCTGAACGCTTCGCCCTCACTGGAGATCATGAAACTCAGGAGGAGAAAGAGAATAGCAGAATAAGCCAATGCATCTGCACCGATGATTGCTCGGATTGTTTATTCCAAGTTGGAAATTCATTACATGTGCTCTGCATAACGTTAAACTTGTACTTGATATTTGTGTTGATCATTTCTGTAGTACTTTGTCTTTAAAATACTTCTTCCTTTTGTTACAAAATTATATAAACAGTGCAGATCTTTCATGCAGCCATGTGGGTTCAGCAGAGTTTTATTCTGGGCCCCAGTGAGAAAAAGTTCTTTGTCTCAAACTCCCCTTTCGAGTTGTTGAAGTAAGATAGAATAGTAACGTCACTGTCGGCAGCACAAGATCTGAATTTTAATTTGCAAGGATGAGCAGCTATGTAATATCTCTGAATTGCACTTGCTTAATTTATAGACCTACTACTGGGGAATTTTCTTCCGTTTTGTTTCCTTAAATGGAGCTTTTGAATGGATTCAGGCTAGGCTCTGGGAATCAGCCTGGATACCAGCAGATCCTATGTGTTTTTAACCATAGAAGCCGTGCATTTTGCAGCTTCAGTCCAGCTGATGTCATTTTTGTATTAAAATAATAGTGTCAAAGTTAACCCCAACTTTGACCTGTCCTTTCTTATGTTTGCGTAGACTATATACTTTTTTTATCAAAAGCGAATGCTTCAATGAGCTTTTAAAATGAAAAGGAAGGGTAAGTAAGTACTAATAAGCGAGACAGCATTGACAAAAATCAGTGCAGACGTGCAGTGCCAGGAAGTGGTTTTAGTAAGATGATGGATCTCGGGAAAATGTGAGGGTTGATCATAAGGAGATGAAAAACATCTGCTGTATGGTAGTACGCTGGTACAGTTCCCCTCTTTCTTTGTTCCTGGAAGTAGAGTGGTTCCTGATTTTTTTTCAGTTTCCTTTGGCTGCATCTCTACCTGAGGTGTAGAGTTGGTCGGTGGTGTTCTGGGCAAAGTGGCTTTAACTGTCAGTGTGCCCATAAATACCTTGTGTGTCTGAAGTTACGACTTGCAAGTACCCGCGTACCTTTTGGATGGGAGCATTAAGTCCAGTTTCTCCCATCCGTCATCTGACTTTTTTCTAATGAGTAGTTAATACTCCCCCCTCCCTCCCCGTCCCCGCTTCTTCACAATCCACTTTCTCCAAAACTTGTCGGTTTTAGAGGCCGTACAGTGGATAAACTAGTTTTCAGCTTTTAGTCTCTCCCTGTCTGTAGCCTTTTAACCTAGCTGAGAACCTGAAGAACGTGATCCATAAACATAGCAGTAGATTTCTTCATGTTCTGGAAAAATAAATGCTGAAGTATGGGCTCAGCAGCAAGTCAGTTGTTTGAGGTTTTGAAAAAACAAAATTTGAAAGTAAATAAAAAAGCCCAACCCCCCAACCTCTCAGCTTCTACCATGGAGGTGTTTCCATTCGCAGCTTTGATCACAGTAAGGGTAGTACTAACTGAAATCAGCAGTTGCAACTCTGAATACTGACGGGCCGCTTATCTCCGAATCAGAATTGCTAGTAAAAAAAAAAAAAAAATCCATATTCCACCTCTTAATTCTTTAATGTCAACTGCTATTGATATAAAGTAGGAATATTTTCACTAATTCCCCATGGATGCTGTGCATAGGGGTTTTAATCTAGGAGCTGTATGTTGCTTTTCTTCGAGAGAACAGACAAGGCGTGGTATCCTTTTGTTATGTTTACATGACAGTGTGCCAAAGTTACTTACTGTGATTTTAGGGGGTTTTAATGTTGACGAAATTTGCCCATTTGAAAGACAAATTAAGAGTCCTTGAAGCAAATTGTGATGAAGTCTCCCGAGAACTCTTCTTACCGTCTTCAGAGCAAGAATGGTGATACTGTTTGTTTTGCAGATTTTCAAAACATAGTTTGGAAACTGTTTTTTCAGTTGGTTTGAAAAGTCTGCTGTACAGAGCTTGTACTTCGTTCATTTTATAGATGGAAACCATCCTTGAAAAATTGTTTAACTTAAATAAAGAAGAATGCTTTATAGATAAATATGTGGTGGTTAATATAACTGAGTAAAACCAATAAGTCTGCCTGGAGCTTGTAGATCGAAGTAGTTTTCAAATGCTTCAGTTCACTCGGTTGTTTCATAAAGTTCCTGTTCTAAAAGTGTGTGTATGTGGGTGTACATTTGCATTCCTGAAAAGAGACTTTGTATTTAAATGAATACGGTAACTTTGAGGAAGTTGTCTTATTTTAGAAGCTGCTTTACACTGAGGACTGAGTTAACACTGACTGTAGTCACCTGAAAATACACCGTTAAGTGCACATTTACTCTCCCTGTGTGCCAGAAGTCGGTGACTAGTTGTCGCCTTTCAAAAAGTCTAAAATAAATCAGGCAAATAGGTCTTCAATACCTACGGCTGGCAAAAATAAAAAGGCGCTGTCAAACTGCAGTAAACAAAAGAAACAGCCTTGCGTTTGCAGATGATATCTGGGAACTCAGGTGAGGATTCTCCAACTTAAATGCCCTTTGGCACCGGTGAGCTGCCAGGTAATACTAAAAGGTAATTACAGCAGGCTTCTGGCAGAAGCAGCTTTTAATCTAATCCGATGTTAAGTGGAGAACTGGGTCTGCTGTGTCTCTGCCTAGAGCCTCGCACATTTTCTCTGCGTACTGTTCTCAGGCAGCTCCGAAGTATCAGGACTGAAGGAACCATCCAGCAAGTTTGGCATTACTTCTGACCAGAACTCCATTGTTTCCTTTGCCTTATACCCAAGTGTGTGTGTGTGTGTGTGTGTGTATATATATATATATATGAAAAAAGTTTCCCATTCAGTGTAATTCATTTTCTGGGATTTCAGGTCGTGCTTTTTAGCCAGTTTCTGTGCGTGGGTTTACTCTGCTTGTGGGTCACTGTCCATAAAACCAGATATATTTCTGCCCCTCTTATAAGGGAATGTATAACCTTTCCGCTTTGTGGATTAACAACACTATATTTTAAATGCTGAATTTTCAAGATGATGCCTGCGTGCGTTTGGAAAGGAAGCTGAATACTGGGAGAGATTAAAAGGCTGTAATCTGCTTGAGGTAAGGACTGTTGTCTTGTTTAAAGCGGGTCCTATAGAGGCTTGTCCACTTCCTGTCTGGGGTCTTATTGCCATAACCTTAGTTATTTTAAAATGTTATAGTTTTGTGTACAAATATCAACATCTACTTTGCCTTACTTAGATGTATATTAAAGGTAGATACTCTATAAAATTTATGTGGTCCTGAGTTGCATGCGTGCATCACCTGTGTCCTCGTTCAGCCTGAAAGACAACGAACAATTTCATAGCCATAGCTTGTTCTAGGACGCTCTAGCAAGAGGCTTCTTCCTCCACAGAATGATTTCAAATGAATAGAAACCACTGAGAAAAAAAAAATAGTCTGGGATAATAAGCCATGATTACAGAATGAGCACAAATGTCAGGGTCGCATCTTTTGTTAGACTGCACATTTTATTTACAGCTTAACATCCAGTAGCTATTTTAAGATCTACTAGTAATCAAGCTTAAAAACTGGGAATAAAGTCAGTGCGCAGATGTTCTCTCTGCCCAGCCCTCCAAGAGGCTGCCTGAATGGGTGCAAAATACCCTTTTGATTTGATTTCTTGCAGCACAGCAGCACGTTGTTGCTCTGTATGCAGGAAGAGGGACCTGTTTGATGTCAAGTCCCTATTGCCACCCGGCAGATGTTTTTAAGCCAAGGATTTTGGGGGGTTTTGGTGGTGGTGGTTTGTGGTTTGTTTTTTTTTTTTGTTTGGGTGGTGTTGGTTGTTTTTTGTTGTCTTTTTTTTTTTTTTCCAAAAAGGATCTGGAAGTAGCAAATAGCTATGTTTTCTGCCATCCCTGTATTAATTAAACCTCTCCCTTGGTAATCTGGGCATGGTGGTAAAAAGAGGGTTAGAAGATGACTACCAAGCGTCTGTTCTCCGGTGGCGTGGTGAGCACCGCTTCTGCAAAACGCTTGTCTCTCTTGATTTTCGTGCTACCTTTCCTTCCTGTCCAGCAAGTTGTTTTCGCAGTGGACGTGAGGTGGATTCCTGGGCCGCAGCTCCGTGCCCGGCGGAGCCAGCCTATTTGCTGCTGCTGAAGGGGAGAGGGGTGCTGGTCCTGCCTCCCCGCCTTGTGCTAGCGTTGGTGCCCCTTCCACGAGACAATGAAGTGAATAGAGCAGCAGGACAAGATGAACTTTATATATTTTTTTTTTTTTTTTTCTATCTTGGAGAGTTGAGTTGGCCTTTTGAAGGGTCTAGAGAGCTGGAGTTGGGACAAAGTGGGACAAAGGGGCTCATGACCAGAAGCAGGCGAGTGGGGAAGATGTCGAATTTCCCTCCCCTCCGGCGCCAGTCAAACGTACAAGCAGCTTGCCCGTCCTGTGGAGCGGTGGGACCCAGGACCTGCTGAAGGTACTGCTCCTCCCCGCTCACCACGCCGAGGCTTTGGGTACGGTTTTGTCACTGTCCTGTCCTGATCTGTGAACTAGCAGCAGATAAAAGGAGCAGTAGGAATGCCTCGTGGTGAGCCGGCGTGGCGTGTACAGGGAGGTCGGCGGGGAAACAAAAACCCAACCCCAAACCCATGGAAAGAGTGTTGTTACTTTCAGTAACTGAAAGCCATTCGAGCTTGGCTTAACTAGACTGTAAAATCAAACCTCTTGTCTTCCTGAGAGAGCCTGAGCTGAGGGATGTTCTGTTTTGCTTTCCAGTTGAGATGCCTTTAATAATAATAATAATTATTATTATTATTATTATTATTATTACTTATACCAAAACAGCCTTACTGCTGATATCTGAGTCTTAAGCTAGGAGTGCCTGTAGTGGCAAGAGAGGAGGAAGAAGGAGCAAGAGAGAGGAAAAACTTTTAAAGTTGCATCAAGGTCTTGGTTTCAATATCAAGCTAATATTTGATAGGGACTTTCCTACTTGGAAACTTTGGTTTAGACGATCTTGAGAAAGAAAATGCTCCATCTTGCCCACAGTTTGTGTTTTGCGTGGTACGGTGCAAACCATACTGGTGTTCGGCTCTCTGCCAGCTGGTTTCTGAATTGTACGAAGACGTTGCTCTTACTTTTCCTATTGTGCGAGGTATTTGGGAGAGGGTGGCATCTTTAGGTCACTGGTGAGGGTTTCTGTCGTAGGAGCTACAAAAGAAGATGACACATTTACTGGTATCCTGATGTCTAGGTAGAAAAGATGAAAAAAAGGGAAGTGGAAGAGAAAGAGGTGCAAAGTGAGAGGGTGCGGAGAAGCAGCTGCGGAGCTGCAGCTTAGAATGTATTTCAAAGTCAGTAAATTCATAGTTGAAGGTGAAATGAGATCTAGCTGTCCTGTGCTCTACGGCATAAGCTGCAACACCTTCGACAGTGATACCTGTGCCAAGTCCCCAGCTTCTGTTTGGACGTGACCTCCGACAGGAGCATTCAGCTCGCGTGTGAAAGACTGGATACAGTTTTCAGAAGCGTTTAGGACAGTCGGTTTTAAAAAATAAAATTTAGGCAGTTAAACATCTTGGGAAACCAATGAATTTGAACATTAGGAAATCTTATTCTTCAGCTGATCTAATTCTCCTCTTGTCAGCTGTTCCAGTATAAGTTAGTTTTAATGAGTAATTGGTTCCAGGCTGAACATCTAGCTGCAAGTTAGTTAACTTGTCTGCAAGTTAAGTTTCATTCCTCAAAATGTTCTTCTTTGGATCAGAGCTTCTGGAGTCTGATTCTGTCATCTCTTAACTTTTCCCCTTACAGACCGAGCCTCTTAAACTAGCCGAGGCGCAGGTTTTTCAGACCACCCATTGCTTCAGCTGCTCCCTGAGCTGTCCTCAAGGCAGACGGAGGGATGGTGAGGGATGAAGGTCCTCCTCTCGACTCCAGTAAAAAGAGGATGAGGCCCTTACGGCTGTTACCGGTGTAAGATTCCCACTGACGCTTACCACTCCTGTTGTGCTTTGGGCTCGGCAAGCCCAAAGCCGGTTTTTAGACAGTGCTCCGAGAGGCTCCGAGTCAGTGCTCCTGAGGGGTGGTACGTCTTCCTTGGCTTCCAGCACAGCGAGGTCAATCAATGTTGGGCCTGTAGGTGGTAAGAAAGGAGGTGGGTTTTTTGGATGAAAAAGGAGGTGGGTTTTTTGGATGAAAACAATAAACAAAACTGCTAGATGTCCACGAGCAGCGCTTGCAGACAACTCTTGAGGGTCTGTCAGTTTGCTCAGGGAACGTCCCCAAAATTGGTTGTCTGCCTGGGGTCTCTGACCTGTTGTGGTTCCCATTTTTCAGACCAGGATTATGTGCTGGAATAGATCAAAGTATTCACACAGCATGCTGGTAAACCTTAAGAGACGCGGGGAAAACGGAAGGAGGGAGGCAGAGAACGTAGCTCAGCTACAAGCCGAGCGGCACAGAGCAGATGCCATGGCCGAGTTTTTCCCTGTTAATTTGAAGTCCTTTCTCAGCAAGGAGCAGGAATTGTCTTGCTCCATCTGATTTGAGCTGGGAAGGCACGGTGACTGTACAAGAGGAGCTTAGGTTATGAACAGTAAGGAGAACACGGATAGGGAGTTAACTCTTGGTTTTTCTTTACAAACAGTGAATGAGAAGGCAAAAAAACGGTGTGTTCAGGCACCAAGTTGAAGACGAAAGTACTTCACACTGTTGAAAATTACTCCATGGATGTGAAGGCCCTTGCAGTGAAAGAAGGGGCGGTAAACCATGCAAACATCTCAAACGAGCACGAGGAAGTCTCTAAGTCAGGCACGGATGGGAGCTTGAAGGGCAGGGGGAGGAAATACTACTTGGTGTTAATCTCATTCCTCTGATCCTTCCCTTCGGCGTTTGGGAACTGGGTTATCTCGTCCTTTGGCCCACGCCGGCTAACAGTTTCCAGCTGAAGTGCCCTGGGTAGCTCTTACCTGAGGCTGGACGAACGCGGGGATGCAGAGAGCGTCTTGGAGAACAGCAGGCTGGGAAAGCGGCGGTGCCAGCTCAGCGCACCCAGAAGTAATTACCGAGCGGCTGCTATTTGATACGCTGGCTGGAGACTCCCGTCTCCAGCTCTCGTTTCAAACTAGCTTTCTTTGCTGCAGCTTACTCACAGAGCGGCCTCCTTAACCCCTTGCATAAAATGTGACAAGGCTTTTTGGTGGATTTTGAGATTATAACGGCAAATGGCTGCGGGAAAGTATTTAAATGTCCGACTTTCACCTAGAAAGAGGAAACATGAAAAAATGAGCCTAGAAAAGATCAGGAAATGAACTGGGAATAGCAGAAGTCTAGTGCCTTCAGGGATCAAGTTCTACGTGCCATTTTAAGAATTTCCTTCCTATCCAAAACTGCTACAGTTATAAACCCATAAGAATCGGCATTCTCAATAGCCTCTTAGGTAGAAGATGGCATCTTTGACATTCTGGGGTCTCTTCATTGCACAGTCCCTTAGGACAGCCTTTGAGAGCTTCTGAAGAAAACGAATTGTTACAGACTTCTGAAAATATGCCGTGGGATTTTCCGTTAGCCTGGATGCAGTGACCTTCGTGCTGCATCTGAATCGAGACCTTTATTAGCAGCGCTTGGAGGAAGGCTCGTATGAGCTTCTGACCATCCTTGCCTGGCGCAAAGCGGGTCCTGGTTCACGATGGGGCACCCTGGGCTCCATCGCTAGAGAAATGGTGACAAAAAGGGGAAGCGGCTTTTGGAACCTGGGAACTCCTGCTCCGTGGGAACCAGCCCCACCGGTTTTGTTAGTGCCAGTACTGTACTTTTGTGATCTGTTTCATACAGCTGAAAACAATTTCTGGCAACGAAGCCGAAGATGTGCAAGGACCGTCGAGTGACTTTCTGGAAAGATTAAAAATAAAAAAAAAAAAAAAAAAAAAAAAAAAAAAAAAAGCATTCACTTTAACATTGAGAGGAAAAGGAGTATCTTCTTTAGACCTGGCCAAATAAAAGGTCATTTCATGGGGGGATCACAAAGGGTGGGCGAAATCCGTGCGACTTGACGGGAACCTCTTAGCCTGCTCGCTCCCTTCTGGCTTTGCCTGAATATCTGCATCGGAGGTGGCATTCGCGTCGGCCTCGCTCCCGGCGCCCGCAAAGGCTGGAGCGAGAGTAGCCACGAACGTGTGTTAAGCCTTTTGTCGAGCTGGGGCGGTGAGGTGGGAAGAGCTCTGCTAGCCAGCTGCTCCTTTCTGTTTTGTCAGGGGCTGCCTTTCAGGGGAGGGGAGGTCACCGCTTTTGCCCCTCGCAGGAAAGACCTGGGGGGGACTGTACGTCCAAAAGAGCCTGTCTGAGCGTGAGCTATCCACAGAGAAAATGCTCGTCTGTCCTCTGTACGGTACGGTTCTTTCTGTGTTCACCTATTGTACCATCCCACTGCGTTTTTTTTTTTTTGGTGTTTTGTTTTTTTTTTTTTTTATCCAGGGGAAGTGGCCTTCCCTTTCCCAGCAGACGAGCTCCTGCTTGCCCGGCTTCCCTCGTGGGGAGGGCTCGAGCCGTGGGTCCTGCGGGCAGCTCCGCTTTCTTTGACTGGGTGCCCTGGAGCACAAGTTTCCGTAGGAAAGCCAGAGATGGCAGCAAGACAAGTTTCCTGCTGGTTCCCTTGTTCCAGTTTCCTCCTTTTGGCAGAAGAGAATTTGATATTTTTTATTTTATTTATTTTTTTTCCTCGCAATTATCATGGGCTGTGAAGAACAGCTCTTAAATTAGCCCTCAGGAGGTGGAAAGGTAGAGAAATAAGCATGAGCTCCACCTGATTCGACTGATGAACCCCGTCATATACACAGCCCTCTCCTTAGTTTGTTTTTCTTGTTTTCATGAACTTTTGGCAGCAACACCAAACACAAGTCCTGCGTCTTTTTCCAGCCCCTGCCGCAAAGTTAACGGCGAAGCTCTTTGGCCGTCGTAGGGAGGCTCGGGTCCGTCCAGGGAGCGTCCCGTGAAGCTCAAGGCCTGTGTGAAGGGGCCAAAGGTCCAAACCATCCCCCGACAGTGACCCTTTATCACCCTTCCCTAAAACGCTCCTGCTCTGTCTTCTCCCCGCTGCTTTGAGCAGCTCCGGGACCTGCACAGCTGCTGTTCTTGCCACTCCTTTGGGATGCTCGTGTGCTGTTTGGCCAGAGACGCGCTCGCTTCC
>JAVKLA010000049.1:11716227-11745421 GCA_034782735.1 Sagittarius serpentarius
GGTGGGCTCGGGGAGGAGCGCTGCTCAGGAGCTAACTGGGCAGTGGTGGGGAGTGGTGAGCAACTGCATTGTGTGTCACTCATTTTGTGTATCCCAATCCTATTCTTATTGTCATTTTATTGTCATTATTCATTTCTTCCTTTCTGTTCTATTAAGCTGTTCTTATCTCAACCCACAAGTGTTAACACCCGCCCCCCCCCGATTCCCTCCCCCATCCCACTGAGTGGGGGGGGAGTGAGCGAGCGGCTGCGTGGGGCTGAGTTTCTGGCTGGGGTTAAACTAGGACAGTTGTCAATTCAGCTACCTACGTGTTGAAAAGATTTCCGAGCTCTTGGCTGTGCCGAACATGCCAGAATCTCCTGCCCTCCCCTTTTTTGATCCCAGCTGAGCAACTTAAGCTAAATAGTCACCTCCTAGAGACTGGGACCCTAGCGATACTCAATAGGTCAAGGGGCTCGCTGCTGGTTGCTTCTGTTAATTTTCCCTGAAAAATCTGGATTTTCCTCTGGGCAACTTAGGTGCAAACTAAATTTCTTCCTGTGGAAAACACAAGTTACTAGGAAGAAATACCCTGAGCAAATTAAGACAGGGCAGACACCTGAGAGGTCACAGCAAGCGGTCAGTGTTGAGCCACACGAGCACATACCTGGAGGATGCTCTGCTGCCTGGTCCCCGGCCGCTGGCTCTGCGGTCACGGGGGAATGCGGGACAGAGGCCCAAGGCATGGGGGACATCTTTCTTTATCGTGGTTGTTGGCAAAGACCCACTGTAACCCCACTTACTTACTTACGTTTTTCTCCTGCAAGGTTTCTGCTCCCTTTGTGGATTAAGTTAAGTTTTAAACCAGGTCATAGTAACTAATCCACTTGGAGCCGTGAAACAGCGCTCAGCCGCAGGTGACACGTGTCTGGTTTTGCCACGTATTTGGCATGGAGGTCGTGGTTTCGGTGGGTCCCGGTGGTGGCAGAGACACCCCTTGCAGGGAGGAGTCAGAGCAGCGCGGACAAAGGGCTGGTACCGTTCAGCAGAGAGAAGCTCTGAGAGCTGGGACAGCCGCCCGCGTCCTTCTGTCCACCCCTGGGTGGCCACCTCCCAGGGAAGCATCGCTTGTGGGTGTCGGGAGGGCACGGGGCGGGCAGCAGTCCCCGTCCCTACGCCTGGGTGCAGACCACCTTTGAAAGGTTTTCAAACTCAGCTCTTGCTAAAGAAAATAGCCTTGCACTCAATGGCTGGATAAAGATGTCAGGCTTTTGCCTCCAACGATCTTAAGAGCGAGAACCTGTAACTCATCTAGCCGTGTTTTCTCCATGTCCTGTCACCTACACACGCAGAGGCCTACCAAACATCTTCCCCACCTATTCCAGGAAAGAACGAGACAGAAAAGCAACCGGTAATATATCTGACTGTATTTCAAAGTTGTTGATTGTAAACAAACTTTGTTGAAGAAATAAAATCACATGACAAGATATCAGAGTGATACTATAAATCCATTTTGTTATTGTTGCCACACTTCACATTTTTGGAACTCGGAATTTAGCTCATGGTGTACAAAACTTGTAAAAATTTATTGCAAGCGTGCCTTTGTGTAGAACAAAACCGGTGTCACAAAAAGTAGTTCCCTGTCCCATGCAGAAACGCAGCTGCGTAGCTCTTGCCGTGAAGAGGTCACACACCTGCATTCCCTGAAAGACTTGGCTGTTACAAAATTGCTCTGAGAATTTAAAAAAAAAAAACAAACGGAAGGGAAAAAAAAAGCAATTGCAGCGTATGCTTTACCTCTGGAATTTACGCTTTCAAAGGAAATCTTTAGAATTCTAAAGAATAGGGAACTCTGCAACAGAACCGCGGCTGCTGATGTGAGCACAGCCCAGCGGAGCCGTCTCGAAAGCTCTCGGCCAGCTACGGCCCCCCTTAGCGTTTGGTACCGTCACCGCGTTTGACGGAATGTAAGTAAGTTGCGCCTGGTGAAAATAAACGAAAGCCAAACGTCGAGGGGGGCGATTCCTTTCCCAGAATCCCCATTGTTCCTGTTTCTGCTGCGGGCGCGTCCTCAGACTGTCGCGGCCATGCAGCAGCGCTTCGACGCCGAGGCCGACGACTACTGGACGTGTACGGCATAAGGAAAGGCATGGAGCGAGGCCGGCGATGCAGCTAAAGCCGGGTTTGTGTCGCTACAGCAGCTGCGCAGACGGGTTGTGTTAAACATCGGCCTTTTCTTTTTAATTCAACGGCAGGAGGGGAGGGGGGTACACATGCTGGAAGGATGAGAGCTAGAAGGGATCACCGGGCTCCTCTCCCTCTGCACGCCCAACCTCTGAACTTTCCTCCCCCTCCTTACGTCTGCCATTCCCCTTAAAACTCCTCCTTGTATCAGACCGTGCTGATTAGCCTCACCTACGCGGGATCAGATTAATCTCTGGCACAAATCTGAGTTTTGCTATCTCTAATCTCACCCCAGACCGTGGGGTCAAGTTATTTTTAATGTCGGTACTGAAATGCCAGGCAACCATTTGGCTTACCACTAGAAGAAAAATCCAGGTTGCAAAAGTAAGTAAGTAAGTCCAAGAGACCTGCGATTTGTTTTCCATCAATCAAGCAAGTAACTCACTCCATTTCATAGAGAGGTGTGAATTGTTCAGCAGTCACATTTTGCGTACACCTTGACACAGCTTAACTGGAGAACAAGACCACAAAGTTACTTTGACACCGAGTGGGTTGGGGTTCTGGACAGATGAACCTAGTGTAGTGGGCTCTGCTTTGCAGTTTCTGGGTTTTTTGGGGGGTTTTGGGGGGGTTTTTTTTGGTAACTAGTAAAAACGGGACAAAATGCTCCGTTCGAAGCCCAGACCACACTGGAAATATACTTGAAGAGTGAAAGCATTTGCCAGCTTCTTTATTTTAGAAAGAGAGTTGCCAGGGCCGGGAGCAAACAGCGTGTGCCTGCCATCTCCCCTGCCCCAGTAAGACTTACGAGACTAGCTTGACTATGCAGTCCGTTTGTTCGAGGAGCTTGGATCCCAAATTGCACTCATCTCTCCCCTCTTCGTTCATCCGACCGGGCCCTGTGCGCCGGCGTTGCGGTCCTTTCCCACTAGGTTCTTCAGCCAGGTCCCCCACGCTTTCACGGGCTGTTGCAGTTATATCAAATGAACATTTTTGCAGAGTGATGTTTTCACGGAGAAGATTTTTGCACTACACATCGTGCGGACCACCCTGACATCTAATACAAGCAATTATTACTTCAGAAGAGGGATACAAAAGGGATTTACCACTTACGGCCTTTTTGTGATGCCTAACAGCTGTTCACCAGACCCATCAGAGTAGAAGGGTTTAAAAAAAAAAAAAACAAACCACCAAAAAACCCCCCCAGACCACGTCAAAGGCCCCTCTTTGACAGCGATCCAGAGCTGAGGAATGTTACAGCCATTCCAACGGGAGCAGTGGGCACGGTGATGCCGATACCTGTTTTGGGTCCATACGAACCTGACGGGCAGCACTAACGGGGCAAAGCAGGCAACACCTTCACAGTGATTGCAATTAGTACAGGCTTCAGAAACAATACCCTGTTTCATCTGAGATTTGCAAAATAGCAGAAAGGATCAGGAAAGTAATGCTGTAAAAGTAAACTGAAAGGCCAACTGTGTTGTCACCTCTTCCAGACTGACCAAGAACCTGCGGGCTCATTTGGATGTGCTCTAAATCCATGGCATGAGGGAAGCAAAGGAAAGTGTAGGGCAGGAAACTTCTCCAGGGCTAGATTTCTGAAGACACAGAGCTGTCTCTCAAAAGAAGAGGAAGAGACCCTTTTTGTACAAAGCACAGGTACGCTCAGCTGTTCTGCAACAGGGAGATGATGATACAAGGGCTTTTCCCGTTCCAGTTCATAATGCTTCTGGAAACAAAGGTAGGTTTGGGAAGAACTGTTACAAGGCAGAATACATACCAAGCAGCACTGGTGATTGATAGGCTTGCATTTGAGCAGATGATGCTGTGATCTGTCTGTGCAAAATACCCTAGCTGATGACAGGCCAAATATATACATGTTTTGAGCTTAGAGTTCCTTGCCTTTGTGAAGTGTTGCTAACAGTCCTTTGACGCTTGAACGTCCTCAACCAGACTGAGACGAGCTCTTGTTTGACAAACAGCTAATCTTACATCAGTCCTAGCAACAAGAAAAGTGCCATGGCAAACGCCGCAGCAGAGACGGATGGAAGACTTCATATTCCATCTAAGCCTCAGTGACTTTTCTCAAGTCAGTAATTATTTGTCTGACTTTCGCGTTGATTGCTGGACTATAGCAGAGCTTCAGATTCTCCATTTATCTCCTCTAGGCTGCTGTGTTTTATCCAGTTTTCTCTTGCCTTCAGTGCCACTTGGTTTTGACTCACAGCGGCCTGTATGGAGCAAGGAATCTGTGCTGACAAAGTCCCCCAGCCCTTACTTCAGGCTGGGACGACGTTCAGCATGCTTTCAGTTCTAGTTTGGAAAAGTGCATCTGAACAAGAACTAAGCCGCTAAAAACGCAGAACATGGACTTAATCGGCAGGAGCGCGAACTCCGCTTTCCAGTTTCAGCACCCCCTTACCTGTGCTGTGCCTCGGTGCCTCATTAGGGAAGGGGAAGCTCCTCTCTGAGGAGCTGATGAAGGCTCACGAGTGCCGAGGTTGTTACAGCACTTTGCAGTCCTTGCACGGACAGCAGCACAGATATCCACAATTATCATCACCCCGCTCGTCACTAAAACCAGCTCTAGGACTAGGGGACTAAGACATGTAAGAGTGAGAAATTGGAGGCTTCTTTCACTACTCACCAGCTCAAGACAGATTACTAAATAAATTCTAGAAGGGGAAAAAAAAACCTCTTCAGCCAAAAAAAAAAAAAAAAAAAAAAAAAAAGCCACAGAAGTGTAGCTGGAGGTAACGAACGGGAATGCTGTTTTGAGTTGCTATACTTAATGTCAGTCTGGAAACAGCTAAATTCATTCTTCTCTAGTAACTGTGTGAAGAAAACAAAGTTGCACCCAGTAGGGACACCGAGACTTCCATGAATTGGGCTTCTCGGACTACTTTGTAAATGTAGAAGCATAGAAATGGGATAGAAATGGAAAACAGAGATGAGATTTCCTTAAATTGCGCCTTAGCATCAAGTGCACAAATGGACTGAAGTAAAAAGTGGCAGAGTTTCTGCAAGCCCTTGAAGCATTTTTCAACTGAGACAACAGCAACGGAAACCATTTCATGGTGGCTTTTAAGCTCTAGTGAATGTTCTATTACACACTGGGAAAAGAAATGTTTTCCAAGACGAATGGATCGTGGCACGACAGACGTTTCTTGAAAGCAGTACTGTGCATAGAAGGTGGTCAGTATGTCTTACTGATGGTCTCGGTTCTTTGAAACAAAGTTTGCATACCACAAGTAAGTAATTTTCCATTTTCAGAAGTACGTGTGAATGAAAATTCCGTTCAGCAGGAGAGAAACAAGCCTTGCGGCTCCCTTGTCTACTTCAGCTTCAAACTCTATTTTTTTTTTTCTTTCTTTTGTCTGGAAAAATTTAGAGACGTTCCTCTGTGACCTGGTTGGCATTTCCGCTGCCTTTTAGCTACTGCTGAACTTTAAGATCTCTTACCCAGATTGTCTCAAGGCTACAAAAAACCCCCCAAACAACCCAAACTTGCTATCATTTCACAAGCCATTGCACAATTAACACACGCGTGCACACTATAACTAGCATCCCTGCACTACTTTGAGACTAACACCCCCCCCCCCCCCTTTTTTTTCCCCTTTAACTAGGGGGAATCTTTAATGCTACAAGCAGGTGGGGAAACAAATCTGAGTAAGCCAGGCTGCAGTAAAGGACATGCTACAGAAGCTGCGCTGCAGTTAACAAACTTTCGCCTTTCAACAACGATTCAATTTCTTCTTTAATTACTTTGCCTCGTTTGCAGTAAGATAGAGAAAGTGCAAGATGCTTTTTCAACAAGGAGAAAAGTTAACTTTCCCCAACCCTATCCACTCCCAGTCAATAAATGGAGAAGATGAGGTGGAATAGTCACCTGTGGTTATAGACTATGCTTTGGTGGCTTCTGCTTGTTGGCTTTGAGAGCCAAAATTCAGGCATTTTGTACGTATAAATATATATAAATATTTTTGTTTACTTATGGAATGTTTGTGCATGTTTAGGGCACCGGTTCAAAACGATGAGGGATGGTTAAGGCCAAGAAAATGAAATTCATTGCAAAGCTATAATTTTGTCTTCATTTTTCCCCTTTACAAAGGAGACTAAAGCATCTTCCCTGTAATAGTCAGCCACTGTGTAATCCCCCATCAACACCAATTCTAGGGAAAACTACTCAGGACCCGTCCCTGAGGCAAAAAGCTAGGACCTTATGATTTTAGCTCAAGTAATCCATATAAATAACAGCATATATTAGTGGAAAATTAAACATTCCAAGGCCTTGGACCTACTGTCACCTGAAGAAAAGAAAAAAAAAAAAAGGCATTTTCTGTACAGGATGGCCTAGATACACAGTAATCTAACAACTGCCCAAGGGCTCCAGATCTATCTCGGGGGCTACGCCATAGCTGGAGAGTGCTGTGCTCACTCCTCAGAAGAGCCAAGTGGCTCCGAGGAGGGTCCTGCCAACCTCCCCACCCCTGCTGGGGGCACGTGCCCCTTGCCAACGCCCCGGCACCGCAGGGAACGCGAGGAAGCTGGGTTCCCAGCAGCTACTGTTCATTCAAGCTATCCCATCAGCAAAGTTCCAGCCAGACCTTTCCTTACAGCCCCAATTTCGACTACTGTATAAATTCACAGGACATACTGAACTTGTAGCTACTCTTCCTGTTGCAATATAGGCTGGCACTGTCTGAAGCAGGGAGCAACAAGAACACCGTCTGCCTTTAGGTACCTCTGTGGAATTCCCCCAAAAAAGAGGAAACCGTGGGCTTATATTGCTGAACATTTGTTTTTCGTGCCTCACGCTAGCTCCTCTCCCCCTCTGAAAACTTACAAAACTGACAAGAACCAGCTACCACACACACTCAGTCTGAAGGCGGGGGGGGTGTCTCGGTTCTCTGCAGGGGCAACAAGTTTTGAACCCCTCCTTGGGCTCCTACGCAGCCTGGCATTGCCAAGGCCTAGCGTGGTACAAACCCTCTCCTTCCTTTTGAGGCTAGGAGGCTTCAGTGCACGAGGGTTTGTCCTCTCTCCCACGTTTCCTTGCTTGAAAACCTCGCGGAGCGAGAAGTGAAAAGGGACGCCTAGGAAAGGCGCTGCCGTACACTGTGCAGCCGGCCGGCAGCGCAGGCCGCGTGGGAAACCCTGCCGACAGAGAGAGAGAGGTATGAAGCGGCCGTCCCCCTACTCCCCCTGCAAGCGGGTGAGACCTGCCTCTAAGTTTACGCCAAAAAGATAAGACTTTGGTGGAAAAGAGAAAGGTGTCGGGGCAAGGATGCTCTCTGGGCTAGTCAGTGATTTACTGACCTCTGCTGGACTCTTCCCCTGGTGTGATTGACTTGCTACGCATTTGCACGTCACGTAACGACGAAATCTGGGGAGTTCTCAAATTCACGTTGGTTACCCTCTATTGCCTCTTGCCAGACAGACACATATAACCTGGTGAGGTTTACACTGATAAAGAAATCCATTCAATCAATCAATCAATCAATCACTCAAGCCATTCCTCTTGAATCAACCCAAGTCATTCTTTGGTAAAACTTTTCAGGCTTGGGGACCTGAAACCACCTGGTCCTCTAAGCAACATGGTTTCTGCTCTGTAAGTTAACGCAGTTCTGTTTGTGTCCATCACTGCTAACCTTTAGAAAACAGAGTTTTTTGCTGATCGAGTCGTGGACTGAAATCAATAATGTGTAAGAGGGCAGGGTAGTATTTTACCTCAGTATCGATTCTCCCCTGTTTCAGTCATACCTCTCTCTCTCTCTCGGCACTGTTTTCCAAAGCTTCAGCGGCCTTCAGATTCCACCACCACCACCAAAACGTGGTGTTGCAGCCATGGGCACCGGCTCATGACGATGCTTGTCCTCTACAGCGTTACTCAGAACAGGAGAACTCTTTGGGCTTGCTCTGTTTTAGAGAGGTTTAAGGGCTGGTTGCAACTGGACTTCTTTCTTTTAGTAAAACACAATGCTATGTTATTTTGCTAAACATGTAATTGGCTTAATTACAATTACTGTGACAAGCCCCAAATTCTAACGAGCAGAATTCCTACAGAACACCCCGCAGTGATAATGGGAAACACGCTGCTATTCGTGACTTATTTTTTTCCTGCCAGCTGTGTGCCAAATGAAGTTCTAAACCGGACCAAGAAAGTCTTGACAGTTACAAAAGGAAAAGAAAGAAATTGTTGTTCCTAAGAACTTAACAGTCCATTACATTACATTTTTAAGCAACATTTAAGATACAGTTGCAATCAAGAAAAAAATATAATTGTTATACTCTGATTTCTCACCTGTACACTGACTGTGGCAGTTAAGATGTGAGGCAGTATTACTTACTGGTTTAGTCACTGTTAATACTTACAGTACTACTCACTGTTTGTTTGTGTACAAAATGTTTCATCCTGGTTAAAAAAGAAAATCAGTGTAATATATTTCCATTTGAAATTCACTAACGTATTTGGTTTCTTCTAATTTTGCTGTATTCTAACTGGGATCAAATTGCCTTACATTACATTAATAAAAACAAAGGAAAAAAAAAAAAAGACAGAAAGAAAAAGTCTTAACTGGTCCTCGGTTCCTGGCTGCCTGCCTGTGAAGGTTTTGTTTGTCAATACGCTTGCTTCAGCGTTGGTGTATCTGAACTGCTTCGTTTAGCACACGGGGAGGACGGCAGCGATGCCTTACAGGATGGCAGGCACTCTCAACCGCAGCCCACGGTGCAGACTTGCGTTGTTCGTCCCAGAACTGAGTAACTCCAAGCAAGGTATAGAGTTTTCTGTAACGCCCGCCTAGGACTGCTGAGCTGTCAGCTTATGACAAGCTCTTGGCCCAAGAGGAACTTTACAAGATGACCCTGTTCAACAAATAGTATTGAGATGACGACTAACTTAAGTCTGTTCCTGGTGTACAGATTCCCACAGGGCATTCACATATGCAATCTTGTGTCAGCTTTTCCAGTGGCACTTTCTGCAGGACACGTTTACATCCAGCTGCTACTAGGAACAAAGTTTCTACCTCTCTAGTGGCATCACTTGGCATTTTTGGATAAGGACAGCACTGGTGGTGTCACAAGTTCCTTGCTTTGCTGTTCCAGGTGGTGTATCTTCTTCCGCTTGCCCTCCACCCCCTGCCTACGCCACCAAGAACAATGCATCAATGGGAGGGTGAGGTGTCTTCCAAGCCCAGAAGCTCCTTTACGAGTCTTTCCCCAAACTGTGCGCGGCTATACCTTGTCACTTGGTAGGCCTCCGACATTTTGTAGAGGATGTAGGCATTGTTTATAGCGATGCTGATGGCAAACCAGAAGACTTGTTGCCAGGTCTTGTTTGGTTTGTGAGAAATAAAATACCTAAAAAGCCAAGAGAGAAGGGGAGGGAGAAGCATTGTTCAGCCAAGCACTTGCAACCGGGATGCAAGAAATAACCCCAGACAAAGATTCCACAGCTGCACAGGGGAAGCAGGCTCAGGACTTAATACCTAGTGCCTAGTATCACCTTAAGAAATTTTGTACAATGTATTTGACAGTCATTTACAGTTAAATTGCACAATTTTGGAAATTTCTAGTAATGTCTAAAAGAACAGACTTCCTTGCTCTCAGAAGCAAAACCTCAGCAACACTCTCACCTCTGTACCGCTCCACGTAAGTACGAGTACCGATACAGCCTCCTCGAGCTTGCCCGTGACAAACACCCACATGATGGGAGCTGTGGGTCTGAAACCCTTCAATTTGTAACTAAAAAAAAGCCTTGGGCACGTTACGTTACAGTTCAGGGAAGACTGCTGATGCTTCTCTTCTTGTTTATCTCTATTGCGAGCAAAGAATGATTTCTGCTGCTGCCAACAGTAGGTGGGAGGATGCGGGGGTAGAGCCAGAGCGTGCACCTCTCCATAAGGCAGAACTAGAAAGGACTGACATCCTTATATTTAGGTACTGACTAATTCTAGGACTGCTAGAATTTTCGTTCCTCGGTCATAAGATTTCCCACTTTCCAACTTTCACTTTTTTAGTAACCGTTTAAACCTACTACCTCACCTCTTTTTCATATTCATTTCCTCAGACCAGATCCCAACGTCAGTCTCCAGTAACCACCTCCTCCTCTTCATCTCTTCCACTGAATTCTTGCTGCCTTGCCCAGACTGGCCTGCAAAAATCCCTGCTGCTTTTTCTCTCTCCTCAATTTTTAGTTCTTGAAATCTTCTGCACCTCATCGCTATTCCCACAGCCAAGCTTCACCACTGCTATTCTTACTCATTTCTGTTTCTCCCTGCTACATTAAGAGCTAACACTGGGGACTCCAACTGGAATTCAGGAGCCAAAAGATCTACGGTCTGCTCTCCCAGATCATCTAGATCAGCTTTACATCCACAACTGAACGTCCTTTTCTTCTGGCTCCAGGTGACACAAATATCATCGGGACAGATAATCACTAAAGACCATCTGCTGATAGGGGCGGAGAGCTGAGCTAGCCTGAGGGACTCTGGGGCTGGTAGACCCTTGTTGAATTCTCTAGCCTTCAATTTGATGTGGCCAAGAACATCAGCCTGCCGGCTCAACTTCCCAACACTTCTTAAAAGTCATTTACAGGATGCTAAGAACATAAGTCTCAAACTTTTTTTGACCGGTGGATGGGTAGATGGAGCCAGAACAACACTAGCAATGCAGCTCTTGCCCTTGTGCACAGCCAGCTTCAGATCTTTGACCGAAACAGGAGTTTTGTCAGAAATTAATTCCGTGAAAGCAAGACTGGGCCCTGAGCTGCAGCTCAACAAGGAGAACTCAAACACTGCAGCAACAAAGAAGGAGTGAACACCCTGCACGCACGCACATATTCTTACTTACTTGCTGTATTTGTCATCATATTTGCAGATATAGCTAAGGTGAGCAGCAAAGGCTTCAACCGCCAACGGGCATGGAATTTCTCCACTTTTTCTCTTAATTATAACTCCTGCATCAATTAGAAACATAACAGTTTTAAATCCACAGCATAGGTCTAGCAATTAAAAGATACAGTTTCTACGTATGGTTTATTATAAAATAAACCTTATTGACAGTTTCTGCCCTAAAACTGGGAACTTATCTGTAACAGAGATGTTGACTTGATTTTTTTTTTTCATTGGTAGTACATTGAGCGAGCGGAAGGGGAAGAAGAGGGATCATTTTTCAGCTGGAAACGAAAAGCGTTAGACACAAACACTTTTACCATATGTTCAGAACCCCCCCACACACCCTATGCTGCCATAGTCCCACAGCAGTCCCCTGCAGCCAGTACCAGTCTCTCCTCTGTTGGCTCACAACGAGTGGTGGTCACCTCTAGAGCTGCGACTTGCTATTTTATGCTTTGAGTTCTGAAGATCCCAAATGAGTCCTCTGAAATTAAATCCTTTGCTCATCTCCACCCACGGGGGCCAAGAGCAACAGTACCTCCACTCCACCGGCTGCTAATTGACAAAGAAAAGAAAAATCCAGTAAGAAGGAGCCAGCTGGCTAAACCCAGTCAAGACAAAGGTGATGCTGGTGGGTGAGCTGAAGGAGCCACAATCCCAGTGTCTCCGAAACGAGCAGCAGCCAGGCTCGCTGCTGCGGGGAGCCAGAGCTCCGATGGACGCTTCGGTTGCTCAGTGGAGCTAAGCACACATTTCTCTGCCTGCAAGTGACGTTTCCTGCCCTGCCCAGTCAGCTGGCTAGGTAATTCAGCTCATCCCGGGGGATGATTATCCTGCCTACTGCAGAAATCTGCAGTAAGGCAACAAGTCCCCTGCAGCTACGCGCCAACCACTCTGCACAGAGATGCGGTGTCTAGAGCAGGTTACTCCAAGAACGGGCCATCTTTGACCCGGCCTTCTCCAACACTACAGCAGTATTTATGAGTCCGACGCTCCCCCAAGAAACTCCCCTAGCTCTTCTCTGATTAATTGCTTCCGTCCTCTGTGTTTTCCCTATCTGGGGCAAGCTCCTTGTGGGAGGGAAGGATGAGTAAAACAAACTTATAGCATGGGAGTCTGTTCGCTAACTTTTGTCTTTACGTCCCCGCAGGGTTTGATGGTCAGCTCTCCAGGGTATGGACCACCTCCTGCTCCGAGTCTACGGCACACCGCCTAGTGAGGATCCCTACTCTCTCCCAGGCACGACGCTATTTTTCTCCAGGTCTAGAGAAGCACAGGCCTGGTTGCAACCTTTCTCAGCATTGTGTCAGTACAGGTACAATTCTGGGCCTTCTCGTTTCTCAAGCCTTCAAACTCTCGTTGCCTTCCTTCTGCCAACTCTTTTACAGTCATCCCTAAAATGCGCCTCACGTTTTGATTACAGACTTCACCATGTCATTCCTTCAGCTGGAAGTCTCATTCCATCCATTATCTCTGTCAAGCCCCCTGCGCTGTCCTAGCGGGCAGGCTCTATTCTGAAGCAAGACTTAGGACGCATACTAAACGTCACGCTACAGCTGAGCCATGCAGCAATTTATTTGGGGCCTTTAAAGTCTGATTTTTCTAGAGTCCAAAATGGTACCACCTCTAAATTGTTCAGTGCACTCTCCTTTCACCTCTGCCTCCCCAAGCTGAGTGTAAATGTAGCCCAAGGGGAGGGGAAAAAACCCCAACCAAATACATAAATCCTTCATTACATTCACATACTTATTATAGTGCTTTTTTATCCTTTTAATGAGTCCTACAAAAAACTGGCCAGCGTGAGGTAAAAAGGGCTGATATACCACCAGCCTGCTGCATCAGCGCTGCAAAATCACTTGCCATCCCACCCGGGCAGGTCAGGAAAGCATCGGTATGTTCCTGGTGCCAGCGTTTTACAAAAAAAAATCCCCTTCTTTCCCCTCTTGCTCTCCTCTCTTCTCTTTCTTCCCCCTCTGTTCCTTTGGAGGATTTATATTTCCTTTGCCATTTGCTTTGTATTCACAATCCTTAAAAAAATGCATTGTGGTAGCAGCTGTGGGTACCTTCTCACTTTCTATTATATTCCAGGTAACGTTCCTCTGTTTTGAGAATATAAATAGCTTTACAGGCACATTATCTTTACAGCCTTTCCTAGGCTTCCTTTGTAGCCACAGGCCACCTCTCCAGGGAAGACAACTGCCGGAGCCGGGTCATTCCTAGCTGCAGGTCTCTGTGGCAAGCGGTCCCAAGCCAGCTGACTCACCGGCCCGTCCGATGAGCTATGTCCCCTCCTGGTCCTCCCCCAGCATCGCTGTGGTCCTCCCATCCCTGGCAGCACTCCAGGGAACACACCGCCGGCCCGCCTTTGCCTGCGTGCTGGATGGGTGCCGGCCGCCGGCCTCCCTGCTGCCACGGTGGACAGGCGTCAGCGTTTGGGTTTGGGGTGGTTTTAACTGTTTGTTTTGTTTTGTTTTGTTTTTTTCCAGTCGTATGCTCGTCAAGCAAAGCTTGGGAAATATCACCCCAAAGGAGAAAGACAAAGGGGTATATAAGTTTGTTTCCTCAAAACACTTAGAAGCCAATCTGTGATTTTAGAAGCTAGAGTCATGCTTTTTAAAAACGGAGCCTCAGCAATACCAGCACTTGCATCCACCTTGGCAAACACTGAGATTGCATAACATAACAGAACAGAGGGGGCACTGCATGTTCCAAGTGCTATACTGCTTTTCATCAGGACTTAGATTTGTTACAGTTCTTTATCAGAACTGCAGACAGTCAGCATTGTACAAGGTCTGACGTTCAAGGTCTTCCCATCAGAGTCCTCCGGCCCCATCCCCACTCGCACCATACTTGGACACAAGCCCCTGAATGCAGGGGTTGCAAAGGACACATGGTTAAAACCCTACGCTTCCCCATCCTGAAATACACTTTTTAACACTACGCTTCTTTCCGCAGACCTTCCAGTTCTGGGCCAATCTCACAAGCTGATTCTTTCAGGAAACTCGATTGTCAATGGACACGCCTCACTCCCCCTTCTCCTGGGCTAAGAACCACACAGGGACTTAGACAACTGCCTCCACAACATCCCCCATCTTCTCACAAGTCACTTGTGAGATACCAGCACACCGTTTGCAGCTCTTTAGTCCCTGCGTATGTGGCCCAAGCTTTGTTTTATATCCTTAGCTATTGTCTGTTTAGCTTTTAAGCAGAGCTGGTTGGTGAAGAGCAGCTGTGAAAGCTCTTCTCAGAAAGAAGCTACTTCTTAAAAAGATCTTGGGTTCAACAAGTTTTTGCTCAAGATGTCATTCTGGTCATCCTGCTGTGCAGCAAGTGAGGTTGCTGTCTGCTCCATCCTGCTTTGTATGAAAAATAGAAAAGATTGTAGTTATTTCTAGAACATAGCAATGGAGATGCTGGGAAAGTGGGCACCAGATCTAGAGTGGAAAACCAAAAATGCACCCTTGTCCCAAAGATGGGGAGGTTTGGGCCACTACATACATCACCTGCTTTACAATCAGGGTAACTTTTACTCTCTGGGGGTCCCAACCTCTTTTGGCTTCTCAGTTCTTCTGTAATATAGGCACAAGGAAAAAAGAAACTCAAGTTAAAGCTTAAGGGAAACTAAAAACCCCACTGAATTTTGCTCTAGGCAGGAACTTCATACTTGATAGCAGAGTAAGCAGGACTTTTTTGCAAGACTAAAGGAACAAGGCTCATCCTTTAGCATCTGAGATGATGTATTATGACACGTTGGTTCAAAACATCCATAATAAATAACCTGCTGCACCTAAGAATAGTATTCACAGATCAGCTCTGACAAGTGTACTGCCCTCCTGGTGCCTCCAGCTTGGGTGGGATTTGCACTCCTAGTACAGGCAAGATTTACCTTCTCGACTTTCCTTTAAATTGCAATAAATAGCTCATTATTAGCTACATCCACCTGTTTTCTCAGCCTAAGTTTTGTTTTGACCATCTCCTGCCTTCTGTTTTTAAGGTTTTCTCTTCACAGTCTCCTCTACCCTCGTCAACATTTACAGTCAACCAAGTGCAAACACGCACCGTGCGCTGTCAGGCGATCCCACTGGCGCCAGCCTCTGTCCAACTACCTGGCGTGGGTTTTATTCCCCTTTGTCCTTACCTCCTCTCCCGTCTAAGACACATGCTCAGCAGGTCTGTGCTACAGGCTTGCCTCAAGGAGCATAGAGTCCTCCTCTTCCTCCTCTATATTTACATGCCTTAGAGGAGACTTTGGTGGTCCAGCCTCAAGTTGGTTTAAACTAGCTTTGCTGCACTGCCTTCAGAGATGCCAAATCAGAGGCAGGCAATCTGGTCTCCTGCCTTCCTACCGAGCCTCCATCTGTTCCCAGCTCTCCAGTACAGACTCTCTTCCCCCCAGCACCACTCTTTAAAAAGCCAGTCTCTGTTTTCTGCTCTGATTCACCATGAACTATGTCAACTGTCCCAGCCAGCATTTGGTGAGCAATGTGTTAGGCAGGTCTTGCCCATCACACACACAGGTCCTCATCAGTGGACGTTAAATTACCTCACACGCGCAACCTACAATCCCATCTACGCCAAAACAGACCCAAGGTCAACCACAAGCACAACAGCTCACACCTCCGTGGGCTGCTTGTAAAGGATGCTGCCAGCGCAGAGTCTGCTTTTGCTCCCTCTTTTAACAGGGCAGTTAACACTGACATCTACAGAGTATTTTTCTAGTAATATTTATGAATTATAACCAAATGCTCCATGATAGCCTATAGAAACCAGGTGACATGTAGTGATAACTCTTGTCCAGTTAGTGCAGTTGAATAATCTAAATCCAGCAAAGCGCGCCAGGGGAACAGCCTAAATCCTGATGGCTAATGCCCCTCACGGGGAGCAACGCTGCTCCAGGGACTGGCTTCAGCAGGGTTCCCAAAGTGTCCTATTTCCTTCACGTACGTAATTTCAGCATTTGTGCTCAGACACTGGTCCATCCGAGTCACCAAGTCCTCGCTCTGCTGGGGCACCTGGCAGAATTCTTCGAGATCAGCCATGCTCTACTAAGGTAATGAGCCTTCTGGCAAGGCACTGAACAACACACTAAGTCAACTTCTCAGCTTACCACACAGTAATTCAAGGCCTTAACTTTGCTTCCGTAGCCTGTACACACATGTGAGAGTCACTCAGCATTCAGAACATGAGTGTACAAGATGCCTTTGAACTGGTGGCTTTACATTTAAAGGTTTAGGTTATTCTTATTTGTCTCAGGCAGTTATACATAAATCTGAATAATAAAAATGGGAAGAAACTGAAACAATATTTTCGCTTGAAGACGAATGTCAAAGACTTAGCTAATCATATTGCATCTTACATAAGCTTCCAAACCTTCTTAAAACCATCTGTATACTTTTGAAAAGGAAAAGATTTCAGTATCAAGCAGCTCTCTGCAATTATTTGAACTATCCAAGTTATTTGTTTTGGTTTCTTTTCATCAACTGCTAAAATCAATTTAACATAAACCAGGAAGCCTTAATCATATTTACTTCTGGCAAGAAGACGTTTGTTTGTGACTAAGTTTTTACTGGATAAGATAAATTAATTGTAGGATCTGCTCAGTGTTCGAAGTACCTCGTGACATTTATTAATTTTTCTGTAGCAGCCATCCTACAAGATGCTTTGCAAATGGGGCTAGTATAGTGTTATACAACAACCACCTTCCCTCCTCTGGCCATCAGCGAAGATACCATCTTTATACCTAAAAGGATACTGCCTCCACCAGCTCAGGCAAAGGAGGCCGCATTAGCGGTAGGCTTTTAACCTTTGTATGGGAAAAAAGAACAGCTGTAGGAAGACACAAAAGGGAAGTAATTGGATCTAGGATATTATGATTAAGCTCTTTGTTCAGGCTTATTATCAACCTCAGTGACTCATTTTGCCTTGTCACATTAAGCATGTGCACTTTCGAGATGAGCAGTAGGAATATTGCTTACCTTGTTGAACCGGTGAGTAGGCGTTGGTCAGAAAACGAAAGTGCCCTTTATTGTACCAGCAGATCAAGGACATGTTTCCCTTCATTCTTATTCTGTACTGTCCTCTGGACAGGGGACTTTCAGGGTTGTTCAGCATCGATGGAGGTAGGCCAGTGCAGTCACTCTTCCTGGTGCTCAGCAACCCACAGCAGTAAATCTCTGCACGTGAACAAAAACATTCCCTATCAGCAAGCTATTGCATGGACCCAGAAAGCAAGAGCAGTGGAGCAAGTCTGAATGACCTGACTAGAGAAAGAGCTTGTCCTACAGCTTTCTAGTCCAACAGACAGGTTAGCCAGCTGGCCTTCTCCTGTAATACAAAGGATCTGTGTCCTACATGAATGTCTCTGGAAACCGAGACAAGTGCAGAAAGCTTGCTCTCTTGATGAAAGGTATCGATACCTCCTGCACAGTCATGAAGAAATGACAAGGAGAAGAATTCAGGGTATTTTCCTGTCCTGGTTTCAGCTGGGACAGAGTTAATTGTCTCCCTAGTAGCTGGCACAGCACTGGGGTTTGGGTTTAGGGTGAGAAGAACGTCGGTAACACCCGGACGGTTTCAGTTGTTGCTCAGTCGTGTTTAGACCCAGTCAAGGGCTTTCCAGCTTCTCCTGCCCAGCCAGCAAGAAGGCTGGAGGGGCACAGGAGAGTTGGGAGGAGGGGACACAGCCGGGACAGCTGCCCCAAACTGGCCAGAGGGGTATTCCATACCATGGGATGTCATGCCCAGTATAGAAACTGGGGGAGTTGGCCGGGGGAGGAGCGCTGCTGGGGCATCGGTCGGCGAGTGGTGAGCAACTGCACTGTGCGTCACTTGTTTTGAGTATTCCAATCCTTTTATTATTATTGTAATTTTATTATTGTTATTAGTGTCATTGTTAGTTTCTTCCTTTCTGTTTTATTAAACTGTTCTTATCTCAACCCATGAGCTTTACCTTTTTTCTGATTCTCTCCCCCATCCCACTGGGTGGTGGGGGGGAAGTGAGTGAGCGGCTGCGTGGTCCTTGGTTGCTGGCTGGGGTTAAACCACGACACTTCCCAACAATAACATCTATAATCTGTGTAATCGTCTTCACAACAAGTTTAAAAGTGGACTGAAAAAAACAACCTGACAGTGATATGTATTATGGAACAAATCAGAATTTATGCTGCAAGAGAGTCTTTGACGTTTAACAAAGAGAATAAATTGTGCAGGGAGCAGGGAGGTAGGGAAAGCTATAGCATCTCAGTTGTTAACTGAAATAAATTCTCCTACATGACTCCCATGATACTTTTAATCACACTATACATAGCTGACAAACTCTGGTTTAATATACTGCTTCACTGGGCTGCCCAGTTCTTGAGTTTCAGCTCACTACCCCTTGCACCTCCATCATCTGGTTTGTTAAGGAAATGCTGCTTAAGCAATTAAGAACCACCGAAACCACAGGTTCATTTAAAAATTGCGTGCCCAAAGGATGGAGAAGACGGAAATACAAGTTCAATGAAAACGGATTTTAGGAAAAGGAGATAAATCAAACAGTGCCCTAGTTGAGCGAGCACTGATCTTGTCCTGCACAGACATCAGAGGCTCCACAGGTGACACATTCTGCTGCTCGCAGCTTCTTGGCCTTTCCATACGTGAAAGAGACAATGAATAAAATCTAACACCACAGAACACATCTCAATGCAGCCAGAAGGGCACAAACAAGATTTGGAAACAACATTAATAACGACAATGCTTGAATTTGTTATTAGGCTGTGAAACAAGAATGGCCTGTTTCTGTTAGTCCAAGAGAAGCAGATCTTCTTGATCAAATTAACTGAACTCAAGGAAATCTTGGATGGAAATTTCCTCGGTCTCCCTAGGTTTTCCACCTGCGTGGAAAAAAACAATGGGTATGGAAGCAGGTGACATCTGTGCACATCCTTCATCTGGCAGCAGAGGCTTGTGGTAGTTTAGAGCTCATCTCTCAGTTAAGTCTGCTTGATCAAATTTTTCATTGTGCTGAATTTTGCATGATGCACAACTGGATATCCTTACGGGGGTAATGCTAAGTCAGACTACAGTGTCTGGCTTCCCCGAGCATGTTACCTCGGTTCTTGGGTTTCCATTTACGTGGCTCTTCTGCCTCTGCCTTTCTGGAATGACCAAAGCTCTTGAGTGGAGGTGCAGCCTTTCTCCTTGGCTCATATAGTGCCTGGCATGCTGAGCATCCCCTCAACAGCTCACAGATACTACAGGAATACTAACATAATAATTGCTAGTACTCATGGATCAGTTCAGTTGCTATGGGCAACTCTACAAGGAGCTAAGGCTCTTCCATCAGAACTTTAAGACATTCACGTCCGAAGAAGGTCAACCAACACAGCAATGGGGCAACTTCTTTCTGAAGGAGGAAGTCTGTACTCCATCGGTTATTTGTAATGAGTGAATCAGTCCCTGGAAATCTGTAAGTTCCTTCCACAAAAGACAATGAGAAAAGCCTGATGGCAACAGGCTTACAATCAATACAGGAGGAACTGCACCTCCAGTGGAAGGCTTTTTTTTAATTTCTTGTCTTGCTAAGCAGTACACAAACAGTATAGGTCATGTACCTGCAAACTTTGGCATTAACATAGCAAACTTTTAGAAAGCTTTCTTCTAGCCAATATTAAGAACTTCCTGCTCTGATAACAA
This sequence comes from Sagittarius serpentarius, assembly GCA_034782735.1. Lineage (NCBI taxonomy): Eukaryota > Metazoa > Chordata > Aves > Accipitriformes > Sagittariidae > Sagittarius > Sagittarius serpentarius. The sequence goes on from JAVKLA010000049.1 coordinate 11,735,961, forward strand.
GCAAGCCTGACAAGAATTTCCTTAGCTGCCTGAAGTTCATGACTCACTGAAGGGTGATACTTACTCTCTCCAGGAGACTGCAATGGTATAAAACCAAGCTAATAACTACATTATTGTGCTAGAGCTTCAAACTAGCAACAGCCATCTCTGAGATCCCTTAATAATTAATTGTAGCCTTTCCTTTAGCTCAGGCAATAAGCCTGCAGAAAGCTTGCAGCAGATGTTTCACTCCTCATACAGAATAATCAGAACCATTTCCTCTCTCAGGAACACACGGCGTAACCTTCCTGCTGGATAGCCTAGAAAAGTGCTGCACTTCTGCAGATTTACTAGCGTCTCTCATCATGGATGACACCCTTAATCTGTAGAGTTTTTTAAAAAGACACAGTTACTATAGCAATAGACGCAATAAAAATTATGCCCATCTGGCTCAATGAAGTTTTTGTGTGTAATTAAATCAGAACCACAACAGGTGTTTGCCACACACAGAGGAATCAGTGGAGACGGGTTATCCTCCTCTGGCCTTCTTAAACTGTAACTGCAATATAAATGCCTACACCTAAGCTAGCTTAGCAAAGATGAGGAAACGTGGTGTAGTCACCCAAGATTCATTCTCAGGGTCTCCAGGCCCTGGAGAGCTTGTGCTGAAGCCTGCGTCACCACATATTTATTAGCACCATTTGCAAAGCAACCAGGCTTGAGCTAATTCAGACAAAAATACACATTCTGCAATCATTTATCCTGGATGCGACGCTGGGTCAAGTTAGAGCTAGGGCAACTGGGGGTCCTGCTGTGGGAAGGAGATGAGAGCTTGCTTTAGTCCATGTGCTGGAGGTGCAGGATCCTGCCAAGCTTGTGGGAGTGCCACGGTCGCCCCGGCTGGCAACTCCTGCGGCTTTGCCAGCCCCGGCCACTCTGCGAGACAGAGGCAGCTGCTTCTGCTGGTTCAGAAAGCGCAAAGGGGACTTTTGGGGATCATATGTTTAAGGGAAGCATGGGACACAGGGCTTTAGGAGGTGCTGTCCTCTGTAACGGACAACAGTGCTTAGAGGGGGGGGAAAAGGGATATGCAGTACGAATGAATGTCACAACAGATAACAATGACAGCTGTCTGTTCGCGGAACAGAGAATTTGGGGCATTTCAGTGCAGGTTTCCAGTTCTGTTCAGAGGCTGGAGAAAGAAGTGCTTTGTACGTCCCCTGGAAAATACAAGGTCTATTCAGGTTTTTGATTTTGAAAAAGATCAAATTGACCTGTCTCATTTTCTGAAGTTTTCTCAGCTCTTGGTATCTTCACAGATCTTAGAAATATTTTCACCGACATCCCTTTATATTACTAGGCACATATTCTCTCCTGTGGTACAGTGAAGGCGCTACACAGCAGGCTTTCAATAAAGAACACTGCGGGTTTTGCAGTAACGCCTGTGTGGGTTAGGAAAAGCAAACGATAGTTAAGGTTCCACAGAAGTCTTCACAGGATCCTATGGATTAAAGGATAATCCAGGTTAGAACGCAACTCAGGAGGTCTCTAGTCCCATCCCTGCTCAGAGTAGGGTCAGCTCTGAGGTCAGACAACGCTGCTCAGGGCTTTACCTTGTCTGGGCTTGAAAACCTCCAAGGACAGAGACTGCACAACCTGTCTGGGCATCCCGCTCCACTGCCCTCGGGAAAAACCTTACATCTAGTCCGAAATTCTTCTTTTGTTTCAGCTTATGTCTGCTGTTTTTCATCCCTCCACGGCGCACCACCATGAAGAGCCACCTCTATTCTCTCGATAACCTCCTCAGGGCAGCGTAAGGCTGCTGCTGGGTCCCCCCGAAGCCTTCTCTTCTCAGGCTGAACAAGCACAGTTCCCTCCCTGTAACAGAGCATGCGGTCCAGCCCCTGGTCAGGCCGGTGGCCCTCTGCTGAACTTACTCCAGTTTACCAAGGCCTTTCCTGTACTGGGGGGGAGCGTTGTGCAAAACTGTGCCAAGTAGAAGGCAATAATCACCTCCCTCGATCTACCGGCTACGCTCCTGTTAATACAGCCCGGGGTAGTGTTGACCACCTTTGCTGCCAGGGCATGTTGCTGACTCATGTTCGACTCGCTGGCTACCAAGACCTCAGGTCCTTTTCATCAAGAATTTTGAGAGAGGAACTGATACATATTTAAGTGGGTGCCTCTTTCTAGATTTTCCGGAATCCCCTTTAGTTCCCTTAAATGTCAGTTTAGGTTCCCAAAGCTAAGGAGCTAAGTCCTGCATGGAGCTCAACAGAGACAGCCCCCAGTGCCAGCGCAGTCTAAAACGCTCAGCTACAGCACTGGTGCAGCTCACTGGTATTCTCATTTTAAATGAGAATCAAGATATTGTCTCAACTCCTAGTCTTTCCCCCTGCTTTGGGCCACGTTTCATTAACAGAATGCTCTAAGCGGGTTTAATTTTCTGCAGTGCCAAAAAACCACACCAAAAGCAAAACTCAGTCGTCGGTGGTGTGCCGAAAAGGGAAATGGCCCTGTAGCGTCCTCGTACGTAATGCATCATGGCAGCCTCCAGTCTTATTACTACGAAGGATCTATTCTTACGCAGCACACCGACCCTGAAAGGCCACGCTGACGGAAGAATGAGCCGAGAGTTACACTGAGATGACTTATAACTGACTGTCAAGAGTGCAGGAGCCTGTAATTCAAAGGGAGTCACAGGTCCTCAGCGTTTCTGAAAGCAAAGTAACACGTGGCTTTTCCACACCCCAGGTGAGGGAGCATTTGACAGAGAGGATGACGTGGGGATTACTCTCTGCACTAGCCAGAAACTGGCTGGGAGAGCCATATCGACAGACATTCTGCTGGCAAGTGTGCTTTTGCTAATGTAGAGTTTAATATGCTTTCAAAACTAAAAACTGTCCTCCCAAAGCATGTTGATACCAGCAAAAAAAGCCAACTTTGCTAGGGCTTTTGCAATGGCATAAAATGTCATCTAGAGACGTCACATCTTTAACAGATGTTAAACCAGCAAGGACTTCTAAGGCACACCTTTAAGGATTCATCCCATCCCTGGTCTTTCACAATGGGAACAGAAAAAACACAGGCAGCTACGAAATCCCTTGAGATGTCCCCCAGGCCATATAGGAGATTGCACCTCACATTTCTAGGGCAAAGAACAAACGCAAAGGCTTTAAATAACCTTATTTAAAATGTTTTTACATCCTCATTTTGAACTTCAAGACGACTTCAAGAGGAAGATTTAAAGAGCAACTTAGAAAGTCCTGTGTATAGTACCTTTACATGAATGAACTTTTCTTAGAGATGATCAACTTACCTATACAAGGAACTGAAATATCAGTGAAGCCTTTTAGGGGTGGTTTTTTTTAATTCAGTGGCAGGGAGCCCCTAGGTCTGTCATCATTAAAACCCAGTGAGTCACCCGATACACACCTTGCTTCTCAAATTCTTCAAAGAGATTCAGGCTGGTAATGCTCGGGCCAGTGAAGATGATGTAGTTTTTCCCAGAGGCGTTCTGACAAAGGCTTTTGGCCACCATACTGTGAAGCTGCGGTTTGTTCTTCAAAGCATCCAGCCCGTCAGCACCACTCCCTTCTTTGAGGTGGACATAAATCTTAAACGAGAAATGGTAAGAAAAGTCAGAAGTTTATAAGGAATCCAGAGGGAGCAGATGCAATTGCTAACATACCTGCTCAGCTCAACTGGAGGCAAGCTGAGAATCAAGGCAGCAGAGACTTTTTATAAACTGCTAATTAATTTAAAGACCCTCTCAAGCGGCTGTTGCTTTAAAACCACCTCAGGTTTACTGGCACAGCTACCGATAAATACCAGGTCCTTCGCCTCAGCTTAAGGGCTTCCTGAGGTTCTTGTCACTGTTGTGCAGTTTGAAGATTGTTTGCTTGGCAAGAAAAGACTCCAGGCATAACTGAGGTTATGTGTTGTACTGAACCTGCACAGGTTTCTGTGGTGGTTTAATCCCAGCCAGGAACTAAGCACCGCGCAGCCGCTCGCTCACTAACAATGACACTAATAACAATAATAAAATTACAATAATAATAATAATAAAAGGATTGGAATACTCAAACCAAGTGATGCACAGTGCAATTGCTCACCACTCGCCGACCGATGCCCCAGCAACGCTCCTCCCCCACCCAATTCCCCCAGTTTCTATACTGGGCATGATGTCCCACGGTATGGAATACCCCTCTGGCCAGTTTGGGGCAGCTGTCCTGGCTGTGTCCCCTCCTCCCAACTCTCCTGTGCCCCTCCGGCCTTCTTGCTGGCTGGGCAGGAGAAGCTGGAAAGCCCTTGACTGAGTCTAAACACGACTGAGCAACAACCGAAACCATCCAGGTGTTACCGACGTTCTTCTCACCCTAAACCCAAACCCCAGCGCTGTGCCAGCCGCTCGGGAGACAATTAACTCTGTCCCAGCCGAGACCAGGGCAGCTTCAATGCTGCCAGTAAAAGGAGAGCATGGGAACTTCAGTTTTAAGAAAGACCCTTAGAAGATGACCAGAAGGAAACGGCCCATTAGCTTCACTGCAGTGATGTTCACATTTATTTCTGTTGGCAGCAACCATCAGGCTGCGATGCAAATGGCTGTGCCCCCCATAAATGAGAGGAGCCGGCAACACACATACCCAACCAGCCAGAACACCCTCACCAAGCTCTCCAGGCACAGCGCTAATTCTTAGATCCTCCACTTAGATCACGATTTGGAGACAACCCACCAAAACGGATTGAACCAGGAAGCAGGGTACCGTGCTACATGCTGCTCTTCATCGGGAAATGCCTGGCTCATTTCTAGCAGCCTGCTATTGCTTCGTTCCTACAAGCCATCCCTCTAGAAGAGGAGTCTTCTGCATTGTCGTGCAGAGGGAGAAAACACATAACCCTTCCTTTGCACACAAGCCTTCGATTTTATTTCACTGACAGTATTTTACAAGCATAATTTTCACCGAAGTTGAACACCTATTAAAATCAACTGGGCATCCGACCCTTCATCTTGTTCTAAAAGTCAGCAGAAATAACCTGCTGGAAAGAGAAATGAGAAGCAGCAGACACTGTGCTCAGTCACTCAAACAGCACTGTAACACCGTGGAGCTTGTAAAGATTTAAAACCACACACAAATGCAAATTTTCTGAAAAACTTGCTCAGGCCTGCCTTCGTGACTTTGGCTCTGAAATACTCAAATCTTTTAGGAATTCCAGAAAATTTCACCCATCAGAGAAAAAGCTGAAACTTGCTCAGTACTCAGGAGCAGGGAAAAGGATTTTTGCCTTGTTTGTTGGAGTGACATATCCACAGCGAGCTTTTGTTAAACTTGTTTGAGACCTCAACCATCCAGAACATGCAGCATTGCTTTCCTGTACGTGCATCTTTTTCTCTTACCAACGCACTCCTTCATAAAGGGAAGCTCATTACGATGCTCAGAGAACAAAAATGCTCACGTTTGCAGTGCTCCGAGTCATTTATATCTCAGTGCTCTTAGAAAGGAACAAAATTCACTTAAACAACTTCTCCCTATTTTAGATGGTGTATCTCCCAGCACTGGTATTGCAGACACATTAATATAATATTCCCTAACAATTCATGCATTGTGGAACAGACCCCAGAGGAGTGTGTTATGTAGGATATCTCTGAGAAATGAGACATAATTTGTATTTTGAAGTAACTGACGTGCTAAACAACAAAGCTGGTGCAAGGACGAATGCACACTAATTCCAAAAAGAAGTACAGCATATATTAAAAGGAAGTCTTAAATAGACATTATTTATCTTAAAAAAAAAATAATAAAAATCTCTTTTTTGATAGAAACAGTTTCCAGATGAGGACAAAGGCAGGAATGTTTGTAGACTCCCCGATCATGCTCCACTCCCTTTTGAAAGCTGTCAAATTTGTGCTTTCCCCAATGCTAAGGCTGCGGACTAGCTAATTACGATAAGTCATTTAGGTTATTAATTCGGGCTCCAGAGAGCAGCTTAACAGTGGAATGCATACGAAGGGCAGGCCGTTCCAAATTTACAGCAAAGGTATTTCATGATTATGGGCATCAAAATTAAGATTAGCTTACTAGTATGACAGCACAGAGACCACACATCCAGCCCTTAAAATCTACAGATGAGGCAGTGGAGACAAAAGATGCAGACAGATTAGTTTTGACCTCGGATTAGCACTTGAGCTGAAAACAAGGTAGAAAACTAAGTCTAGGAAAGCCTCCTGTTCCTTCCCTCCCCTACTGCACAGTAAGTCTTAGCTAACCAAGAGTCTCTCCTGCTCCACGCTCACTTTGTGTTCCCCATAGACTATTCCCCAAGGGATGAGACAGCCTGCTGGTGACCCAGTCGGTCCGTCACCACGGGTTGGTTTGGGTCTGCAAGCACCGACTTTAAAGCGCATGCCCACCATGCAACTGCCTACTGAGATAGCCCTGTTTTCCTACCACGATGCCATATACTCCATAGGCTTCAGTTCCCTGTGCACCTGGCACCCTCCCTCTGCGCTCCCCTCTATCTCAAGGGTCCTTGTAATGGCCACCTTGTGATTCTCATCCCGCCTTGCTCTGTCCACCTTCCCAATTCTCTTTACTCCAACATCCATACCCACTGCTGAACCTTCCCTCCTCCTCCAATGTTAAATATATCCCCCTTTTTTCTCCTTGGGCATTTCCTTGCCTATCCAAGCACAGCCTTTGTTCTTGGCACAATTTTTCTTGTTTTGGAGAACCATCATTCAAAGCTTTATCACGCTCAGCTCTATCGGGAAGATGGGTGAGGGCAGCATAATGTTGGAAGGCATAAAGGCTGCTGGGAAACAGCGGCTGGGTACAGACAACTGGCAAAGGCATAGCTTCAAATATCCTTGCAAGCGCCTAGGATCCCGTATGGGCTTTATTCTCCCTCTTCCCGTCCTCTCCTCCAGCTTATTTCATTCTACCTCAGATCATTAAGATCCTGCCTACTGGAGCCCACAGCACCCCCTGCCCCCATCCTCTAATGCATTAGAAGTGGTATTTAACAGTCAGCAGTTTGCAGACAAAGCACAGAATTGCCGGAAAATGGCTGCAAGACTTTCTCAGGCACAGTCAGAAGCTGCTCCCCAAAAATGTTTGTTAAACCATTCACCAGAGCTCCTGGTTTGCCCTGTGACAGCGTTAGAGCTTTGTGCCCTTTCCGCGTGCTCCAACAGGAAAATGTCGTCAGAAGTCCAGGCTCGACGACTGCTGCTGGACAACAGATGGAGATGTTGGCAGCAACATCCTCTGCTTCTGCGGGTGACAGTCAAAGCAATGCTTCTCAGATATCTGCAGAGATCACTTCTACTGTGTCTCTTTTTCTAGTGGTTACTGATCCATTCGATCTCCAGCACCAAACAGGATAACTTCTATAGATGTGACATCATCTGTCTTTGGAGGCAACTACAGGCTGAAGCTCTTTATCCTGCAGTGTTGGGACGGAAACAGCTTTCTCTAGTCATCCCTCAATTAGTTGTTTCTTACGAGAACAGCTACCCGTTCAATTCTGCCATCTCTCTATCTACTGCAGCCCTACTGCACCAGATACTTTCAATCCAACATGTTTTAATCCCGTGCGCACAACTCCAGCGCTCTCTTCTCACACCGTTTAACTCATCCCTCAAACCCTCCTCTCTTCTGCCTTCAGTCTCCATGCAGCATCCTAACGGTCTCTTCCCTTTAAAAGCCTCTTCAGAGTCTCTGGCTCATCTTTCCTTCCACCTACAACTGCTTCTGCCTCCTCCCATCACAAACGCAAAAGTAGGTATCAATCAATATACTTGAATGCCCAAGCGACAGGGTATGGGTGAAGACTGTGCCGAGTTCTTCCAAAACAAGAAAACCAGCGCAAAGCGTTCTGGAAAGATCGTTTGCCTACACAGAGGCAATCAGAAAAGACATCACATTTTTGAGCAGGAGATTTCACATGTCGATAGATGAGAGGCAAGTCAATCACCTGTCATTCAGACACTCAAACCAAGTACGTTCAGCTACAGAGACAGACTGCTAGAGAGAGTCTGGAAGGAAGATCTCAGAGTAGATGTGTGCTACAAGCCAACAGGCATTTCCCTGCTCTGTGCTAGCAATTTACTCTATGGAAAATTCATGTGGAAGGTTCGTATGGTCTCGCTAAAAACCAGGTAGAAGACCAAGCACTTAGGAACAAAAGCTGCACCTTGACTGCACATTTAAGAGAGCCCTAGACACTAAAATGTTGGCAATTCTGCTCGTATTCAAAGTTCAGATGGCAAATGGAAAGCACATGTGAATAGCACATCCCAAATTCTCCACATTCATACATAATTGAAGCACCCCAGGGTACAATTCTCAAACGAAACAGATGACATTTGGAAGAAAAAAAAGGGCAGGGGTATTAATAAACAAAAGGAACACTTACATTGTGCAAAATATCTCACGCAGGGCAGATCCTAAACAACCACAAAACAGAAGCCAAGTTTTTAGATGACACAGTTATAGAAGCAAGATAACAAAGAACAGTACTGTCATATTTTTTGGATCCTAAATAGCTATGGGAAAAAAAAACACCTTAATTTTTTCTATAGACTTCACAGCCACATACTCAACGGCTCATCCCTAGCACCACTCCCTCAACGCCGCCTCACTCTGTCTTCCCCTCTTTTCCTGAACCTCATCTCTAACTGTTGCCATTACCATCACCGTTGGAAGATCCTCCCCTCCGGTCCCACCCCAAACCTTCTGCAGCCCGTACACATTCCCCCCTTCTTTAATGCCCTCTTCCCAGCCAGCTCTTAGGTCTAGCTCTTCCTCAGCAGCTGTCGGCACCACTGATGGTGTTCTTACCAAGACTGCATCTTTTCATTTGTTTGAGCCTCTCTCTTCCTGCTCCTCTAAAGGCTACTTTGAAAATGCACGCAAGGGACGTGCAGCTTTCCCATTCTGTTCCCAGCTAGCTCTTGGGGTTCCCTACAAAGCTCAATCCTTGGTCCCCCTCTCTTCTCCTTCTGCCTCCTATTTTGAATGATTTCAACCTGCATTAACACACAGATCCAGCTAACATCTTTGTGTTGAGGACTAGCAAATCTCTGTTTTGTCTGCGCACGTTCTTCAAATTTTCTAATAAGATGTATTGGGTTTGCACGGCAAGGTTTTGGTAGCGGCGGGGTGACAGGGGTGGCTTCTGTGAGAAGCTGCCAGAAGCTTCCCCCTGACACGCGGATCAAACTCTACAACTCGGAGAGAGTGATGAAGCAGGTATGTTTATTCAGCGCAGGGTGCGTGGAGGGTCGCTCCTCCAAAGGCACGCACGCCGTCCCAGCAAACAGCCGGATATTTATTGTACCAGAACATACATACCCCACGGAGTTACAAAATACAAAACATACATACGTATAAGCTGGGGCGAAGTTAGTCCAAAAAGCCTGGGTCAGCAGTTCTAAAATGTTTATGTCATCTTGCGCAGGCTCAGATCTGTCTCTGGTG
>JAVKLA010000049.1:11745521-11790529 GCA_034782735.1 Sagittarius serpentarius
CCCCTCACAGGCACCAGTCAGGCCCTCACAGATAGTGAGTTCCAAAATAGTCAAGGTTAGCAGCGTCATTAAGAAGCGGGAAGTGGTTAGTCATTAGCAAAGCAGGTAATTGTTTTTCTGTCTCTCTCTCTCACCCCACGTCCGACAGAGCCAATGCCAGCCGGCTCCAAGATGGACTGTTCCCAAGGCCGAGCCCATCAGCGACGGTGGTAGCGCCTCTGGGAGAACGTATTTAGAGAAGGGGAGAAAAATGCTGCGCAACAGCAACTGCAGCCGGAGAGAGGCGTGAGAACGTGTGAGAGAAACAACTATGCCGGCCATGCTGCTTCTGATGTGGCCCGGGACACAGCTGGCTTTCTGGGCCGCAAACACACATTGCCGGCTGATGTCCAGCTCTTCATCCACCAGTACCTCCAAGTCCTTCTCGGCAGGGCTGCTCTCAATCCCTTCATCCCCCAGCCTGTATCGATACCTTTCTTGGAAAGGATGCAACCTCCGCAGCGCAGTTGCTCATCTATGCATTGGTGCTGCTACCCTCTTAGCGCTGCGGAGAAAATTACTGTTGAGCTATAGAAAGGTGTGTAAGCGAGGATATGTAAGTGAGAAGGTGTAAGTGATGCAAGATAGAAGTAAAAAACTATCGCAAGTCCTGTAACTGTTGAGGAGATAACATTTAGGTGCTGGAGATAACATTTAGGTGCTCAAGGGGGAAAATACATAAAAAGCTACAAAATCTTAAGAAAAAAACACCAGAAGATGACAATTCAGTAACACCAAGGACCCAGCTCATTTCCAAGGAGCAACAAGGCTGATGACCGCCTGGCCTGTGCAGGCTCCCCGGGAGCAGGGAGTACACTGGTGCCTAGCTAGCAGCGCGCTGGTCCCAGCTCTCCGCTGGGTGCATTAGCCAGTAAGCACTGGTGTATGCACCCCGCTTGCAGAGTCTCTGGGCAGCCGAAAGGTGCCCGAACTGAAGTGACTCCCTGTGCGAGGCTTATGCCTTCATCTTGCATTTAGATGCTAAACTTGCTAGGGCAGGGACTGTCTTTTTGTTCTGCCTACAGCACCCAGCAGAAAGGGATGGGATCCCTGAGGGTCGTTCCTAAGGCAAGACTGGCAAGCGAGGAAGAGAGGAGGCTCTGGTGCTTTTATCCTCCTTCCTCAGGCAGCGCTGCACGGAGTGAGAACAGCTGCAGAAAGGAGACAGCCGCGCGGGTAGTTTTATCATCAGAAACTCCAAATAACCCTCATTCCCACCTGAAAATAGACACCAGGACTGCATGTAAACTCTGGAAGAGATCTTTGCATTAGGTCACGTTTAGGTGTTTGGTTTTTTCCACTCATCTAGAAACACTCATCTAGAAACACGGTAAGATTGTAAACTCCACAGAAATTAATGAGGCTGGCCCCTCACGCATCTGGAAAACTACCTTCCCACTTAATACCGGTGAGCAGGAGGATAATTGACTTTTAATTGAGATCTGAGATTCTCAGATGCTGACAATACGGAACCGCATGCATTAAAAAGCCAGACCCTGGTGGGAGCCGGAGGAAGAAAGCAGATAGGATTTTCCAGCCACCAGTGACTGACAAACGAAGGCGATCAGATTTCCTGGGATCCCCTCCCAACCAAAGCCTGACCTTGAGAACCTCCTCAAAGCAGCCGCTACATCTGTGCGTTCCAGATGCAACTGTTCCAGCAACAGAGAAATTGTCAGGGCACTGTTTAAAGAAACCCAAGGGCTCAGACTAATCTCTAAACAGAACTTAAAACAGGCTGAACACCAACATTTCTGAGCAGCTTTATTAAACAAATGCACAGATGGCTAACTCTCCTGCAACTCTGACCTTGAAAACAAAATTCACTCCAGGCTTATTTACCCCTCCCTTTCGCAGTGACTGAATGCGCTTATGCGGTGTGGTGTGAAATTATAAATTCCTTGGGGCATCATCTCAGTTTCCCTACATTCTGGAAGTAAGTTCTTACTCTGTAAAATCAACAGGGTTATGAAGTATTCAAGCTGACTGTACTTACCCTGTTTGAAATCAATAATGAACTACAGCATTTACTATAAAAGCATGATGTTCACATTGTTTGGGGTTTTTTTGCTGCAACGGAGAGCTCTGCCACTGATCTGTGGAGCGACCTCAGACCTCTCCCTTCACTTAGACTGCTGCTCTTCAGGGAAAGAGCCATTTCTTACCCTCTCATGAAGGAGCTGCACTGATCCCAGTTGCACCCTTTAAATACGGCTATAGTGCAAGTCGCCGATCATTCAGTAACGTGGGAAGACTCGAGCCACAGAGGCACAGACCTTTTTCTTAATCTCTTGTGACTCATCACTTCTTCAGGGTAAGCAGCGGAAAGTGCAAACTCAAATTCAGTCCCAGCACAAGGATCTAAGGGACTTCATAAATCTGAGCGACACGTTTCACAGGGATATTAGTGAAAATGAAATGCGTTATTGCAAGAACTTTCCGCCAGTGAATAAAAGCAAGTGCAGAGCCCAGACAGCTGGGGGCGGGGAGGGGGCATGGGAAGGGAGGAGTGTCCAGAATAGCCTGAGAGAACAAATTTCATTTCAAGGAACAGGAAAGGCTACACATAACTGTAGTGTCATCTCTTCTCCACCGTATCGTCACAGGGTTTTTTTAAGCAAATAATTAGGTTGATGAGCTAATTCCATTACTGCCTATCATAGCGACTAATACTGCCTGACCATCCCTTTGCAGTGCTCTCTACCACCTACATACTGCTTCCATTTTGTTGACTGATGGCTCTTTGGGTCAGGGGTTATCTTTAGGGGTGTACCGTGGGCCTGTGGTTCAGGACGAGGCACTACGGGACTAGGTCGTCCTGCCCGACTCCCCGTCGGGTTCAGTGCGTGGCACCAGCTCCACGTGCTTCCTTCTCCTTCTGCAAAATGACAGAAATCCTTCCTGTGCAGGAGGAGTTATGCAGGGACTAGGCATCACCCAGTCACAGTTACTCATGACCACCTTCATTCCTTATAAGCCGCACAGCAAAAGGAAAGAGAGAGCATGATGTGCCCTGCCAGGACACAATAACTAGCCCTGATCAGATATTTGGGAACTCTCAGCGGTTTTTGATGAGCTCTATTGCTATATCTAAAATGAAGAAGCGTCCTACCAATCACATTTACGAACGACTTTTACAAGCAAGTGTTCCAGACTTTTTGAGAGAAAAAGAGAGAAATAAAAGCTGACACAACTAGCGTTTTGATTTAAATAGGATGACTTGCTCAGCAAATACTCTAAGAAAGAAACACTTCTAAGCTACTGTGATCATTTAAACTACAATCAAGATATTAAAATATTGGTTCAAAAAGTGTCTTTGTGGTAACACAGATGCAGGGAAATATATTGGAGGGAAACGAGGAAAGCAAAGAGAAGACGGAGCAGAGAGGGACACCTGAGGTCCTGCAAGCTGCGTTTGCCGTTCTCAATGAACTAGAAAGAAAGAAAGGAGAAGGCGCAAGCCCTCTCCTGCAGCAGCAGCTGCTGCCAGCCTGATGTCAGGCATCAAGGATGGGTGAAAAAGGCAACAGTATCAGGGCAGTTTTGCTGCCTACTTTGCCAAAGTCAGCTCTCCGGGGGCCCTTCGAACCCTCTGGAAGGTTCTGTTCAGGTTCCCCGCTGCTGCGGACGTGTATTTACTTCGTTTGAATGATGTGTCCTTCCTGCACGTTCCCACTTGGCCAGCTGACCGTGCAAAGATGCGCAGCAACAAAGCTATTCACTGCAACAAGATGCTTTGCTTGAGAAATTCCACAGCAGAGATAGGGTCTGAAATTGTGCATCCATCTTAAAACAGAGACTTAACTGCCAGGGCGGAGTCAGGTTACCCGTATTACAGACAACAGAGAAGTAGTCTGATATATATACATTATTTATATTACTCATATATAAGGCTATGCACCTTCTTATATCCACAAGCAATATTTAGTTTTTATACCACTTTCTCTTCCATGAATGGCTCATTGGGCTGGACTTTTAACCAAACTCCGTTTGCTTAAAAAAAGCAAATGATGAGCCATCAAACAGAAGTATTTACTCACACCCGAAAACATGATTCAGAGTTTTGTTCATGAGAACAAGCAGACAGAGGAATCTGGGGAGTCCAACAGCTAAAACTACTAACATTAACAACTGCCCTGTGAGCTGCCTACCAGGAGCTGTTCACGGAGTAGATCAGCATGTGGCTTCAAAACACTGATACCAATTTTACATTAGGAAAACAAACCAACCGACGCTTAGTCTCGTAGGAAAAGTAGATCACTGGCAAAATGGGGATGTCCTCAAATGGACATTTTTTAACGTCAAACTCATCATTCAGGTTTAAAGAGCTCATCATTCAGGTTTAGAGGACCTTGCTTTTGGCCAGGAGCATCACAGACCTCTTGAGGTTCCTTCCATTCCTGAAAGCCAGTTATATGTAGCTCACTTCCCTCTTCTGCCTGGGCTGCCTCACCTTTTTACAGATATTATTCAGACTTTTGAAATTGAATTAGCCTGATTTATGAAGTGTTTATACTCATATTTTATCCTGAATAAAATGACCTTGATGTCATCATGTGGAAACAATGAGGGAGGGAATTCATCCAGAGAGTATTACAGAATTTCTATATATTTCCAAGTGGGTGCTGTAAGGTTTTTCTGACAGCAGAGGTGATAGACCAGTCAGTCCTTAACTATCAGGTAACAAGTCTTTCCTTCAGGAAGGCAGTTTCACAAGAGATGGAGGGGAAGGTGCGCACACGAAGGGGACAAACATACGTTAAACACAGTACCCCCACCCCCCCCCGTCTTAATACAGTAAATACACAAAACAACCACCAAACAAGTGCTTTGGATTCTTCAAGATCCCTCGTAAGTGTGACGCATACCTGAACGTAGCATTTCAAGCATACCATAGTTGAAGATCCCTGTCCTACCCAGACTAGGTTTTTCCATTTTAGCATGAACGTTCATGTTCCTGTATATTCTTTTTCACCCTTCCCTAAGGTCCCTCTCACCCAATCATTTTAGCATGATGATAATTACAGCCAAGTCATGGAATGAAAATAGAAGGCAGCTGGTAAGATGATTCTGGACGTCATCCGGATGCAAGTGAAGCATGAGTGTCTAATTCATTAAGGGAGCAGGAGGATTAGGGTGGAGCTGAGCATCTATTCTGTTTAATTTGACATTCCATTAATTTACTCTCTCGATGGACAGGACAGGAGGTGCAACGTAGTGATAGCTCAGAATGTGAAACCTCTGGCACTTCTGAAGAGTTATTAGTTTGGTGGCAGCTGGCTGGGGGGAGCATGGCAAGAGAGATCAGCAAACTTAGCGCTCGCTGTACCCATTACACTTCAGTAATAAGCTGTGTGTGGGACTGGTGGAGTTCACCTTGGAGATTAAAGACACTGCATCTGTGTAGCAAATGACTTTCCAAAAGCCTTGAGAGCAGAAACTTCCAAGGATGCTTCACAAGGTGAATCTATTTTGTATTGGACAAAACAACTGCTTTAAAACCTGGATGAAAGATGTATGAACCTAATTCACTTCTTAGAGTGAGCCTCTTTTCTTGCATAGCTATTCCAACAGTCATAGTGATTCACGGATCAAATTTTACTGTGAACCAATGTTCAACCGCAGCAAATCCACAGGCCCTGCAGTTTTGACAGGCATTCGGCCTGAGCAGGCAGACTGCACGTCCTACCTGCACCTCCAAACTGCTGCTCTGGAGCATGCAGGACACCATGTTTTCACAGAAGCTCTTGGGAAAAAGAAGTATCAGAAAATATCTGCCCCCTCACCTCTAGAGAGCTCTCAAAATACATCAGCAATTGAGGAATCCGAGAATTTGAAAAGTTGTCCCCAATGCTTTACAACACTAAAACCAAAACCTTTAACATGTCTCCCACTCAAGCTGTATCTCACCCTGAAGTCAAATCAGATTTTATTTCTTTGGTAGAGAAGCAGAGGTGTGAAAAGAGATGTAACAGGAAACCCCGCTGATGTTTCTTACAGAAAAATGGACATCTTGATACCATATCGATTTAGTCTACTGGACACCACTGGCTATCACATATGCAGTGTTATACTTAGAGAGAGAAGCTCACTCATTAAAAATGAGAGAAGTCACAGTACCTAGACATTTAGATAAACTTAGGATGTAGAGACAGACAGACCTTTTAACTCCATTTCAATTTAATTAGCTTAGGGCTGGCAGCCAGATGGACAGTATTAGAGACAGGCACCCTCAGTTAAATCATACAGCAAACAGAGCATCAGGAACTTGTCGTCACCATCCATCAGACCTAGTACCTGCTGCAGTCAGAGACCTGCTGCGTCTCGACTGTAGCCCCCAGCAAGGCAATGAAGAGAAGCGACTGTTAGCTTTGGTCCTGCAGTACCTTTCAGGGCCTGCTGGAACTCAATCAGGATATCTGAAGAGGTAAAACCCACCTGGCAGATGAAACCAGTGGATGAGCACTGCCGAACCCAGAGACTGAATTTCCTCTTCTTCCTCTTGCGCAGCTCCCTCTCCGTGCACGTGGCAATGAAAACAGGATCCTCATCAATCAGGGGCTCATGTAGTACCTGCAAGTGGCAAGAAAAGAGGTGGGGGGGAGAAACAGAGGAGTACATGATTGCTGAAAAAAAATGGTGCTTTCAATTCTTCCAAGGAAATACAATCCTTGCATTGTGCTTGTGTGCATCACCTCATACAAAGGAGCGAACCCACTTCTGTTCAATGCTACCATCCAACAAAAAACAAAGCCTGGCCAAGCACGCTCCATTGTGGATGGCTGGTCTACACGTCGTTTGGAAATACCGCAAGGCATGGCCCTCACTTCTCACTATCAGCTACAGTTTAACATCCCTCCAAAATGTGGCCTCTACCTCTCACTATCAGCTACATCCCTCCAAAATGAGGGAGGGGATGGGGGTGGGTAGGTGGAGATTGTTAGCAGCATCCTTCTCCGAGCTTCATCATCAGCTTCGTCTTGTTTGGCAGAATGTCTTCCACCCAAACATCCCCTACAGTATGTTGTAAGGTACACTCCTTGGTTACAGCACAGGAAAACACACAGCAGAGGGAGAGAAGCTAAGGGAGAGAAAGATATTTTCTGCTGCCACTTAAGGAGGTGGTGAAGAGACAGAAAACATTTTCCTGGTGGCAGCAGCTTGAGGGAAGCCTCTCTTGCCTCAGGAGCTGAAAAATTTGACAAAAAGAGACAGAAAGATAAAGGACCAGAGGCAGGAATAGAGAAAGACAGGGCAGACTGGAGCAAGTAATGAAAATCTGTGAACGTGAAGCAATTTCTGCATTCTGCATCCATGATGTAAGTGGTTCCCTGTTCCTCATAGCTGTTTTGTTACACTGCTCTCCATTAATTCTGTAGCAAAGTCATTAGGTTTTACACCACAGAACCCACCTACAGAAAAGCACTACTACCTCCTTGCAGCTCACACATAGCTGTGCATAACATACACATCCCTGACTGCACGGTGGGCAAGTTGTCTAGCAAGTCACTTGTCAGAGTACAAATGCTTGGAAACTGTTGAAAAGTCTCAGCTGATGAACGCTGACAAAATTCAGACCTCTACATCTAAACCAGAGCAAGCCACTGCAGGCTCCCCTCCTAGTACACGAGGGGAAAGCAGTCCCAGCGGGCCGTAACACATCCCCTTTTAAAGACGTGTAAAATACGTCAGACGGGTTATGATCTAAAGGAGCCTGTTCTTTTCCAGCGACCATCACCCCAAGAGACAGGCTCAGGTACAGGTATCCGTCATGCAGAGGCTCTCCCCCTCAGACCATGCCTTCCCACGTCTGCGTGTGTGCTACTTTTGTGCACATCTGCACGCGGCCAGTGGCGGAAATGAGAACAAGGCTGCATTAAACCTGGGAGCGACGCTCGTAGGAGAGATGTGGTGGGTAAGCAGTTAAGCGCCAGTGATGAGCAGCTGCTGGCCTCCTGAATACAAGACGTTTGTTGAACATCACTCTGCCAGCCCAAAATAGGCACCCGTGCCCTCCCTACGCAGTGACGGCTGCACGCTTTTATTTATACGCACTCCCCTTCTTAACGGCTCATGAAACATTCACAGGGCCATCTGAAAGCACTCTTGTGAAATGTTCAAATTATACACCGAAATGCAGATGCGAGCAAGGAGAGCTGCACACAAAGCTATTTGTTCTTAAAGCTGCAGCTGCCCCGTTTCCCCACTGGAGCCAAATCCTCTTCCTCTCTCCAGGTCCGCACGAAACACCGCTCTTCCTTTCTGAAGGCCACCTGGGGCATTTCACACTTCCACCTCAGGGAATTCTGACAGCGTTTCGCAAATATTAAACATGCCCTCACTCACTTTTGCCTTTCTGCCTCTTCCGTGCAGAGGGGAGGACCACATCCCTTGGGATGGGGTTGGATGCACTGTTAAGAATTCCTCAGCTTCTGGAAAGGCCCTCTTACCTGCCAGATGCCACGCACCGGTGTGGTTCAACTGCTATCGTCTCCCCTGCTGTAAGATGGAGAGCAGCAGAAAGAAAAGGCTGCATAAGCATCACTTGCGGACATTTTTTACCCCTCTGTCATTAGCTCAGCTCCCTCCTCTGCACCGCAGCATCAGTTCTCCGCACCGCAGCTCTGCTGCATCCTCCTTACCCTTCACACTCTTTCCGCCTTCTAAGACACATGAAAGCCCGTCAGCCTTAAATTTGGAAAGCAAATCTGAATTTTGAAAACCTCTCCCCATCTTCCTCTTCTCCCTGCCCACACTCAGCCTTGCCTTGCCCTAGGACCCAGAGCTTCCCCTCCTTTCCCCTATTGCAAATGTTTAAGTCATTCCCATTTCTCCATAAGAAGACGAATGCTCCACCGAAGTCCCTACTGAACTGCTGGGAAGAGGGAATGAAAATGGAAACAGAGTAGGGCAAGATTTGCTGTTGCTGCAAAGAGGGAATGTGGACAGGCAGGGAAACTGAAGTGAAAACCCTGGAGCTTGCTCTTCTTGCTTCCTCCAGAGAGGGTGGGGAGACAAGTGTTGTCACCCCTTCATATGCAACCACTGCTTCAACAGCTGTGAAGGACTTTGCAAGCAAGGCACTGCATGGGCTGCGCCTGCTGCTGAACAGCTGATCCTCATCTCACTCTCAAAGGGAGCAATTTCTTGCTTGTGGCACTGACATGGTTTTCTTATGACAAAAGTTAGCCCCGTTGCCACTGGCCAGTCCTATTAGTTTGTTCACCCTCCTCCATTCTCAGCCTCCTTGCTCCTCCTGTAATCTCACATCCACCTCTTTGCCAAATCCCCATGCAAAGCGGTATTTGCTCCTTCCCCCTTCTTGCTGTCGCTGCAATACCCGCTTTTCCAGAAGTGAGCTTACTGCCCCCCATGGCATATTCTTTCCTGCTTCTCATCTTCCTAGATAAAAATCTATGCTCAGGCTTAATGAACTCCTACACGTATGCCTGGCTGCCTCTTCACCATCTTTGACTCACTCCTCAAGCCCTCCCCTCTTCCTGTTCTCAATTCCTTTGATGCAAGATATCTTGCGGATTTCTTCACAGAAATAGTTCCCATATTCTTCTCTCAAATCCCCAGTTTTGTTCAGGTCTAAGAAGCTCCTCATTTAGTTGCTTTGCTCCCCCACAGCTATCCCATTGCTTTTCCCCCCCTCCCCCTTCTTTACAGCCATCCTCATCCCTGCTAGCTCTTGCCAAGCATTGACTCTTTGTTTTCCCCTCAATATGTACATGCACTCCAAGCGCTGGAGTCCCATCTTGCAGTCTTGCCTCTCCAGCAGCTGCTCCATCTCACAACATCTTTCCTCACCACAGCCCAGACAGGCTTGTAGGCAAAGCCCAGAGCCGCTAACTCCATTGCCTTAGATAATGAACCACCATGTCCCTGGGATAGCTTATCTTCTCTTAGCTCCATGGCCATCCCCAACACAGGCTGTCTCTTCACCCTGTCTCCTGGAGAAACTGCCCCAGCTTGCCTTGTCTCTGGCTTTTGGTGGGTACCATCCAGTTGCAAACAGAGGCCCTGGGGTAACTGCACCTGTATGCGCAGATTCGGCCATTGCTTCTGCCATAGCAGCTTCTGCTTCTTTGCTCCAAAGCTCCTCCTGTCTAAACAAAATTCTCTGCCAGTATCTGACATCTCTGCTTGCATGTCTAGCTGTCAGTTCTGATTTTATTACGCTGCATTTGAAAGCATCTCCCTCCTCTTAAGATAACCCCTTACTATCTCTTTTTCTGGTCGTTGCAGACATCCCTCTCCTCCTGCTGCAGATCTCACTGGCCAGTGAACCTGAATGTCAGTCTTCACCTCCAACTCCTTGCAAGGTCTTCTGAGCCAGGCGGTGCCTGCATTTTCCATGCTTTCTAAGTAACAGCTCTAAAATGTTACTTATTTTAGAGTAACAACCCACCCGCCCAGTCAAGTTTTCATCCAAGTCCACAGCCATTCTGCAACAGTTTTCCTTTTGGCCCCAACATAAGGCAATCCTGCCCTACAGATTGCTGCTGGAAAGCCGTTCTCCTACTCCATTACACCGGCCACATCACTTTATTTTTCTCTGATAGCTCTTCTTCTCCTACGTATCAGACAGATTCTTTCTCTTCACTTTCAAAGCCCTGTTTGTCCTATCCACTCCTTGCCATCATTCAAAGGTTAACTCCCACCTCCGACAGAGCCATGATTTCACGCTCCTCTGCCTGTTTGTTCAGTCCTCAATTGACTGTCTTTAAAGAAAAAAAAAAAAAAATCCATTCTTACAGCACTCCATTACCATTAGGTAATTTAAAAACACCCATAAAGGTTCATCATTTTCTGCTGTCAAACTCTCCCTAAAATCTGGCTTCACCAGAGGATCAACTGGCCAAGAGCTACAGGACATCAGAAATTTACCTTGCTATTCAATATTCTAATTGCTCCTCTGTCTTTCTCTTGCTCCATGCCTTATACTTGGCTGACGTCCCCTGAATACTTACGTCTTTGTGTTCCACTCACAGAAGCCCTAAGACAGAACAGTCCTGGTTTGGGAGCAGCACCCTTACTCACAAAGAATCATTCTGAAAACAGTAAAAGTGAGATATAGAGGTGTGACTTGAGCAAGATCTCGTAAGTCAGAAATGCCCAATACCAAATCAACATTTAATGATGAGGATACAAAAGAGCTGTGAGTTCATCAGCCTGGTTTTGCCCCTCTGTGTTTTCAGAGAAGCCATCGTCTCATGATGTGAGCTAGTTTGGAAGAACTATGTTGAAACTGCTTAGCTGTACCCTATGATACCACCAAGAGCGAAACACAAACAAGTCCCCCAGTAACTGGCCAAATTTTAGCACCATGCCTTTGGAGCAAGAGGTGCGAGTTATGTCTCTCTTTTTGCCAGAGACTTCATTGCTGCCTGAGGTAAGGACTTAAGCTGGCTGTTCCCACCTGACATTTCAGTGGGCAGATGCAGAAATGTTCGGTTCCAAAATGCCGAAGAGAACGTACTTGGCAGTGAGAGCGAGGAGGGTGCCCGGAGTTGTGCTCCTGACGTCTCCCACACCAGTCAGGGGCAGCCAGAGACAGCAATCCTGTCTAGTCACATCCCACTGACAAGCATATAAATACTCGGCAGGCACAGAAGGGTATTTGGGCACTGCTGTTATTTTCCTGAGCTCCTCTGGTTTCTGGAATTCAGCGTATACCCTTGGCAGGTGAGTACCCTTGAATTTGTTGCAGCATACCTCCTGAGCTCAGGCAGGGCATCTTCCCTGTCTCCAGGCTTCCACTCGCCAACAGCAGCACAGCTACAAAGCTATGGGGGCCCCAGCAGCAGAGAGACGACACTGATGGCAGGATCTGACCCAAACCTCCGACCTCTTGTTGTTCAGGCAGAGGCAGCAGTTATTTATGCTGGGGAGGGATAAGTTGCAGAGGATATGCCCGTCATTCTTATCCAATCTAGGTCTGAACACCATTTTTTTCACTTCAGAAACTGAAGCTAGCACTGCTGATACACAATTATAATGTTCTGGGCTCTCAATACCTTCATAAGCCGGAGAGTAATTATTTCTTTTTGTTTGCTCAGTATATTTAGCAAAATAATTATAATGCGCTAGACTGTTTTCTTTGTTTTGGTATATTGGCATAGTTTTCTCTCTCTGTTTCCTTTCATAGAAACTGTGGTATCATTTTTGCATGCACATTCTGGAGGGGGGGGTGTTACACGTGAGAAAAAAAACAAACCTAAATATTTTCTGGGACAGAAATTCCACTTCAAGAATCTTTTCTAGCTCTCCAAAAAGGAAAATGTCCAATCTGTAGAAGAAATAACTGTGAAAGCAGATGTTGCACTGCCTACCTGACACGGGCTGCCTGCTCTGTCCATAGGGGCGAGCTAAACATGGCATCTTCCTAACCCCTGTTCTGTGAGCCCACACTGCCAGAGGAAGAAAGCCACTCGTAAGTCTACCTGCAAGCCCGACGGCCTTGCTGCAATCAACAGCAAGGAGCCCAAGTCATTCCTCTGCTGGATGTCACTTACAAGACGTTAGCCTAAAGCTTGAGCATAGGTCGCAGCTCAGGCACAAACCATCCAGACACCGTAAGTCTTGTATTTAAGATACAGGTGTACCTTAAGCGACAAATCCATTTTGAGCTTGGGATTCCAGGTATCACTGATTACAGAAACCTGGGCCCCTCTTCCCAAAACACTTTCAGAGGCCGCACGCCCAAAAGCCCATCTGAATGGGTCCTTCCCCTTGTCTTTTCCCTTTGTTTCTGTGCAACTGGGTTATTATTTTTAATTATTTCTATTATTTCTCACTGGGCCTGACATTCTGGGTTTGATGTTTACTGCAGTCTGCTAATCTGCACTCAAGGCAATTTCCAGGGAGAGGTCTTTCCTGTTGTTTTGAGCAGATGGGTCCACATCTCTTGAGACAGGTAGTGTGCAGCCCTGCCTGATGGCACCCAGAAGGACGTCAGGCACAAGGCTCCTTTTGGGAGGAGGCCTGGAACACCCCCCAGTAGGCTACCCTCAGTACACTAGAGTATTTTTAACAACAGATTCAAACCCTTTTTCTTTCTCACAGGGTTATTTTTGAAGCTGTATTTTAGTGCTTTTTGTTTTGCTCACTACCACTGAAACATGCTGTATAGAAATCACTGATGTAAACACTGAAAGGAAAGAGAGAAGTGGAGGGGGAAGCAAGAGAACTGGGCTGCCACTTCTTCTCCCCCCGCCCCCTTTTTTTTTTTTTTTGTAGAGTAGCATCTCCTTACCAAGCTCAGCACAAGCATACATTTTGCTTGTGGAGATTTAGATGTTTTGCCACTGCAAATAGGATGCTACGATTTTGTCAATGTAGTTCTCAAACCTTGCTCGGCGGGGGGAAGGGAGAAGGGATATACATGCAAATCAAATTGTATCCTTTAACGGGTTTGCACTCACAGCATGTCCCACAGGACACCATTATAAGCATTTACATTAGACACAGTGATCACATTTCTGAAGCCTTTATCTTCTGCCCATTGAAGTCAGTGGCCATAAGGATTAGATTTCATATCTTCATGAGAGCTTGGTCCCAACAATACCGCGTCTCTCACTGCCTGTTTTGTCCTGATGGAAATGCACCTTGCTGGCCTGGCTTCGTGAGAACACTCCTCCCTCTCCCACCTCTACCGTAACAGCTTTTTAGACAGCTGTGTTGTCCTGATTATACAGGTATGAATTTTATTGTCTATAAAATACAAAAAAACTGTAATCGCTCCCAATTTACTTTAGGCAAACTTCAATGGACATGATGCATCTATGTCTTCATTAATTTTGTGCAGTGAGCAAAAATGTGATGCTTCAGAGGGGAAACAGGAAGAAAAAGAGCAAGATGGACACAACACCCTTTCCAAATGTCTAGGTGAAATCTTTGTATTCTGAAAACAGCTGAGTGAAAAGTTATTTCAAGTAGTAACATATTTCATGCTTATTCCTTTTTCTTTCCAGACTTCTGAACGTGACCAGTGGCAACAGCTCCAAAAGGAGATCATTTATAGTGGAACAAAGTTTAAATAGTGTATGATGAATATTAAGAAAAGATTTCTTTGCACGTCTAATAAAAAAAAAATTGTTCAACTGTACAGCTGTAGTCAGACAACCACCAGGCACGCAAGTTTCTATATTTAGTTCCTTACATTGTCTGCCCAGTCTACGGAGCAGTCTCCCTACAGAATGGCGTTCTGCTGTACCCCTAATTGTATCTGGAAATGAAAATTCATTGGACTCCTGTTTACTTTTATTCCTGGTAGTTTAGAGACATTTCCAGTTCACTGGGACTTTGGTTGCAAACCTACACATCAGTAAGTTTTTCCATAGCAGCATCACCCATCATTAAAACCCAGGATGGGCACAAGGCACAGGCAGCGCTGCTGAGGGCAGCCTACAACCACAGCGAGCAAAGGCAGCTGCCCCCCTATTCACCCTTTGCCCAGTCGTGGGGAGGCAGCTGTGCCGCTGGACCATACGGCAAGCGCCTACAGCTGGGGTCAGGGCCGGTCATTCCCAGCAAACTCAGCTCCTGCATCCCACCCTCAGCCTGTAGCAGGAGCAGCGACAGGTTCTCCCTCCAGCCCAGCAGCACCAACTCTGCCCTTTCCACTCGCCCTCGCAGGAGCAGCCTGCCATCTCCCATCCTCAGGGTAGCAAAACCTAGTGGTGCCAACCTCACTGAGAAGTCTCCAGGCTTGTTACAGAGCGCTAAAGCAAACAGCCCCAGCTCGCAGGGCATCATTCCTATTGACACATGCCGGGTAGCTGCACTGCAGAGCTGTAAGTCGAACACTGCTGAGCACTGGCAGAGGGCAGCGCTGCTTTCTCTCGTGTTCCATGGAGGTGCCGCAGCGTGGCTTCACACTGTGAAGCCCCAGCTCCTTCTTCACAGAGCTGTGCTCTGCGCTTTCAGTCATAGGGAGACAACGTAGAGCACGTAGGTTAGGTGTTCCCTGCCGACAGGTTAACGCTTACCTGGGCTTGCGAAGGTCTAAAAGCGGAGTCAAAGCCATTCTGCAGAGAATCCAGAAAAGGCTGGATTTTGTAGAGGCCATGCGTTGTCTGGCTCGAGCGGAAGGCCACAATGTGGAAGTACTTCAGGATCTTCTCAAACCGTGATTGTGTCATGATAAGTGCAATGCTCTTGTTGCTGTAGAAGCCGCTGCTCCAGATGCTGAGAACGGACTCACAGTGGTGGATGCTGGTTGATATCATGTAGCCTAAGAAGGCCTTCATTTCCGTCAAGGTGACGTCAATCCAGGCATCGTCACTACCAAACCTCTCCTGGTACTTCTTGGCATACATGTTGGTTTGGACCACCATGTTCTTTAGTACGTTGTCAGGGACAAAGAGCTGAAAAAAGTCCATGGCACTGGCAGTCAGGGGCATTTTTCGTGTTGGACCTAGGGCAAAAGCAAGAAGGGAAGATTAGCTCGCTCCTGATCATCAAAAGGCATGTCCAACACCAGAATTTAAAGCAGGATTAACTTTCCTAAAGCAGGAAAACAAGGCAAAAGTGATGGCGTGTCAACTAATTCCTTTGAAAGTGTACCCACTGTCTGACAGATAAGGAAACTTCAGGAAACTTCCCCCCTGTATTCTCTGTCTTCCTCCTATATGATACAAACACAACACACTCTGAATAGTTTCTTCCTCTGCTCTGCACGCTCATTAGTTTGTAGCATGCAGGTCTGTGAGGCAGCACGCATTTAATTTTTCCACTTACACCCTATCTGTACTTTTTACCCTCAGCAGCTGTTCTGGCCTTTTTCTGGATAGTCTTTTACTTGTCTATATGCACGTCCAAGCAGTGCCTTCCCCAAAACAGCCCAGAAGGAAGGTGCCCGAGCCCTCCAGAGAGAGCGTGCTGCCCTCATCCCAGCTGACACGATTCCTGGGCACTAGAACCTGATCCCACCTTTTCTTTTGCACCTCCAGTCCCTGCCCAGTTCACTGTCATTAATCCAGTGACTTTCAAATCTGCTTCTGCTCCACACACAGAGCCATGCAGATCACGTCTATGAGCTTTTGAGCTCTGTGTCTCTGCCACCACACTGGAGCCTTGTCCTGCACTCTGCCATCCCCAAGAGAACGCGTTACCAGAAGGAGTCAAAGACACCACGTGCCAAGTGTCGCTGTCCCACACCACAGGGAGCATTTTTAGCATTACAGCGCATACGCTGGTCCTCTTCTTCCCAGCATGCAGTAAGCCTTGCAGTCCCATGCGATCATTACTCTAGCTTTTCACTGATCTTACACCTTCTCTGCCAGTTTCAACTATTCTGTGAGAAAAGGGTGGGGGGCGGGGCGGGGAGGGAGGCTTTAAGGGTTGGCAGCACCGTATCCGTGTAACAAGGTTATCCAGTCAGACACCAGATTACATTAAGCCGAATTAGGAACATCGAGCCTGCAATACCAGGGTTGCAGACACCAGCCCTTACAGCCCTCTCTCCTCTCATCCCTTCCATAAGCTAATTAAGCTCCATTTTAAAAGTACTGTTTTTCATGCTCCCACCCTGTGGCAGCGCTCTAGTCACCAGGTAAGGGCTATGGGGAGACAAGAGACATTCTCTTATTCTCCTACAGAAGCAGTGAAAATCAACACACCTGAGAGGGGCAGCACGGAGAAACCCAATGGACAGGGCAGTGATTAAGAGCAGTTCTACATCCCTGTGCAAAAGATAGTGTCAGGATTATAACCCCAGACTAAGAGTTGGATCCAATAAATACCGCACCTTAGTTTAACAGCCTTCAGCCTTGGGACTGTCTGAAAAACACTCTTCCTGATCAAAAGCAGGAGGCACACGGCTTCTCCTTTGAAGTTCTGCCTGACAAGAGTGAGTCTTCCTCGCACCACACGGCTGCTCAGATCTCAGCACCAGCTCTCCCAGCTGAATCAGAGCACAAGATTTGCCATTCTGCAACCTGGCTCTGCAAAGATCCACTGCCGTGTCGGTCAGGTCGCATTCTCCAGTACCCCTGTATCTCAGCTCACATCCTTAGTTACAGCAACAGCTATAGCTTGCCGAAATTTTACATGAAATAGTACTAAGAGGAACCACACAAATACTGTGGTTGGACTTGCTCTTAGGCTGTAATGGTTGGGTGTGCTCTGGTGAACTCAAGCTATTAGAAGGACAGCAAAGATAGCACCAAAACACTGAAACAGTGAACCTTCAGATTGCAAAAAATGCCAAAAAAGCAGACAAAAGTAGATTATTTTTTTTTCCCCGAGTGCAGTGGGGAAAGAAACATATATTTAAAGATTACTTTCCAATTTTAATTTGAGAAATTGAGAAACTGGAAGTGAAACAGTTCAGTTGAAAGCACATTCCTCTATATAGCAAGACCAGAGTAAAGAGCCCCACACAAACCATGTTCTGGTAAGGACAGAGCAGAAAATTTCAGCTTAAATGATAAAAGGTTTTTATTATCAAGTGAAAACTATGGGGTTAGAATAGATATACTTACTTAACCTTAACTGCTATTGCAATAATAAAGTCTCTTTAACAAAGAGTTCTCTTCTTTTGACCAGGAGATTTATATTCTGCTAGCACCCGCTAGTCTGTTATAGCTGACATAAAATGCTCTACAAATGATTCTGTATGAATGACTTACAGTACATCACTCCCTTCTTCCCCACAGCTTAATCGAGTTTTGACATTCTCCAGTAGATATGGCTTTCCGTAACAACACACTGCACAGAGCGTACTCCTAGTTATACACGAAGTCTTGAGTAGCTACTGAATTCAACTCCAGCGCCCAGGCAACCTTCAGGGAGAGCACAGAGGTAGTTTGTAAATTCTTGCCTTTAGAAGCAGAAGCTGGGAGTGGGGGTAACATTTTAAATCTTGCCGACAGCAAACAAGGTGCATTCATAAAGCACTAAGTCTTACGAAGTGAAACGTGTTGCTCTTGAGAAAGGTGGGTATGGACAACGGGTATGTACTGGACTCCATCTTTGGGAAGTCAAGAGCAGTCAGACGCACAAAAAGGTACTTCTGATGCAATTAAATTTTCACTAGCTGCACAAGTTTACCTTGAAAAGTGATTATGGAAAAATGCCAGGTATACTGGACAGGACAGTCCTTTCTTACCCAGCAGTCCTGCTCCAGCCGCACACAATCTCCTATCTGCTCTCCTTCTTGAAATAAATATGTAAGATTTGTATCCCATTGGCCGTGCAGAACCCACGCAGCTCTAAAAGAGTGAGCTGAATCACTTTCTGACTCAAACATCAACTTAATTGTTGACTAAATATAATTCTGAAAGCCTCTGTATAATCTCATTGTCTTAAAAAACAGCCTTTATTGGCAAAGTGAGCACAACTGATTCATAATTTACTGATATGCAATAAAACAAGAGTGACATTGAATTTCTGTAGGAAGAGAACTGAATTTTTAACATGAATTGGGTTTTGCATAGTTAATGACTAGCCTAAAATAAATTATTTAAACATGACTTTCTATCTAAGTACACAAATATATCCCATATAGAGAGCCAACTGCATAAGAAACTTAAATAGCAAATTTGTACTTTTTAAGGATTTTTACATTGACTTAAATGGCACTTACCCAGAAAATACTGATATGAAAGGAGTTCAGTGTCCCATACATGCACCGTTTACCTTTCAAAGCTTTACTGGGTCAAATAAAATAGTGGCTTTGCCTAGTCTTCCATTCTCAGAATGAATACACAATTATGACTGTATGTAAAATTTAGATTTTTCTCTCTCCTCTGCCCTAAAGTGTATGCATGCAGAATATATTTATTTACACAGGGGTTTTTTGCTTTAAAAACCAATCAGGATTTCCAATATAAGTTACAGAGCCAGAGCACAAAAGCACTCCTGGAGTTTCCAAACATGCAGCTAGAACCAGTGTTCTGTGCCCACCCATGGTGGGGACCGAGCTCTACTGAGTAACCTCTGGCTGGGCACCACAGGCACCAGCACTAGCGCTTTGGGCCTGCTTGAAGTGACTTTGCAGAACATGACAAATGACAAACTTCCTCTGTTACGATAACAATGGGTGCACACAAACTCTTTGTCTTCCTTCTCACCCTGTCTACCAGCAAAAACTTGCCTGTGCAATCAGCAGCAATCACCTTGCAAGTCACTACTGCTACTAGATCCTATTTTGACCAGATTGGTTCCATTTCCCGTTTTGTTCTCGGAAGGAACGTCTCCCCCAGAGCCATAGCTATTTAAATTGTGAGAAGAGACTCAAAATAAAATGAGGAAGCTAAGCAGGGAAAGCCATTTGCGTTTCCATACTGGAGATGGGATTGTGGGGCGGACGCTGGCACCTCGCCCTCCAACTACCGCGCGCATTGCAGAGCCTGGTTTGGCTCAGCTCAAAGCGAACTGCTGCAGCCTCGCTGGGTCCAACGCCTAGGGAGAGAGAAGGCTGCGCACTCATCTTCTCAGCAAACATACACATTGCAGAAAACCCAGAAAGATTTAAGAAAAAGTTCACGTGAAAGTTCTATGTAACCATCCTTCAGGCAGTCCCTGCGCGTCCTCCTACAGTCTTTGGTCTTTCCTCTCGACGGGTCCCCACCACTCACGTTCTTCCCCCTGCTCCAATCCCACCCGTGTTTCCAGCCTTCCTTACTGAGCAGCATGTTAGGAAAAAAATAAGAACTCCAAGTCAATTAACTGCCTTTTCCTTACTTAACTGGTTTGCAGGACAAAGTAATTTGAGCACATTTTTAATACATCAGTTTATCCTTTTCCATTTTTCCTGTTCTGATTAGCAACCCGTTATTTAGTAGCTCAGAGTTCAGACTCAGAATAAAAGATGGAAAGTTTCAAAACCTACTGTAATCCATCGGTGCTTACAACATAACATACAAATCTTAAGGAGGTCAAAAGCATTGTCATTTTGGGCAGGATAAATCAGATGCGTAAGAAGAAAATGCAGTGGAAGAAAATTCTCCTTCTGCTCGGCTGTGCAAAAGACTTGGCGCTGTCATTCAAAGTGTAACCAAGGTTCACGACAAAATACCCCGTTACGTTGATAGGCCCAGGTACTACCGTACGTATGCCAATCCAAATTGCATGCTTTGGAAACAAATGTTGTACAGAACGAATCCAGCGTTGGCTTTCAAATTAATTTAACTTCATTAGCAACTGGGCAGAGCCCGATACCTCTGAATCAGGCCCAGGAGTGGCAGAAGCAACAGTTTAAGAATTTAGAAGCCATTTTATTGTCGTCTTTGAGCAAAAATCTAATAATTCATAGTCACGCATAAGGATAGCGCACTTAGGTGTATTATATACAGCTACATACCTAAGAAAAATCTATCCAGAACCTGTTAATTTTTGGCAATTGGGAAGTATTTTCTCCTCTGACATATGGCACAGCTTTCAAAGACCAGGGTCTGAAAAGCCAGTTAATTCTCTCCTCCTAAGTCCAAGCAATTAGAGACTGTTTTATATTCCTGAGAAGTTACCTTTCCAGAAGTACACAGCGTGATTTTTGGGTCTTATTTAGAGAACATAAAAAATGCTGACAGAAGATTTCTGTCAGAAAATACACATTCATCGAAAAAATCATGACATTTTCATGGAAAGTGTCAATTGATGAAATATGACAGACAGTTTAAACAATTTTTCATCCTTCTCAATGAGACTAATACAAAAAGCTGAAAAAAACAGCAACAAAAATAAAAAAACAATGTTCTAGTATTTCCCAAGTGAGATTTTTCAGAATTCCGGTTTCATACTAAGTTCCCTCCTGTAAGCTTTGGAAGCACTGGAGCTTATCTAGCTTGCCAGAAAATCAGTTTTCGTATCAGGTCTCTTCTTAATGGCCTGGAAGAAATGTACATCAGACCATTCTCAAACCATAGCCACTTTGACGGCCTTATGACAAGCCTGTCAAGGCAGCTTGAAGTAAGTGCATGTAACAGTTCTCTTTTGTGTTTTATTCCAGTTTATTTCAGATACTGCTCTCCTGTAGGAACTGGGCAACAAGTACCCAGGTCTTTAATGTAGGATATTATGTTGCATGTATTTCGTTCATTAAAAAAAGCAATGAAAGCTTCAGTGACAAGTCCACTTTGGCATCAGAGGAGTCATCCTAATTTATACCAGCTGTGGTTCTGACCAATATTTTAAAGCAAGTAGATGCCTGCATTTGTTATTTTGGTAGATGAATCTTACTTTCCTTTAGGACTGCCTAGCACAAGAATTCTGTTTAAATGACCAAAACATGACCCACACTGTGGAGCTGCTTGGAGCTCAGAGCCAACCTACAAGGATGCAATAAAAAAACAAAACCCAAAACAGTACAACTCCCAAACAGACACTATATTTCTTACACAAGAAAGAAGAAACTGGACATAGTCCTTCCAAAGACGGTTCTCTTCTTAGACCATAAGGGCTCTCTCAGCAGCCCATGCTTCTGGGCAAGTTTTTACTAGGTCACCTTCCCCCAGAAACTGACTTTGCACCCTTGACTGGGCACTCAGTAGCACATGCTTTTGCTCTACATCTAGTTTCAGTTAAGTTTATTCCAAGCTACTTAGCAAAGCGTGACTTGACTGCACTTTTCCACCCTCTATAAGTGAGCCTTTGACAATGCCTCCACGTCTGCACATAATAACCATAGTCACAAAAATTGTTCCAAAAAGCTTCCGTGAAAGGGCACTTTCTCTTCCCTCCCCAGCATTAAAAAGGATTGTTTTCCTCACAGCGACAGTGATGAAGCGACCCACACATTGCAGTCTGACTTCTATCCACAGAGAGAATTAAGAGCTGGGTCTAAAAGCAATCCAAGGACAAATGAAAAAGGACTGAAAACCAGCGCACAGCGGCTCTGTGCTGCCTCTGGTCAAAAGGGTCCCTGGCCTCCACACCAGACAGCGCTGAGTTATGACAAGTTAAATAAAGAATTTATTTAGTAAACCAAATGGTAAGATTTAAACTAAATGGTAAAATTTAGCAAAGTGTTTAGTACACTAAGGAACTTCCTGCAATTCAGCTTGTTTCCCTGCTGCAGACTGCATCCAGATTCTCATCTAGCTTTCTTCAGCATTATGGCAAAACCCTTGAGAGTCAAGTCTAGCATGCCATCGTGGCATAGGTCAGGGACAAGTAACGTACCTGCTCCCACCCAACACAAAACAGCCTTCCCACTCAACGTGACGGTGGCCTCCCAAGGCCCAGGGTGACAACCCAAGCGCCCTGCCCGTTCCTCCTGCCCCATGCTGCTGTGTGCTAGCTGGCAGTTCAGCCCAGAAAAGGTGAAGAACTTCAGCGAAGCACCAAGAACAAGACTGGGATGCCAAGGGTAAAGAATTTTGGCTGTCACTCAGCAGGTTACCATGTGTGACAAGACACCGTACGAAAACAGTTGGGCATTCTCAGGGGACCAAGCAGGCAGGTCTTACACCTTACCCACTGACGAAATGTATGCTGTGCCACCAACAGCACTGGTCTGAGAATGAGAACACGTGGGAGATGTTGTGGCAGTCTTCCGTGGAAGTGTGACTTGTTGTAGATTTAAGCCACAGTCAAAACCCATTTAATTAAGAGAGTATTTCTTTGTGTTTACCATCACGTTTTAAAGCCACAAAGCCTTCAAGCTGCGACAAGTGAAGTAGAAAGAATAAAAAGCCCACTGCAGGTAATGTTGACACCTTTAATTACATATTTACTTCATTTCCGTGGTGAGATCTTACAACCTACCAATCGCCATTACCAACGTCCAACAGAACCTCCCAAACACTGGTACGAGGTCTTCCGTTAAAATAATTCAAAAAAGCCAAACACCTTAAAGCAGCAGTCAGTGCTGAAACAGTACCATATCGTGTCAGCTTACACAATCCTTTGAACATTATTCTTTTGGCTATGGGACCGAACACACTTGTCCCTTGTTAGGGGAATTCCTGCTGCAGCACCTTCCGTGGCAAAAGTCCATTGCGCTTTCTTTTGCCACCGCAGTTTTCTGTTAACATTTTACTGCACTCAGCCATCAGAGCAGATTGGCTGCTCCTGGCAGTCCAGCTGACACTGAGCATATCTAGCAGGTTAGAGCCAACCGTCAACGTCCTGACTTCATACGCCATCTGTAACACAGCTCTCGGTAGATCGCGGAGGAGTTACACACCTGGCTGTAGGCACAGCTGTGCACATTTATGAAATAACTCTACAAAGCAGCACGGATAGTTTTATGTCAGCACGACTTCCACTACCGGCAGGGTGACCCTCATAACTAAACCCCAGAAGGCTGCTTTGGGATGGTCCCATGGGGGAATGCCCCTGCACTGGCAATTCTTGCAGATGCAATCCACCTTCGCATCATTCTCTCCCAGGCCTCTGGTCTGTTCTAGTGCACACTGTTCACAAATACCATTACACACACGCAGCTTGCTCCTTCCCAGCAATTTAAACTAAAAATCCACCTGTACAAGCATTAGCAATATTTGATGTCAGGACCCTGCCTCCAAAGGGAGGGATTTTGTGTTTGAAGAAGGGAAAATAGCCTAGCATGTTTTCCAGGAAAATCATCAGGACATGTAATTTATCTTTTTTAAACAAAAGTCAATAAGCAAGTGACCCAACTAATGAGATGCTGAAAGCCTTCACATCAACTCCTGCATTTACATGCAAGACACACATATGCCACTGAAAAATGAACCATCTGAGCAAGTCTGATGATTATTAAAAAAAAAACCAAAAACGTATCAACTGGAAATCCAGACAGTTCAGTAAGAACAGCTCATGCAAGAACATTCATTTCAGCACAGAACCTCCTAATGATTCATCTCCATCCTACAAGAGATAAGGTAGCTACAGTACCGGTCTCTGCAATTGTTTCCTGGCAGCTACAGCCTCTTTGTGGAGAGGACAGAGAACAGTTGTTAGGGTAAGCACTTAATCCCCAAAGCGTTCGATGCTCCTTCCCAGGAACAGAACTAAGCACCTACTGCTGCACCCACGTGGGAGAGGGCAATAAGCAGGGTGCTCTTGGTGCAGCCCAGCTAGAAGAGCTCAAAACCCAGAATTTGCCCAAGGAGGCTGGTGCCAGGAGCTCCATGGGAATGATACTCAGGCTCTTTTTCCAAACCTGCTTCCTTTGGGTTGTACCAGCCTCCCTTGGGTTTTAGTGCTCTCTGTAGAAAAAGCATGCACGTGCATTTCTAGGGAAGCTTCACAAACTGCCCAGTAAGATAAGGTTTCTCTGCTGTGATCACCCCGGACTAGGAGGCAAAGGAGCTCTCGTCACTTTAGAGATCATAATAATAAAATAAATCAACACTTCAGTCACAGGCACCCTCATTTGAAGGCTGCATCACCTCTGTCGGAGAAGATCATAACGCATCTGCATTTACACAGCTGCTTTTAAACTTGTAATTTCCCCGCTTTATATTCTCCATGATCCTCCCCAACGCCCTCAAAAACCTTGGGACAAGCAGTTACAGGCCACTGGTTCCTCGCTGGTGCATTAGGCTTAGGGGCAGATGAAAGCCTGAATATTTTCTTAGGACACCTAAGATGCAAGCGGAGGTCATGCATTCGCAGTCCTTGCTAGGGCCAGGGCTCCTTTACACATGCACAGTACGCGCTTTCTGTTTGCTTTTTGCTCTTTTATTCCTGCCCTTGTTGTTTGGCTGCCTTTTTCCATCCTTGTTCTGCCTGCCCTTAGAAGTGACCAGTGCCACAGGCTGTCTGAACATCTGAACTCAAAATAGCCAAGCGGCTGGAAAGTTCAATAAATGACTTCTATATACCATGCGCACCAACATCCCTAATCCTCTTAACACATGCAGGATACATGACGCACTCCACAGCACTCCAACTGCTTAGGCTTCCTAATAACTCCTAAACCCACACCGTCTCAGTTTTAAGAAACCAGAGCATTTCTTGAACAATGAAGCGGGGGGGGGGCGGGGAAGAAAAGCAGTCATCTGTGCAAAAAGGTGGATTTATTACTTGTACTGCCTGTGTTACTTCCACGGTGATGCAGACGTGTTTACAAACCACTGTACCCCCAGGGAAGGCTTTCAGGGATTTGTATCTGCAGAGGACGAGCCAGAAGCACAACTTGGAGCTAAACGGCGCATGAAGTCGGAGCAGGATCCTCAGCAACACAGCACCGCTCCTGCAACCCCTGCCCAGCTACTGTGTGCCGCCAAGCTAACTGCTCAGCACCCGGCAGCCAGCTCCCCCCGCGGCCCGTGCCGTGCTGCACAGCTGCTGGGGCGCAAGCGGAGCAGGAACTAGGTCGTGGAACTAGGTTGGCTAAGAAGAGCATCATGTGTCTTCCACCCCAGCCTTTCAGGAGAGATGCTTTGTTACTGTGGGGTCAAAGTCCATCTCCTCAAACACCCTCTTAATATGCTGCACTCTGAGATCAGGCTGGGAAAAGATTTAAGGTCACCAGACAGGCACTGCTTACTTGTAGCCATCCATCACACCAGGTCACAGCTACACTTGCAGGTCATCTTCACGCTTCTCGGGGGCTGCCAACATACGAACCAATAAAAGCTGAAAGACCTCGTAGGATTTCATCACTGTAAGAACATACCTCTGCTTACAAAATGAGGAAGTAGCTTGTATTTCTCATTTTGGACCTAGCAGCAACAGAGATTTCATACGGCAGAGGTTTTCAAAGAACTTCATGCTGTGCTCACACACACAAAAAAAATAAATTAAAAAAATGGTTGTTGGTGATGAAATCTGGGTCATATTAAGTAGTGGAGTGGAAGACAAAGCCAATAAATCTTTCTGCTATATAAAAACCAGGCCCAAACATTGGTTCTTTGAATCTGCAGGTATAATTATACAGGATGCATCTGCAAGGTAAATTTAAATTAGTAACACGGGAACAACCACTGCAAGGCGTGTCCTTCTGTTTGCAAAGAGCAGAGCACTTCACGCTAAGGATTCCTACAGAGGCTCCTGGGCATTATCACAAGAGAAATAATAGCTTCCCATTCTGTAACCACGGATTAGGACATTTATAGCTCAAGACCCCAGTGACTGAAGCTTCACATTTCCTAGCTATATTCCTCCTCTTACAGAAGAGGCCCATAGTCTTCACAGCAGGGTTCAGAACGGATCTTTGGATTACTATACCAGAGCTAAATCCTCCACGATTTGAAAAAATCCATCTGGAACAAAAGCCTGTGACTGATTAGATGCCATAGGCAGAGTCAATGGCACGCTTAAGGTAATGTTTTACTAACATAGTAATAAGGAAGTTTCCGAGGATGTTTTTTGCTCTGTAACCCCGGCCCCATGTCCTGTCCTGCACGCTCTTATCTACTTATAGATTGATTTTCTTAAAGGGGAAAGAGGCAAGCTGCTGTTTTCATATCAGGCTGGCTTATGATTTCATGCTATGATGAAGGAGTCTATTTACTCTGTCACAAGTAACTGGAAAAGTTCCCTTTTAAATAAGGGCTGTGAATTTTGACTGCTGCTCAAAGACAGAAGTAGTGCTTCCCTTCCAAACTGCCTGCCCACCAAGCCAGAGCAAGTATTTCTGAGTTCAGGAACTGGGAGTCAGCCTCCCTGAATGTTTTACCCTGGGACTGACACGCTCCGCTATCCCAGGCTAATCATATCATCTGTGCTTCTGGCTTATCCATGTCTCAGGCCGGCACTGGGACCTATGCCCTGTTTTCCTCTGCTCTGTTCTGCACATTCCCAGCTTTCCCCGGCTGCTTGCTGTTATCTGACCCCGACCTTCCCCACCCTTCCTCCTGCCTTTTTGAGGCACTGCCATACCTCAAAGTTTCCCATTCTCTTGGCATTTCACTGAAGTGATGAGATGAGGCTCATGTTAGTATGAATTCCTCAAGTCTACAACCGCTGCTTCTAAGGCTCCACGTTTTCCGACGAGGATTAGCTGTCAGATAAAACAGGTGGTCAGCTAGGTCAGCACTGGTTAGAAGCGTGTCCAACTGTATGCTA
The DNA here is from genome assembly GCA_034782735.1 of Sagittarius serpentarius. Taxonomy (NCBI): domain Eukaryota; kingdom Metazoa; phylum Chordata; class Aves; order Accipitriformes; family Sagittariidae; genus Sagittarius; species Sagittarius serpentarius. The sequence continues at coordinate 11,772,510 of JAVKLA010000049.1, forward strand.
CTCAGTTGTAAGTCACAGAATAAAGATCTGCACCTGTGCCTGGCCAGCATGTAGCTGCTAAAAAGGAAAAATTAAGATGTCCCACCCCGCTCTGCTTCCTGTTCCACTTCTCTCCCTTGCTCCCAAGCTCTGGCCCCTGTGAATTAACACAGTGCCGACATCTACAGTCATACCTTCATACATCATTTTTCCATTAACCCCTTTCTGGCAAGGAATACCTAATTAGCGGGTAAGCACAGATCAAATGCCATAACTACTGGTGAAGGAGGTCTGCAGCTGGAGACTTTTCTCTTTCATTTTGAAGACAGTGTAATGTTACATCAAAGTGCTGAAAGTTGCATTCCTTGCCTCTTTCCCTACAATCGCAGGTATGAGCATGCTGCACCTACACCCTCTTCAATCATTCTCAACATAATTGAAGAAGCGTTCAAAATCTTAAAGTGTGGATTCAAACTCTGTGGGCTTAGAATCAAAACACCAGAAGGGTGACGTACGTATTTCTGCAAGTGAGCAAAGGCAGAAATGTACTCTTCTGTATAACCCAGCCTGCCCGCCCACCCACCAAGATCAATTTAATTTCATAGCGGATGTGAAACAACTCACATAGAGCTGCTGTTGCAAGTCCCTTTCTTGTCTCGGCCAGTCCCTGCTGGCAAGGAAGTGCCCAACATCTGTGTAGAGCACATCAGTGTTTATTTTTACATTTTCTACAAGGAAGACTCGATTCTCCAGCTGCCTCACGGCCACCACTTAAATAACAAACAGCTGAGGATTATTTAAGGAAGTCACTGCTCTCGCATGGCAAAACTCTTCTTCCTTTTATTGCTACTGACATCCAAGCATCTTTGCCTCTCTACCGCTGTGTTTTCTAGAAAGCTGAGACCTCCCTTCACGCCCTTACGGAGACCCTGCCTCAGTCAGTGTTCCTTTATCAGACGCCCCAGCGTCAACTTGCTCTCCGGGAGAGAGCAGCCTACGCTGCTGCTCCAGTCAGGGCAGCAGCATTGCAGCTCTGGCGTCAAGAATGCTCATCTGTTTCCAAACCTTCTTTCATTTTCTGATTTGCTTTTTTAAGTGCTCTTTGAATATGGAATCCCTCAGGAAAAGGAGTATGCAAGAACCTCAAGTTTTGATTGCCAAGTCTTCTTCCCCACACTCCTGGCTCTGCGTGCAGGAATAGCAAGGCAGATCGAGAAGAATGTGTATCTCCACAGGGAGCCTCCGGCTTCCTAAGCCTTCCAGACCTAACTGCTAAAGCTGGTTTTACATTATAGACAGATTTGCTCCTTTGCATTGCCCTTCCACCTCCTCAGCTCCTTGTTGCTATGTTCACAGCAGTCTCATTTAAGCAACAGTTCTCTCCGTTCACTCTTTATTTATGTTGACCACCTCATAAAATAAAATTAAGAAAAGTACGAGACCTGCTGCGTCTCATTTAACCCCCGTCAGCTTCTTCCATCATCTCTGATGCGGCTCCTTTCCCCCTCACTAACGGTGAATGGCCCTGAATAGGTAGCATTTTCCCTCCCACATCAAGAATTTATTACACTCCTCCCTTAGGGCCAGATTATACTAGGTCCTAAGTGCTATAACCCCCATCAATGTTTTACTGGAGAAAAAAAAAAAAAAAAGCCTTCAGATTATCAGCAAGGCCGGGTCTGGAGTGTTTATAACCTTGTGTGATCAAAACCTCAAGCCTGCTAGGCAAGCTAGAATGTTATTTATCTGGGGAGGAGAGAGAACACACGGAAAGCAGGTGAACATACTGCTTTTCATCACAGCTAAATATTTGATCTGGGTCAGGTAGTACTCCTGGCAGAGAAATTCTCCTTCTGGGCCTGGACTGAAGCAGTCTGGCAGGGCTGGACACAAATGACCACAGTCCAAAAATATACGAACTTCGTATCAAGATCCTTTCATAGGTCCTAGCACAGTGGTTTCCAATGTGGGGTGCCGGAAGGAAATATTTTTTTGTACTGTTAACAAATACAAAATAAAATTTAAATAGTCTTTATTTCATCTTTATCTCATCCTTTTTTAATTTCTATTTTTGTGTACATTTTATAATGTACGTAGTGTATCAGGACAGTAGTGCATGTAGAGAATTTATAAATAAATAAATAAATATACATAGATTGGGGGTATCTGCTCAAAAAAAGTCTACTGATAGGGATGCACGATCAAACATGTTTGGACAACACTGCCTTAGAGTTCTTCAGTAACTGCATTCAGGACTAAACCAGCCTAGCAGATACAGTTCACCCTCACTTAGGCAGACAGATGAGTGCACACTCAAATCCTTCAGCTGCTCTACCTGTAGGTTTTATACCAGTATAACCAGTTTGCTTTGAAAAGGAGGCATTTCCCTTTGTCCCCCTAGAAAACTGTTCTTGTAAGAAACAGGGGAGTGGTGCTATCAGTCAGGGATATTTTGCATCGGTGTAACGGCGTCACTGTGTTATGTATGTAACACGTTACTACAGCACTAAAGTACCACCACATAATGCATTTGTTTAAGCACGTGCTTATACGCTTCTCTGGATTCAAAGGATAATGTACTATATTAACATCTCTTGACACTCACCTTTGAGTTTTAATTTGCATCACTCACAAATCAAAAGGGTGTTTAACAGCCTTGCGTTTTTCTCTAGTGGAAAGAAGTTTCCAGAGCACACGCTCATTGTGCAGTCAGCCATGCAAATTATTAATCCTATAAGCAAGACTGAGGCCACAATATGCATAGTGGTAAGAGAGAAGGAAAATGTCTTCTTACTATAAAAATGCACTGTAGTCTCTCCTGCAGCCCTGCCGTCCTCCTTTCAGGGCCCTACAACTACCACTCTATAGATTCTGATTCCTCTTCTCAAACCTTGGCAAGCAAATTGCAGCTGCTGTGTTCTTCAGGGAACACGGGTTTTTCCTTTTGATCACAGGTCTTAATGTTAGTTTCTACCACTTATACTCAGATCTGATACCAAACTTACTACTGTTGTAAGTATATAAAATGTTTATTAAGACTTAATTAAATGCCATGTTTAGGGAACAATCCAGTCACACAACTTGCCATTGAATTTTAGGTATGTAACAATGGCAGGCATTTAAGTTTCTCCTATAGTCAAAGCAAACAGGTTGTGCTTTCAATAAACATCAAAAGGGATCTCTTCAGAAATTTTTGATGCTACAGTTTGGGAATTAACTGACAACAGTAATCTCTTCTAGCGTCTCTTAGGTTCCAGTCCAGCAGAGAGCATTTGAGCAGATACTTAACCTTAAGCTACAGCGATCAAATTATTCTTAGGCACCAGTGTGACACTACACTGAAGCGCATGTTTTTGAAGTGAGATCACGTTTCTTACAGCCCAGGGTTGCCCAAAAAAAATGACTTAGTGCTATAAGTATTGTAATGTCAAGTGATGTGGTCTATAAGAAAACAGGAATAACTACAAAACAATGAGCAGTGAGAAGTACAGCACAGAGTCCTCGAACACACAGCAAAAGAGGCACTTTAATACTCTGCTTAGAAAAAACTTAACTTTTTCACCTGAGTTTAAAAGCTTGCTTACTTTCTCCTCCCACTTCTAAATTACAGACAAGGCAACTTAACATGGCTGTCTACAGCAGTCACAGAAAGCAAAACTTAAAATATATCTGTGTTTCCTTTCTTTAGGAAGTGTTCAAGCTCTACCACTATGCAGAACAGTGAGTTCAGCTAGTCTCAAAGAGGAAAAGAAAAGCAACAGCCACACCAAAACTGCTTAAACAAACCTAACGTTTTGTTTTCTTTGTAGAAATTATCACTCGGTTTTGGCCACATCCTCCCGCCTCTAGAACCAATGTCTGGGGGGTAAGGAGCTCCAGAGTACACTGTGCAAGCGAGGGAAGAACCAGACATAGGAGACCCCATCCCCACCAATAGAGGTGAATATTCCTTAAATGCTTGCCGCAAAGAATTGGACCCATTACTCAGTGCATTAGCCTCTACATTTCCACTAGTCTCTTCTGCTAGGCAGCAGGAGCACAGATGCATTCATACCTCAGGCCCAGTAAAATGCTTACTCAAAACTCGACGCAGGGGCAGCTGACACCCCCGAAGTGCAACCTTCATCCAAACAGAAGGTTGATTATTCATGGGATAACCAAACCCATAGAGAAGCACCACTCCTATTAGATCTGAAACCCAATTTTTGTTGAGCTGCACACTGCATTCCTTCCAGCTTTTTAATGCTAAGTTCGATGCTGTGGTGGGTGTGACAGTTCTCATATTGCATCTCCCACACAAGCGGATCTGGAACATCAGCTGTAGCAGGTGTGGGTGAGCAGCATGGTCAGGGCATCTGGCCATCACTTTGGTACGTTAGAAGCACCAGCTGCCGTCTTTATGTGACACAATGAACGCAAGAACAAGGAGAGGCTGGTTTCACGTCGCCTTGCCTCTCGACATCAACTAGCTTTTTCATCACAGGAGATGCAGTTAGAGCCTACCAGCTCTTCTCGCTACAAACGTCCTGTCTAATAAGGACTGAACTCAAGCGAGCCATCTTTCAGCAAGGGCAACTCAAAAGGCCGTCACCCCCCATTAGCTATTTTTGCATAGGGTTGGTGAGAACTCTGTACTTGGAAGACCTTTACCTTCTCCTCCCACAGCGACGGACCTGGGTGCACAGGGCAGAGCAAAATCGCAAAAAGCCTGGCTTATAAAGCAGCAGAATTTGAACAATGAACCCCTGCCCCAGACTACCTGCAATTTTAACAGGACCAGTGGAGACACGGTGTCCAGCAGAGACCAGGAGAATTAAAAAAAAAAAAAAAAAGTTGTTTCATAATGACTATGAACATGATGTTAAAATGTGAAGTATTGGTAGGTTTTATATTAAGACACAAGAGAAACATTCATTTTTATGACAGCAAAGAATTCCAGGATTCTAGGAAGCTAAATACAATTAGAGAAACTAAATGCTGTCGCAGAGAAGAGCAGGTTAGGAAAAGGTTATAGTACAGATTAAAAGGATTCAGCAGAAATGGAAAGCTTCAAACTAAAGTTTTGAACAGCTTTTGTTATACTTGTTTCTTGCTCCTTTTCTGATTAAAGTATTGTGCTGAAGCATTCTCCCTTTAGGTGCCCATTTCAACTCAAAAAGAAAGAATCCCATCTCCCTTTTATCTTAGGAAGAAAGCTGACATTAGAACAATTGGTAGTGCATTGCTCGATGTCAAGCTGCTCCAGGTCAATACTCAGACCACTCTTGAGTCAACCTTTCAGTAAAAGACCTGAAGAAAAGGCACGGTTCGTATTTTAACATTTCACTCGCTCAACTGCAATATCTACCCATTAAATGTTATCAAATGTTTCCGCTTCAGCATACAATACGAATGGCTGCTTTTAGAAAGAAACTAATACTCACTTAGTTTCTTTTCATTGATTCAGGGAGCGATAGCCAACAGCCAAAAGGAAAAGAAAAAAAAAAAAAAAGAGTTAAAACCTGGTACAATCTCCACGACAGCATTAAGAGTGTCAAGTCCATTTCATATTCCTAGAACAATTTCATATTCAGTACCTACTGTGACAGTACCAGTTCAAAAATATCCATAGCTGAATATTTTACACCCACCATCTGTCCCAGAAAGCAAATAGGTGCTTGCACTATAAGTTGCATTTAACAAAGCTCAATGTGGTTTGTATTTACCCCAGTCTAGTGGGACTGCAGGATTAGGTACTTCTGGCTATACTCCCACCCCTCTTAACCAGAAACAGCTGTGCCTTGTACAGAAAGATCCAAATGCTCTTTAACCAAATAAAATGGGGATGAAGGGGAAGAAGAGGGAAGTGAGGCCAGTGCAATTTTCAGGACACAGAGATACACGATAACCTAGGTGTGCTTCAGCTGTCATGGCAAGGCTTTTGCCTTCATTTTCAAGGCAACTAATGAGGTCCATAAGAGAGTTAAGTTTCATGAGTCTGAGGACAGGACACCAGAAGCTGCAATACCTGTGGCAGAGACAAAGACATAAAAAAATTCAAATCTTGCAGCTTAGTATATATTTTCGTTTCTAATCCTCAAATACTAGGAGCCCCATAACAAGAACCTAAGTGAATCCAAGTTCAAGGTAACACATTAAGCTGAGAAAACAAAGACTTTCAAAGCGAAATAAGAGACTTGGCGACTTTAAACTTGTTACTCTGATCTCAATACTCCTCAAAGACTGAAGAGATTTTGAAGGAAAGACTAATCAAGGACATCAAGACAAATGCAGAGCATTTGTATCATAGACAGGTCACCTTAGAGTCATTTTTAGTGGGTAAGCTTCTAAGATACTACTGACAAGACAGCTGAATTTATCTGTTCTGTTTCTAGCTAGGTGCTTGTTAATTGGCAGCAACAGGGACGAGTAAGAGTATTAATGTCTCCTCTTTACCCAGATCCTTGACTGTGAGAGGAGTTGTCTGGATGAAGGTAGGTGACTTCAGGAAAGAGACTTTCATTTTTTACTAGAACATGGAACTAGAATCATAGAACGGCTGGGGCTGGAAGGGACCATCACAGGCCATCTAGTCCAACCCCCCTGCGGTGAGCAGGGACACCTGCAACTCGATCAGGTTGCTCAGAGCCCCGTCCAGCCTGGCCTGGAATGTTCCCAGGGACGGGGCTTCTACCACCTCTCTGGGCAACCTGGGCCAGAAGCGAGTGTATGATCAAGACACTAACAGGCAATGCTGGGCTGATCATCCCACTACATAGTAGCTGGATTTGTTGGCCAAAATAAGTCTTACAGACCAATAATGAAAGTTTTTAATTATCTGCTCAAATCAGAGACAAACTTATTCTGCAGAAAAGTGCTGCACAACTGACTTCCAAACCAGTGGTTTTCTAGGTAGCATTAGGCAGGGTTTTAGTTATCTTTAGTGGAGATAGTGACACACTCGTACCTTTGAACAAGGAGCTGTAAGACCTTACACGGAACCCTGTGCAATTTGCCAACAAAGAGCTGATCCTAAGCTGGGAAAGACAGAGAACTACTACTAGAAGTAGTAGAGGTGTATTCTTGCAAGGGAAGATTGTGAAGAAACCTGTTCCTTTTTCATTTTTAGCCTGTGGGGGCGGGGGGAGGGGGGGGGAGGGAAGCCAATCTCTTAAATATCCTTGAGGTAAATATCAGGAGAAGACCTAAGTGCCAGTAGTACTCTTTGCAAGATGAAACAATTTTGCAATGCTCACAAAGAAGTGAACAAACAGCCTTCTGACAGCCAGTCCATGAATGAGAGAAACATGGAGTAGACATTCTGTTGTCCTTTCTTGCCAAGACATCTGTTACATGGTCATCAGTTATTGCAGGCGTCTGGACTATGACTTAGCCGGGCCTGTTCCAGACCTGTGCTTGTCTGCCTCCACGTTTCCATCCTCATGGTCTACAGAGGTTTGTGTTGGGATTCAGCTGCAAGGAGGCTGATCATACCTCAAAGAGAGTCGTGGACAAGGCCAGTAAAGCCTAGGCACCACTGGATGATGCAGTATCTAAGTGCCTCCAAAGTGTAGCATTGCTCATCTCACAAGTATTTGGGTAGTGTTGTATCAGGCATCCCTGGTATAAGATTAGTGTTTTTAACACACAGAAGGAGGCTCAGAATTAGTCTTTGAGCAGAGATCCAAGATTCACGGACACACAACTCCTTACCCTAGAAGTGAGGCTGAGAACAATACCCCAAGTAACCGTCCAGTGTGCCTGGGCTGCTTCGCCGGGGCAAAGGGAAGGAGGGAGTTTCACCCTAACAGATCAGGAGGCCATCCGCAAGCACACGGCTCCTTCCCACAAGCTATGCAGCTTTCTCCCTGCTCCCAAAGCTGATGCAGGAGATGCAAGTAGCAAGTCTTGCATAGCACTCCAACATAAAACTTGCCACTAAGCAGCTTCCCTAGTGTTTGCATTCATCTTAACTGATGTAAAGCGGAGGAGAAGAGCGCTGGAAGGGACCTCAGGAAGTCCTTTAGTCCAGGCCTTCAGCCCCGTTCAGCACACATACTGGGCGTCAGTCCATTACAACAGGTTAGCGCCACTTGCTCGTAGGTTTCCAGTGACACACCTCATGTCTTCTGCAGCACCGCACTGTCTCTTTGATGCCTGATTTAATCATCCATTGAATTCAATTTATACCTGTTATTCCTTGTATTCAGTTTTCAGAGCAGGTAAGGCAGGTAATTCCCTTTCCTGTAATAGCCCTTACCTACCCATATGGCCACTTAGCTTAAAAACAGAATACTGAAAGGCGGTCAAGTTTGTCGATTTTCTGCTTCTCAGTCCTTTCTCTTCACATTCGATTATTTGCTTCTCACCTGGGTTGGGGACCCAGACTCTCTCTCCTAAATGGCAAGTCTTGTACGCTCTGTTTAAATATCTGGGGAGGATGTTTGCCTTTTCACAACATGACACTGAGTCATTTTTGTCCGGTGTTCAGCTTCAACCTCCAGTTCCTCTTCCATCTAAACAGTTCTTCCCCTCAGGTTTTCCACTTCTGCTGTTAATCACTGCTGCCTTCACACTAAGCACTTCTCTCTTGCACCATGCCATTTCCCCCCCCCCCGGGCTATTTCAGGCTGTCAAGAACCTTGCAAATTCTCAGCCTGTCCTCCAGTGTACATGGAGTCACTCCCAACATCACCTTATAGATAAGTTTAATAAACAAATTCAGTAAGTCCACCTCCATTCAGGAAGGTGGTTTCAAATTCTCATTAGATTTAAATAAATAAATAATTCTTCTATCAGAACATTTAAGCTTTTGCCAGATCTTTATGCAATACACTTTTGGAGGTACAAAACACCCAATTCAAATGGAGCCAGAAACAGACATTTGCAGTAATGATGATTTTAGTGAGAATACCCGACAGGGACTAGATGGTATTTATTCAGTCAGATGTTTCTGCATCTGCCTGCTTCTCCCCCCTATATATTTTAATCTCTGCAAGGTTTGTTGCAACACACAGAGCTTAACGCAAAGTGCAATGTGAAACTCGGCGCTAATAATGCAGAGATGGTTCCCGCCTCAAGAATTTGCCTCCGATTCAGTACGGAAAACAAGGAGGTAAGTCTGACGGGGAACGCAGTGACCGTGGGGGGCCTCTGCAAGGCTCAGATAGCTCCTAGCGATGCACAACCGCTCCAGGCACCAAAACCACCACAAGCTGGTACCTTCTTTCATACACGAGAAATAAACACCAAAGGTAATCTGAACGAGAAGGAACTTGCAGGGCACCTCCAAAATAGGTAACGAGAAGACAGCGCTATCTCCCAGTCGCTCTGTGGCAGCAGCCAGGCTCTCCACGGCTGAGGGGAGGGCTGGCTACCAACGGCCCGAGCTGTAGGGACAGGGTGAGGAGAGCCCAGAGCCATTGGGAAGCGGGCTGGAAGAGCGGCCCAATCGAGCACTGCCGAATTCCTTCTCAACAGCTTTTCTGCAGAAAAGACATTACAGAAAGTCATGGCTTTTGCCAAAGAGTTTGTTTCTAGGAGCTGCTGCCGGTGCCCCAGGGGCACCACCGTGCCTGACTGTCCCTGCCTGGCCACCCTGGCCCAGGGCCCCATGTCAGGCCTGCCCCAGCAGGGCTGGCCCCCAGCTCAGCACAGCCGAGCCGGGCCCACCTCCTGTCCCCAGGGAGGTGGGCCATGCCCAGGGCTGCCTTAGTGCCCTCGGCTGCAATTGTCCTGGCTGGGGCGTCAGGACAGGCCTTGGCCGCCATCCCCTGCTCTGACAGAGCCCCATGGGTGGGGAGCCCCCACAGCACCCAGCCCGCAGGGAGCCCCCAGACCCCATGGGGCACAATGACAGGGGGCTGCTGTAGAGGTCTGACAAGCTGTTTTAGACCATCTCTGATGTCAGCTGAAGTGTGAGTCATTACCCAGTAGTACAGAAGCAGATGAAGAAAGGTCTTTTTTGAGAGGGTCATTCCTTATTTATCAAGCACAACCCCATCAAGTGGAAAGAGCAGGATGTCATTCACTCCAAAACCCATCACTCTTTTCCCAATGGGGGAGACTCGCGATACGCTTAAAGCCACCTCCTTTCCCTGCCCTTAACAGAAAGGACTACTTGCAGCAATGTTAGCACCATGAAAATAGCTACAGATCACTCAGAGGCACTCCAGGTCTTAGCGCTTAATTTCTTTTAATCTCAAAGCCAATGACAAGAGAGAATTAATACAGATCTCACAAGTATAAACCTTCAGACTTGGTATTTTACTTCATCTCAAACCAACCAATAACTACGTAACAGGACAAGTTTATAAGTAAGGAGTAACTACAACGGCTAAGAAATGGGGAAAAGTCTTCAGTCTAAGGAGGTCTTCTCATTTAGTGATCCCATTTAGGAATACAGTCCAGCAAGCTAGAAGCCCTTTGAAAGGCTAAATAAGAATTTATATCCACATATGTATTTATATTCATAATGCAACATATCCAGCATGACAGACGTAAAAGCATCTGACATCTTTCACGATCATCTTGGCAACGCCTCACCCCAAACCAAAGGCGGTCCATTTTTGCTACGCCGCTGCAGCAAGTGAAGGTTCACCAGCCACCACCCTGCCCTCTGGGGAAGGCTGGCCACCTCCTGCCTTGCAGGCCAGTTGAACTGTTTTCCCCTGTACTGGGGCAGAAAAAGTAAAACTAGATCCCCATCCCAAACGCCGTAAGCCATATGCATAAGTGCACACACATATGAGAGCACAGCGACATCAATGGGAATAGCCACAGGCTCACAGCTACACGCTGACCCCAGACTGCACACCGACAAGCGCTACCCACCGGGAAGTTAGCCAGCATCTACCTTTCAAAAAAAAGCAGAGATGACTATACGCACTGGATAGTCAGACTTTCCACAACAGTGAATTTTGTAAGTAACTTAAAAAAAGATATTCTCATTTTTTGCTCCAATTTAATCTTTCATACACACCCACCTCTCTGCCATATGTAGTCAGAAATGAATCACGGTTATAACAACAGCTGCTTTAAGCTTTTTTTTTCTGCTTTTTCTTCACTAGCAGTAACACCTCCATTTGTGCTCACTGATGAGCTTGCTGTATCTTTTCTCTCAGTCCAGTAATCTTCCTGTCCAACACACAACTAGTTCCCCCCATCCACACAGACAGACATGATATTCTTTGCTTCTTTGTCGCCTCTGTATCCCTCTCTGACATGATTTTTGCATCCTTACAGTGCACCTCATGGACTACACTTCAGTTTGCCCAGTTTTCAGCTGCACAGCTACAGCTTTGTATTGCCTGCTGAATAGAAACTGCCTGGTTTTGTTCTTTGTCCTTCTTAACAGCAAATACAGTTTGTCAATACAGGTCACGTGAATCCCTCATGCGCTCCAAGAAAGCACAATCTAAAACATGTTTTTTGTCCCGTGCCATTGATACCAGCTGTCTTCACAGAAAATCAGGAGATAATCCAGGAGTAATTTATACAGGGCCAAAATAAGCTAAGAAGCTTTCCAGGCCTATTTCCCTCCACTCCCTCAGTCAAGGAGCTCCGGCCTCATTTTTAAGAGACCCACTCAGTTATGTGTCCATTCATTTTCAGATAGAGCCAGCGACTGATTAACATCCTGTTCTTTAAGGAATATGAAGTGGGAGCTTGGATAAGCTCCTAGAAAGGACGCCTCGCCACAAGGAAGCCAGATGTCAAATGCTAGCAGTCTCAGCCATGCATTCCTTTGGAGTCCATCCCTTCTCTTTTCTAACAACATACCCAATTTTTCGGCAGTATTCAGAAGGATGAGGTATTTTGGGGATTATATTCCACTGACCTCTAGATGAGATGTGTAGCTGTATCCATGATTACCTTCCCTTTGGGAAGCACCTTTTATTTCCCAACTGCTAGATCCATCTACTCCAAAGTTTTGGAAGCTTGCGCACGGGAAGGAAACAAAACACCTACATGAACAAGCACACCCAAGAGAAATTTCCAGCTTCTTTTACCTCTATGGCACGCAAGATCGCTTCCTGTGACCTAGCAGTCTATCCAGAATTAGCAAGTCAACGCCACTATTAGCACCCTCAGTAGACTCAGCAGAGAGGCTAATTTCCTCTCCAGGCTGACTTAAAGGTATGCAGACAAGGAAATTGTTTGCAGTACCCGTTTCTGTGATGTTGACAAAAGGCCGTGAGTACCTGTAGGAACTAATCTACTTCTTTTAAATGATCCCATCAATAGCTGCAAGGGGAAAGACTCATTTTATGCAGTAACAGATCTAGGAGTAAATATGCTTTTTCTCTGTAAAGAGTTAGTGTCTATGGAGAAGACCTTGATCTGCAGTGCTTATAGACTTTCATGTCTCAAGTACTGACCAAAACTGGTTCTCTGCATAGAAGCAGAGAACGGGCTTTTTTTTCTGTGAAGGTCATCAACACTAGGTGATTCCCCAAGTGCATGTTTAATAGCAGAGGTATGGGCAAAAGAAGATAGCTAAGTTGCACTAAGTTTTAGAATTCACTTGATTCACTTCAGTGACGATGGAAGCCTGTGCTCTAAACCCAGTAAAACGACCTGAAAAGCACACTGAGATTTCGTAAGACGCACGAGCTATTAAGCCTTTGCATAATTCACTTATTTAGCAATACCTCAAGCCTTTAAGCCATCCTATAAAGGCTCTGCAAAGTAGTAGTGTACATCTTTGTGATGTATTTATCATCTCTTCCTAGAAGTGTTGCGATGCTGCCATTGTAAGTAATTTCTGCTTAGAACGTAAGAACAGATTGCATACAGATACACGATTTTTTTCCAGTACTTTCCATGGTTATGTAAGTCAAAAGCAACTAAATTCTCTGATGACATAAATAAGCAAGAACAAATCACATCAGTGGCACTTTATCCACTTACGGTCAGAGAATTTGGCCCAGATTTTTCTGAAGCAAAATCTGCCACAAGCGACCGAGTAGCTTCCATAGCTTTTCTTCCACCTCTGGAATCTTTTAAGTATTGACCTCAATCTAATAAGACTGAAGTCTTCAGATTCTGTTCAGGACTTGAACCAAGATCACTGCCACTGTCAGATGGTGGCATGCACATGGCCCTCTTTTACGGTCCAGCCTGACCCACGAGCTCTTCCTCCAGGCTCCCTGCTGCTGGAACGCTGCCTTGCCATCCGCGTGCCCGCACTCATGCGAGGAGTACCTGCATCAGATCTCCCCCTACATCCTGCAAAGGCTTTCCACAACTCTCTGCCCAGTTACGATTCTAGGCATTCAAATAACAGCTAAAAGCCTCTCTCCCCTTAACTGTATCACTTTCCTCTCCTTTGATTATTTAACTTTAACTGAATTGTTTAGCTCTGCTAAAACTATTTAGAACACAGGCCAAATCAGCTCTATGCCATAGCAATATATATTGTAGCGTATGATTTGCTGGAGACTAACCTGAAGGAACTAAATTCCTTTTCCTTAATTAGCATTAATAAAATAACAACACTACTGAAAAAATCCAATCAAGAGCAAAGTCTTATCAGCTGACATGTGAACAGACACTTGTGATTAAACATAACAAAAACCTTTTTTACTGTGAGGGTGGTCACAACCTAGAATTTAAAGCTGTGCCTTGCTTCCTTGACTTTAGCTGGAACATGCATGCTCATTTAATCTCTCGGGTAACATACCCTCCCTTGTGCAGAAGATCATCTCTCATGTGGCAGCCACGATGGAATAAATGACTGTTTCCCATAACCTGATCTTTCTGGAAAAGAACATTCTCATTTAAAAAAAAAAAAAAAAAAAGGAAAGATTAAAAACTACTTTAAATGTTCATTTAAACCTCTTCAAGGTGACAAGGAGAGCCTGATTGCCAGACATGGTCTATGCAACTTCTCCCTGAGAGCACGCTGTTCTACTCGAGCACGTTCTTCAAAGATGGTAACTTACGGCACATTTAGTGTTTCAGAGAAATACTCTGGAAATCCATAAAAAACTAGTTACACTCTCTAAATGCAACTCGAAGAGAAGCTGCTATGCTCTTTCAGCAGGGAACATTCTTAACATTTTGTCCTCGGGTCTACGCTTCAGAACAGGGTTTGGAGGGCATAGAAAACGAAAACAGTAGCACCATTTGGCTGTAACTTTGAGGACTGAGCATTAACTTTTGTTCAGACTTCCCTGCTACTGCTGCCACCCTAAAATATTATCCCTAACAATAAGAAGTGCTCTTACATCTCAAGTCCAATTTTCTGGTCACTGAACTACACGGATATAGGAAGCATTGGACCCTAGGAAGAGAATGCCAGCTACCCCAATTCAGGAACACCAAGCTGCAGCAATACCAGGACATTTGCCCCTTCCAACACCCTCCATGAAGAACGACCAGAACCAATAGTGCCTCTGTCTATTACGGAACATCTCCTGGCCAGATTACTGAGCTAACAAGGGAAAGCACCACCCAGAGCCCCCCCACTCTCGAAGGAAGAAAGAGCACACCAATTAAGTCTGGCAGGAGCGACCAGAAATAAAGGATTGGCATTGAGTTACTGGCACTTACTAGCTTGTCACTAAAGCAGTAATAGTTGCGCTCTCTCTCTCTCTCTCCATTTCAATTATGCTTTCCCTATCCTAGCAGCATTTTGTTCTCTCATCCTTTCTGTACTTCCACAACTAGCTCTCTCCTGCCCTCAGAGGAAGGAAAGCCCGAGGAGCCTCAGCTATCCCTCCTTTCAGAATTAAAGCACTGTTTGGGCAGAGGTCAGACCTCCTTTCCTAGAAGCCTATCTGTTTGTAGGTTCACTTCCCAACAAATCAATTCTGATTCCCCTTTACAGTAAGGTCTGGAGAGAATGAGAAGGGAGATGCCAAAACATGCATGGATCCAACATTCGATCATGGATGCCGTCATCCTTTTAAACACACATGTTGACCTACCCACGGACCTGCTGTAGCCGGGCACTCTTTGTGAAAAGAAGGCATTTCAGCACCTGCCTCCAAGACCTCCTACCCACTACTCATATCCCAGTACCTCAGAATCCATGTTACTGCTTCGGTACTTGTGACAGGCCCTTGTTTCCTCCACCTATTTTAATCAGAACTACACAGTGCCACTAACTATCAGTTTAAAAATCAGGGCATCACAATATGGTTGGGATTTTTCTCAGCAAGTAAAGAGAATGGTTTCCTCAGAGTAGCTTCACTGGAAATAACACGAAGTGCCAGCAAGCCATCTGTTCTAACCTCTGTGTTAACTTTAACAGTTATTTTGGATTTCCGCAAAGGAAGTCAACTAAAGCTATTAATGTTGTTCCACCCCCCGCCCTGCAGTCTGAGCACCCACTATTTTTATTATATGGAACAGGAACAACAGTAACTAGAGATCCCTGAAGAAGGGGCAGAAAACAAAAACCAGGGACACAAACAGCAGTGTTGCATAGCGATGCCATCCAGTCACTTCTCTCCTGACAGAGAAGTCAATCCAGACCTTTCCCAGTTTGTCAGAACCTGCCACATGGGCAAGGCAAGCATCACCACCAACACAGACAGTGACTGACTGACAACTGAGGACGTACTGAACCATCTAACACTGCCAGCTGCCCGCAGCACATCTGGGCCTCTAGTATATTTTTGAGATGAAGGATCAGTTAGCCTGGCTGTGCTCTGGAGTATTTCTAAGGATGGATACAATACCTTAAGACATCAGTTTAATATTGAGGCTGGGGAGGGAAAGACAGTATTAAGTAATTTACTCAAAAAAAAAAAAAAGAAAGATAGTATTTTCTACTTGTAGTTAAAAAGACCACAAGAGTTTTATAAGGAGCTCTTGATTTTTTTTCTTGGGAGCTTTAGCTCATTCTCATTCACTAACTTAAATCTTTTCCTCCTCCGCACCTTCCCTTTCATGAAGGGACAGTCTCCCAAACCGAACACCTTGATGCTAGGTTTGATCCTAGTCTGATTCAAGGACTTATTTCCAGCATTGATGTAGCTGAAGTCTCACAAGACTTCAGTCCACAAGGACATTTGTCATCTGCCATCAGATGATGTCAAGTACTTGCCACCAGGATTCTTCTCTTGAGATTTTGACCAAACAGCTGCACTCGGAAGCTTAGGTGCTAACCAAAGATAAGTTTTATCTCAGTCTCATGAAATCCTCTTCCTTTCAAGCTCAGAACCTAGAAGGACAGGATTCTTACATCCAACACATTGGAACTGATAATACGGTTTTGTTAGTGCTCTTTGTCTGACCCTGCCTTTCTGGCTTGTACTCCGTTAGTGACCGAAACACGTGCTGCCTGTGCAAGGGACAGCTGTCTTCACCTCAGTGGAGACCTTTTCCTCCGTGGGTATGGATCCCAACTCTTGGGTGAGAACAGCGTCCAATGAAGTGACAATGGTGCCAGTACAAGTACGCTTAGCATGGCTCCAATTATGATATATGCATGGTCTAAAACCAGTCAATCTAGAAACTAGAATTAGGAGAGCTTAGTGATATACACTGCAGTAGTTTCCACAGCTTGGAATTTGAGTAGTCAAAATAAAGATATCACAGAGTGCACGCGTTTCACACATATGAAATCATAACACTACCTGAACTTTGGCCAAATCAAATCACCATGCTATGAACAGCATGCAGCATCTATCATCATCATCAACAACAGAATGAAAGGGCAGCAGCAATCTCTTCTCCATCTATTACTAGGAGGAAATATTCACAGCAGTACCTGTACACCTTCCTCAAGAGATGTCTGCATCTATTTCTGACAACCATAAATCAGACTCCTTTATTTCAAAGCAAATATGAATTCCTGAATTAATAGGTCATCAACTTAATTCTTTTCTAAACCAGCATTAAAATGCTAATCCCAGTTCTGTCTATGTTAAAATGGATATTACTATAAAGTAATTGCATGTAGAAATAAGCCAGCAAAGGCAGAGAAATTAAGTGACAATTGATGCTGAAATAGCATCACACCATGAAGCCTATGGTCCAGAACCTCATCTTGGATACACTTATGAATAAGAATCATCAATAAAACTTACAGTATTCTTTAAAGAGGCACATCAGCTTGCTCTTTAAACATTTTACAGGGTCTATCTACTTCCAGAAGCAGATGCAACTTCTATTGCACATCTGTCAGAAGCATGACAGAACTTTCCCTGGGCTCCCCCATCCCACGCTGCTTCCTCAGATAGGTTTCTGCCTGTCTCACTGCACAGATTTCAGCACACTACACCAAGTGCAGCAGCATTCTTCTGCATTTACCTTTTAAGAGCAAAATGAAGGAATTAAGCAGTACCAAAAAACCCATCGAAGACAAGCAACCTTAAGACAGGCAAACTGTCAGCTCGGTTGAGGATGACCGCAATCGCCACATACTGTTCTGAGATGCAAATGTTTTATTCCACATCCCAGCTCTTCATAACCATTAATCCTTTTTTTGCAAAGCCTCGCCGCTTCACAGTCAACTTGGTTGTCGAGGCCTGCACAGAAATAGGTTAGGATGGCTCCCTAGGCAAAACAGTGGTGCAACTTGCTACACAAGCCAGTCCACGGAGATCTCCGTGCTGTGCACCGCTGCCGTATGTCACGTCGTGCCATTTCACCACTCTCCTGGTATTCGCTCCGGCCAAAAGCCACGCAAGAAGGGTTAAGGTTAGGGACGGCTGCACCGAAAGCCTTGCAGCCAGAGGGAATCCCGGCCCCCCTTCCCAGAGCCCTCCAGCCCAGCGCAGGGCAGGTCACCCGCATCGCCCAGGCCAGCGGCTTTCCCCACCTGCACGCCGGGAAGAGGAGCCACCCGCCACACCGCAGCCCGGCCAAAGGGGGGGGGGGGGGCGCCGGGGGAGCCTGCCCGCTTCCCGCGGGGATCCCGGGAGCTGCTGGCCCTCGGGGCACCGCTACAGCGCCGGGGAGGGGGGATGCCTGTGACTAAGCACAAGCGGCCTCCCCTCGCCCTCCCGCTCACTGCCTCGGCCGGCCTCTCCCCGCACCAGCGCGCCCGGCCCCGACCGCAGGTCCGCTCCCGGCAAGGCAGCGGGCAGGAGGCACCTGACGTTCCC
>JAVKLA010000049.1:11805136-11846554 GCA_034782735.1 Sagittarius serpentarius
TCCCTCTCCTGTTCAATTAAGGAGGGGGAGTGAGAGAGCGGCTTTGGTGGGTACCTGGCGTCCAGCCAGGGTCAACCTGTCACAAGCTGGAAGACACCGTGGCATTTCTTCAGCCCTGAAGGCATTCTCAGCAATCTGCAAATGTTCAAAAAGGATGACACCTTCCAAAATCAGTTGATGTTTCAGTTCAGGTTACGACATACACACTGAAGGTATAAGGCTGATCACGATGTGTTTTCAGGATACCCAGGAACTCCTGTGAAAGAGATGAAGGATATGGGAGGTTTACGCTAGGAACGGTGACCTGCTGGAGGGGAAGACCAAAAGACAAAGGGTCCCAGAAAGAGGGAAGGAAAGAAAACAAGAATGATAATGCTGAGGCAGATCGCAGGTCTCCTTTGCCTACATACGCTCTCTGTCAAGGGCTAGTAGCGGAAGCTCGGAGGAGAAGCCTAACGGGACGGTGCTGTCACGCGGCCGTGGTTAACCTCCAGCCCTGAGCTCGCATCTGCTTCGGAACTCTCAGAGACAGATGTGAGTACATCTGTCTGTCTAAAGGCCTCGGTAAGCTTTATTTCCAATCATTTTTCTAATTGCTTTTTGAGCAGACTTGTACTTTCGGCTTTGCGGCGTGCTGTGGCAATGAAGGCCACAATTTAAGAGCAGCTTGTGAAGTGTTTCCTTTGGTTTTAACCTGCCACCTGATCATTTCATGTGGTGTCCCTCAGTTCTTGCATTGTGAGAAACAGTCAATAATTATTCCTCATTCATTTTCTCTGTGGTGTTCATGATTTTACATATATATATATATGAAATTTATATCTTATTTTGAAATGATTTTATATTCTTTTATACCTTTCCTAGTTTTACCATATCCTTTTAAAGATTGATTGATCAAAGCTGCCTGAAGTTTTCAAGGTGTGAGCACACTGCAGACTCTGGCAATGATGTGCTGATGTTTTCTGTTCTATTTTCCACTCCTTTCTTACTAGTTTTTAGCCTTCTATTTTCCTTTTTCATGGATGCTGAATATTGCACTGATGTTTTCAGGAATTATCCGGAAAAAATCCAGTTTCTCTTTCATGAATAGTAGTCGCTGATGAGAACATAATGAGAGGCAGAACTTCAGAACTGAAGTAACTTCAGAACTTTAATCTAATGTAAAAATAGAGACAAAAGTGTGGAAAAGGAAACAAGGATGCATAAATTCCTAGGAAGATAAATGATACAGACTTCTTTTTCCTTGGCCCGTCTTCAGAAAGAACAGGTAGCTGGACGTGAGGAAGCTACAGAGAAGCAAGTTGCAGCGTGAGAGGTGAGAGGTGACCACGACGTGGACCGTACAACCTCTCTTTTCGCATTCGGATGAAGCAGACGTTATCAATGAGGAATGACGGCGTTTAGTGTATTCCCAGTGAGGACAGAAAATAATCAAAGATGCCGCAGTTGTGAAAGTGATGGCATGTCAGGGGAGACGGGAGGAGATGGAAAGATGAGAGAAGAAATGACGTAGCTATTCAGCACCCAACTGCAGCAGGGACCACTTGTCGGAGGGGCCCGGGTGCAGTCTAGGAAGACGAGGAGCAAGGGGTGAATGTCAGCAGCTGGAGGATAAACAGTCTCATTTCGATTATTGCCCGGCTCTCTGTACCAAGCACACGCTACCACTAATGATAAATGCAAGACTAGAAGACCTAGTGCCGAGTTCCCTTTCTGTTGTTTTTTAAATTGTGAAAAGATGAAACGAATGAATGAAAAGAATTCTTTTGGCTAAAATTTTCCGTATGTTTAGTGACAGCAAGGTTCTTTACATGTAATGTATTGGCTCCGTTAATGAATTACGTATGAATTTACAGCCATTGTTGCCTTAAGAGGCTTCCAGCAGTTCCGTCTTAGAATATTTCATGTGCAAATTCATGTGCTCCAATCATTATTACTCGTTATTGCACTTGGGGGATTATGGCACACATATGTTGGCTTTACACTGTCTGAATAGTTTGTTTCAGTCCCTTGCAAGGAGATGACCATCGGTCGATGTGATTTTATACTCCTCTGTTGACCCTGTGAATGTCTAAATGACTAAATTAATCCATTTTTCTCCCAATCACTCTAGTAAAAAATGTTACTAGACTAGGAACAGGATGGAGACCAGACAGTTTCTCCCTACTTAGTTATAAATCTGATTTTTCCTCCTTTATTATTTTTAGCTGACTAATTGATTTGGCTTCAGTTAGTTACTCTTGGTTACTTTGAAGTCTGAGGAAAAAAAATAAATCTGGAAAGCCTGAAGAAAAATGGACAGTCTTATGGAAATAAATGTCTTTTTTTTTCCAGCTATCTTTGCTTTAAAATAATTGTTTAGCGTAATGTGGCAATTTCCAGAACGGTCAAGCCAGTGAGTTACAAAAAAAAAAATGTTTGGGAATCGTGATGAATGTACTCATCAGCAGACTTAAAAAGCACAGGGAAGGCAGACTTAAATGGGGGAAAGAAGCCAGCACTTAAGAAATCCAGGTAGTAATAGCATCTTTGCACACTGGTGTATTCTGTCCCTTTATGTAAACAGGTCAGAGTGGGAAAAGACAGCTTCTTCCAAACAGAAGCGAACACCACGCTGTTACCCAGAAATGACGCGGTATTGCCGCAGGTTTCCCCAGGGTTTGGAGAGTATCTGACTTGTCCCACTGCTTCACGGGAGGTCTCGCACGGAGGTGATGCACGGCCCTTAGAGTCCTCTGGTGCTCTCCCCCGGGCACCAGCGACAGAAAAACGTAGAAGAAGAAAACCTACCGTGCCTTGCTGGCGATTTTCCCTCCTTCCCTCTGGGAAGAACAACAAGGACAGCACGGTGCATCTCGTCGCCCCGAAGCATTGCGAAGCACTAGCGCTGGACCGCTGTAGCTGTCCCTGCGGCTGGCCGGGGCTGGGAGCTTCTCCTCAGGCTTCAGCAGAGCTCCGCTCGGGACGGGAGGGCTGGGCTGGTGTGTGCTCAGCTCTGCCAGTGC
This sequence comes from Sagittarius serpentarius, assembly GCA_034782735.1. NCBI lineage: Eukaryota > Metazoa > Chordata > Aves > Accipitriformes > Sagittariidae > Sagittarius > Sagittarius serpentarius. The sequence continues at coordinate 11,808,142 of JAVKLA010000049.1, forward strand.
TGAGGCCACCCAGGCCACCCAAAAGAGATGCTGGGGTCCAGGCTAAAGCATCCAGCAAGCCCGGGTGTTTCTGCTTCCCGTTCGGGGTCCCCAGCCACCCTGGCGGAGGGGGCATCTTCAGGCCAATACACATACATGTGTCTATGCTGGATGAGTCTGACCTGGAAACCAGGCTAGCCTCCATGTTGCAGACAAAGTTTTTGATACCTTGGAGCACGAGTCGCCTGCACGCTACTACGAATGGCAGTGAAACAGCAGAGAAAATCTGCCTCCATCTCCTCCAGTGCCTGGGGTCAGACTCCGTCTGTGTCCAGAACAAGAAGCTGTTGCCGCTTATAGAAGCTCCACTACACGAGCAGAGACCCTGGAGAAATTACGAAGTCTCTTGGGCCTCCATGAATTGGAGTGCATAAAATAAAATGCTGGGGAAAGTCTGAAGTTCAAGGCTTTCTCTTCCTTAAGACAGCCCTGTTTCCTCTTCCCTTGTTATTTGAATCGTGCCTTGAGTACTTTTAAAATCAGCTCTTACACAGCAACCTCTTCTCATATTCTGATTTCAGTCATCCTCTAAGGTAACTAAAGGGTAGTGGCTGCCGATTCCGGAACTCACAGCCCCCAGTTGCTGTCCCTGATAGAGAGGAATTTGCCTTTTTTTTTCCCATGTGGGTGCACTTTGAAATCACAGCGCACTTACACAAGACAGTTATTATCTCCAAAAGAGTAGATCTCTCAAGAATTCATGTCAAAGACTTAATCAGTGAAAGAAATCACATCATCTCGAATTACTCTTCAGTGTGGCAAAAGTCTCTTCTAGACCAACCCAGGAAAAAAAGTCAAATCAGACAAGAGCTGTATTAATTTATTTGGCACACTGACAGCTCTGACTTCATGTATGGAATTTAATAGCTATTTACTTCACAGATCCAAAAGGTATGGACCAAATGATCACCGATGTTAGCCCACTGAAGTAAATGGAATTAAACCAGGGTGAATCATCTGTGACAGTCTAACGGAATTCAATTTAAAATAGTTTTCTCATCCATTTTGTTGCAGTGATCAATATACTGTGGACAGCCGGCTTTTGTTGATTTTAGGGGACGGGATGAAGTCTGGAGAAACTTTGAGCTGTGATTCCCGGTGAAGGTGTAGGTACGAACACAAACATTTCTGGCCTCCGCACCAGGAGTCTTACTAGGCTAATTTGGCTGAACAAAAGGATCAAAAGAGCATCAAAGCATGGCGAGAATGATAATCTGGGCAATGTAGGGCAGAGTTAGAGAAGCAGCCTGCCCTGGGGTTATAATTGCTAACCGATAGGTCCCCAGGATTACAAATGCTACCCAAGGTTTCTCATCTGGTGTGAGTCCTGGCGAGCGGGTGCCGAAGGCTCCCAGGCAGCCTCCGTGTTCTGCACCAGCGCCGTGATGCTGGCAGCCTGCTGCCCAACAGCCAAGCCAACAGGGCAGGGTTTGCAACCCGAAGGAAAAGCTACAGACTCTTTGTCCAGGTGCTCGTGTGCTCAGAGGGGCTCGTCCTACCTTAGTCTCCTTGCCCTACCCAAAAAGGAAGAGGTGATCCACTCTGGAAACCGACAGCCCCTTCTAAACTGCTAAGCCTTACCCGAAAAATGGCAAGAACTGCCTTAGAGCAGGAGAGACTCAAAGAGGCGGCTGAGCCGAGACAGCCTGCATTTCCTACACTGCCTTCAGTCCGAAACAGAACTGCTCCCAGAGATTTTACACATTCTGTCCTAAGGAAAAAGCGTATCCTCCTTCCTCTTTATAAGGAATTGTTAGAGTTTAAAGCCCTACGCTTGACTTATATCCCTCTTTACCCTTTGTTTCCCCTCCTAACTCTCAGAAATACCCATAAATAAGTTCAGAATACCACGAGGAGTCTCCTGCAGGAGCTAGGTCAGATCATTAAGGCTCAGAAACATCCACCCCCGTTTCTTGGCATGACTTCCTCGCGCTGTCCCCACTCCTTCTCGTCCCTCTCACTGCCACCCCATGTCCTTCCTCCTTAGCTGCAGGTAGAAGCGCAGAGCAGGCGGCAGGAGCTGCCTGAGGAGCGTGGGAAGGGAGGCAAAGCTCGGTTCCCCAGGCTCGCTAGCTGCGCCGACAGGCTGAAGTATTTTTCGGATACAGAGACACACGGGCAAGAAGAATCGGTGGCTCAGGAGAGTGATTGCGCTCGGCAGCTCTTCCTAATGCCCTAGATATCGCTCGGGCTCGGGAAGAGGACTCTGCTCCTTTCATGTCAGACGCTGGAAAGCAGCCTTGGCTTGTAAAGGGAGGAGGAAGGGGACAGAGGGAAGGGGACCTGAGGTGCCAGCCCCTGCTCGCTCCCTCCCAGCCAGGGTAGCATACGCTCCTCTATTGTACGCTTTGGTCTACACGTCCATAGGGTTTCACTGCCCCTGGGAAAGCAGCCCCACTGAACTGTGCGCCCCTCCCCTCCGGCAGCCGAGCACGTGGCTTCGGGGTGCGGCAGTGCCCTGGAGACCCCCCCCCCGCTCACCCGGACGAGCCCTGTCCCTTCTGCTGAGCTGAAGAAGAGATGCTGAGAGCCAACCAGCCAGTAATTAGCACTTGGCTAAGATGCCTCTGTGCTGAGCAGCCACCCTGCTCTCGGTGGGCGCAGTTATGCCAGCAGTGCAGGTTAAGGCTACAGGGTCGGGCGCTCCTTTCACCGCCCCACCGTTCGTTCCTGCTTTCCCCCTGCTTGCTGCTCTGGCCACGGGCACGCTCACCTCGCCTTGCCGTACCTCTCGAGGTGAAGCTACAGCCAGCCGTGTAGCCCTGTTTTGGCTGCCATGGAATAAAAGCAGCAACTTGGCAAGCTAGTTGAGAGTCGGGCTGCAGACCTAGCCGCTACCAGGCGGGACCCAGTGCTCCATTTAGCCCGTGGCAGGTACGTGATGTTCTCCCACACCATCCAGTTTTATGCAGCACCTCCCTGGCTCAGCCCAGACCACGGTCAAACAGCACCATGTAATGCACCACTGGGCAGAGTGAGGATCGCTCCCTTTCCGGCAAGTATTACGGTGAAAAGCAGGCTGAGCGGTGGTGCCGGTGTCCTGTGGAGCACAGGGCTCATGGTGCTGAGCTCCCCGTGCACGCACGCTCCCTCCTTGTTGAGGGTCCACCTAACCAGAGACGGTCCCCAGGATGGGAGGCAGGTAGAAGAGATATTTAGGGGTTGACTGGCCTTCTGAGAATATTCTCCCAGCCGCTATCAGTCGGCTTCCCCAAGCATAAATACCAATGCCCTATATATGCATATACGTATATGTAAAAGACTGCCTAATCTAAGTTCTCCATCTGTGTTTGTGCTGGGTTTGCTGCCACTCAGATCACCTTGGTCCCGCAGCTGCAGCGCATCCAGCCTTCTCAAGGGCGCGAAGGTTTAGCGGCAAAGTGCACACGATGTGTTCATTTTTCTTCTTTTCTCACACACCTCTTAACGGCAGTTTGGTTTGGGACTTTTAAAAGGGGCAGGACGCGCCGTTGTTTCTCTGCAGAACGTTAAGAGGGAGGGAAACCTCTGCTCTACTTTTAGTTTATTGGAAGGAGCAGGAAGGTTGTCGTAGATCAAAATCTTCCAGCTGCTCTCCTGGGAAGGCACCACTCCTTCTGCTGGGTCTCTGGGGCTGCAAGAGCACCAGGCGTACGAGTAAGAATAACTAATAGATAATAATTACTCGTGATTACTTTCAGTATTCATCTGTTTGCACGGTGTAAGCTAAACTCTCAACTGTCCTCAGACAGTGAGCAGAGTGTTATTTAAAAATGCCTGCTGGAAACACAGCTAGTTGAAAGAAACACCTATATACCCATTTCCCCTAAAAATGTGATCTCCGCCCTAAAAATTTCACAGAAATACGCCCATTTCTTTCACATGTTCAACAGGGAAGAGTAATAAATAGCTTGGTTTTGTCTTGTCTTGATAATTTCATTCAGACTGCATTGTTTTAATTGACCTGATTTTGACTCAAAGTATTACTACTATGCTACATAGAAAGTTACATTTATCCATACATGTACTAAATATATTCACATTTTATCATGTTTCAACATTATTGAAGCATTTCAGTAGAATCAGAATAAAGTATTTAACATCTAAATTCATCTAAATTCTGAATTTAAGTTTTTAGTATTGTAATCAAGTTCCATGTTGATATAAAATACAACCTCTTTTTACAACTTTGTATTACCTGCCGAAAGGAAGTGAAGTTCTGGCCAATTTTTATCATGCATCCTTTCTGTCGATGTGGGGAACTTCTTGAAAAACTGCTTCCTTTGAATGTAAGCCTTTACATTTAGGACCCTCATCTGCTGAGGAGCCTCTGCCTGTGGCAGAGAGGCCCCTTTTAGGCTGAAGCCACTTACAACAACAAAAGCTGTTAGCATTTCTTTTTCAATTTATTGCTTACTGATCTCTTTGACTTGCACGTCTGTCATTTTGGAGTCTGGGCTCAGACACAGCTAATAATAAAGAGAAGTATAATCCCATACACCTACCGCTGTCTCTCTCCCTCTTCAACATCGGTGATGTTTTCCACATTCTAAAAGTTATCATACGCCATGCAAGAAAATATCAGATTTCCAGTCCCTGGACTCCCTAAACCTTCTCAGTTAGTCCAGTTATTTTTAAAATTACTTCCGCTTTTATTCAATTTCCGATCTGACTACAACTAGACCCTTTCTTTCCTCTTCTTTTCGATGCCTGTAATTGAAAATTAGAACCCCTCACTTTGCTCAGCTCAAAGACAGGGTGAATGCTGAAGCCTGATAGAATGGAATAGTACTGCGAAGAAATTTCTGTATATGGTCACCTTATTTAATAGGGATGCAGCTTTTTAATAATCCACTGTGTGATTCGAGAATTAAAGAGCAAGGAAAATCTGAAAAAGCAAACAAAAATGATAGAGACCAGTTACCAAAATGAAACAGAGTAATGCACCCTAAGATGAATGATGCTTACTTAAAAATTATATTTTATTGGATCAGGCATAACTTGACCTATATTGGAAACAGAAGGAATTATAGTGATTATGCTGGGCTAATGCCAGAAAGCAGCTTGGCTGCGTTATTAAGCTCGAATGAATCGGCTTCCACTATAAAATGCATCACTAAACAGACAAGGACAGTAACAAATTATAGAAAGGGAAGTGAGGGAGTCGCGAGGCCATTTTGTCACTGCGTCATTAATGTGCAAGCACTGATCATCCGTCTTGCTGCGGGCAGTCCAGGGAGGTGGGGAAATACCTGGACTCTCAGGAAACCAGATCGAGCCTTGGCACGTGGCCACCGTGGGAGGATCATAGCCGATCGGATCGCAACCCAGGTAGCGTCTCGCCAGTCAATGCGTTTAACAGGATACTGGGGCTGGATCAAGGTCCTTCAGCAAGAGGCAGGTCCTTTTCACCTGCAGGGACGGTCTCGTGTTGTGTCTGCTTGCCATCTTGTTGTTTCTAACACGGCAAACCATCGAATGCAGGCGTTGTTTGCTAGAGATGCTGAGAACACAAATGTACCCGTAACACGAAATATAGTAGCATAAGGTGCCAGGGTGAGAAGGGCAAATACACAGGGAGGTGAATTCAGTCTTGGTTATGCCTTTCTTACCTCTGCGGCGCCAGTGGAGTTGCTCGGTTGGGACTAAAATTAGGTTTTAAGCCAAGACGAATGAATACTGCTTTGTGGGCCACAGCAGGAACATATATGTGACTGTCCTATGTGTCTGTCGTATATGTGTCTGTATCTTAAAGCTACTGTTCTCAGGACCAACAGATGCTAAACCAATAAACAACGATGGCAGAACACACTCCAGGCCACCTTTTGCTTCTAGAAGACAGATGCAAACTATGACAACTAGTTCTTCGGGGGGTTTAACGTGTCCTTGTGCATGAGTGGGTAGAAGTGACGTGATGCTGATGCTGCTTCGGAACAGAAGGTGGTTGAACGACACAAACTGATCTTCTAATTGCCAAGCTGAGGATGCGCGCCACCGTAAAAAATAGCTTGTTCTTAATGGGTCGTGTTTCGTCAGGGAGTGGTCTTTCGGAGGGACTACAGACTATGACCACGGATGCTAATATTTAATAGTAGAACTTGACCCTGGTCTTGAAGCTTTCAGCTGCAGAAATTTCCATGGTGCTAATTTTTGCTGGAGGGCTGAGAACAGCCTATAGAATTCACACTGGAATTTTTAGACCTTTATTGTGTTTTTATAAGCTACAGGCCCCTTCCCTTCTGTTAGAAAGTCTCTCATGGGCTTGATTCACCATCTGTAATTTCCTTATGGTGCTGAACTTTAAGAGACCTTGGTTTCTTCCACAACTTCATCAGGTTCTTTTGGGAAAAAAAAAAAGGTACAAATGAAGATATTAGTCAGTGTTCTGAAACTGTTTTTTCTCACTAACTTACGTAATAGATGTAGATATATTTAAGCAGACTTCCCTTAGGAAAAACAAAGCAAATAAAAAACTTCATTTTTTTAATAGACCAAGAGGTGAAATCCTGGGAGTTGGGGGGATGGGTGGGTTGTTGAGTAAATTAAGAAAGAAACTTAATTTGTGTCTATTTTTTTGTTTCAAAAACTTTGAAATATTTCCACCCAATTTTCACAATTATCTTACTCAAACCATGGATTGTGTTTCAACACAGGGGAACACTCTAAGCACAATGGAAATATACTGAAATTAGAAAAATACTTATGTTGAAACTTTTTTAATCGCTTTTGAAAATTTTTGATGGCAAAAAAACTGTCAGAACTGACACTTCCCTGCAAACAGGTTCAGCTTGAATGAATCAGCATTATTCCACAGGAAACCAGCTTGCTGAAAATTACCTTTATGGTCCAAAGCTTCATTCAAAGGGCCAAATGCATCGCAGGTGTCATCCACTGTAACTGTCTGATGCAAAAGAGTTGTATCATCTTTGCCCAAGAGTAAATTTGGCCTGAGAACTCTTTAGGAGAGTTTACTTCCATGTAGTCCCTTTTGTAAATGCATAAATTTTGACTGATAAAAAACTCTCTAAGGAGCTCTGTTATATGTTACAAAAATATTTTTCTTATTTAATTCAAGCAAGCACAACTTTGATCAGCTAATTTTTTTGGGGGGGCAGTGTTTGAAATCTGATTTCTCAGTCTCAGCCCAATTTGACTTTTTGTTTTTAGGCTTAAACAGAATTTCTTTGGCTGAGTCCTTCAGCTATATGTAATTTAAGAGAAATCAATTTAGAAATTAACTGCCTGAACTACTCAGCAGTAGACAGAAAAGAACTTGCTTTTTTGTACTTGCTAAAGCACTAAAACTACTTGGAGGGGAATTAGATCAGCTATTTGAAAATAACAGTAGTTTTCAGTGGAAACATTCCTATTTGTGAAGAGCTGTTTTTTTAAGGTTTTAGGTTGATCCAAATTTGGACTGATCATGCACGCTGCTCTGTGAAATGTCAGACATGAAGGTGATTCCCTCTTTTGATGCAAAATGCCCCTGGGTTCCCAGCAGCGTGAAGGAAGACGAACGGTGAGGAACCCGGCCTTTGGAGGGGCGGGAGGCAGTCAGGAATCACAACCAGGGCTGGTCCTTCCACCGACTCTGGCACGTCCAGGATCCCATCCTTGTTTGCAAAAGCAGAAAAGCAGCATGATTTTTCTGTGCCTTGGGTAAGCGCTGAGGTTAGTTTATGAATATTTATTAAATGTTTAGAGTTCACCCAGTGGAGGGACGGCTATAACTCAGTGTTTTATAAAAAGTCCAGATTAAGGGTGCCACAAGGTAACATAATCTTCATCGAGGGCAGTATTTAAGGAAAAACAATTCATTGATATTTTTCATCTCAAAATCAAGAAGAAAATTACTTGCATTTAGCACTTCGGTGGGTTTTACAGGTAGCATTTTTGCAGATTATATATCTGAAAGAGGAACATTTGAAAACCACTAACCAGAACTTTTCCTGGATTGCCTTCTTTGTTGGTCTCCCCGAGAGGTACACATGTTGCGTGTTATAAAGAATTAAGTCAAAGCCGCAGTGGAAGTGGCAGTCTGTGATACTCTCTAGGGCACTGCTCAAGAATGTGTGGGAAAGTGTTGGCCATATCCTGTAAGCAAACGGACCAATGTTGTCCTTGGCTTACAGTGAAATTTAAGAATGCGGCCCACTGGTTTGAATCACACGCTAGTAAAGAGAGTGAGCTCTGCGTTTCCGATTGCTCACCCCTAACGTTCCTTATCGTTTGCTGTACTTGGCCGCTGTCCTGTCTATACCCAAAACACCTGCTAAAGCACTAAAGTCGTTCAGTATAGACTAAGCAAAAAAAGATGTTCTTCAGTCATCTTAGGATTAGAAAACTCTTCCTCCCTTCGGGATGCAACACAGAGGCAAAGCTGGTTTCACCTCGGCTTGATGTTAGGCGTATCTGACGTCTCTGTCAAAAGCAGCTGTTGTCCTGCATTGCTTTGGAGTAAACTTTGCTCCTTCATCTTCTCCCTGAACTCTGCATGTTTAAGAAGAACATGGAGGAAAAACTCAGTTTACTAGGTTTTTTTAATTCTTTGCTTCTAAGCTATTTTGAGGACTGTAAGTTGGGGAAGGAAACCGATCACGCTGAGCTATAGATCTATGTTTTTTCACTTGGAGAACCAAGAAAAGATGTTGACACGAGAAGCCTCTTTGAAAAAAACACCCTTGCAACAACTGTTTGGCGTCTGTCTGAAAAGATACTGATATAGTGAATCAATGAAAGGTGTTACAGCATGAGGCGCACACCGGGTGCATTTATATTGCATAACTTGGAGCTGTTTGTCAGTAATTTCCTGCGTGACAGAGACAGTGCTGGAAAATGTTAGCAGCGGTGTCATATTTGTCTCCTGCATGCACATGCAGCTCAGACATTTCTGCTGCAAGCAAGGATTCGGAGAGCACTGTTGCTCACCATCAGTCTGCTGACCTAGTATGACTTACGCTTGGGATCAGCTCAAGCGCAGTAAAGAACCGGCATCTGTTTTGCTGGTCGAGCAAACACCAGAGTGGAAGGAATAGGCTTATTTTACTGTTAATAACCCAATAATACAGGAAATAAGCAATAAGAGAAATATAATACAGAAAATAAGCAATAAGAGAAATATAAGGTAATGCATCTAGTCTTACTACATAGGAAAGATCAGAGTGATTAAGAGAGATACGTCACCAGCTGCCCTAATACTTTACCATCATCCAGATCCGCAGTCGCTGGGGAGCCCTGCTTGCAGCGAGGATTTGGAGAGCCTGTCCCGGCAACTGGGAGGTCCTACGCAGTGCGTCCACTCGTAGGGGAGGCGTCCAAAGTCGCTGCAAGAAGGTCCAGCTTTTATACGGTTGAATAAACTTATTGCGAAACTTCGAGTGCGGAACATCTGGTGTCATCCTCCCTACTGGATTCTGCCCACAGCCTGGCCAGGGCCTAAGGAGGAATCCAAGGGAATTTCCCTAGCTATTCGGATTTTGCCAAATGTCTGGTTTCACATGCCTCTAAATAAAGAAAGATACAAGGCTGAATGTCTGGTTTCACTGTCTTGTGATATACCTCTAAATAGAAAAATGCTATTCTGTTGGTCAGCGTTACACAATAAGCATTATAACAAAGCTTTATAGATTAGCATCAAAATATATCTATATATTCATACTAAAGTAGATCACTAGTGCACTATATAAGGGATTAATACTATGCATGTTAGATATATTGTTGGGTTGTGAGATTCACCTAGAGGCCAACTTTGGTTTAGGGGCTATAGTTCAGGCCCCAGCACTTCAGCACCCTCCTATAATGGTCGTGCATGGGCAATATAACGCGCAATCTAACAGAGAGCCCCTCGTGGGGGAACAGTAGTTTGGGGAATGGCTGACAAGATGTGTGGTTGTTGGCAGAGCTGTTAGTCCCCATGTCAGCGGTGACCCCAAAGTCTCCCCTGGCAATTTTGCTACTGAAAATTGGGCAAGGCCCTTCCAAAAGAAACTCTGGTGAGTTGTGTTCCTGGGTGCACAGAGAAGGCTGGGTCTGGCAGCAAGTTCAGTGCCGGTGGCAGAGTGAGCTCCTAAAGAGTAAAAGGCCCTTCCAGAGGGCCCCCTGCCAGCCCCACTGACAGGCGTGGGCCCATTCCGGGTGCTGTTGTAGCTTTCAGCCTTTTCCTTCCCCTCTGCACCACGTGAACGTGTCCCAGAGCATCCGACAGAGCAGCAGCATTTTCCTCCCTGGAGTCAAGACGGTGACAGTTCCACCCCTCAGTGGCCTCCATGCGGGTAGGAGCATACGTTTTCGACGGCTACCAGAAAAATCCATGAGAAATGTTCCACGGGAAAAGGTCATAATTCATTTATTTGTATATAGAGACTGAAATTACGAACCAGTGATAATCAGCAAAATCCAGATGCTTTTTTACCTTTGTTACGCAGATACCATTTGCTCCTAATTCCTTGTACTCTTAGGAGATATTGCTGCAGAAATATTAATATCAAAGGTAAATACTACAGGAAAATGTTGGACAATGTTCCTGAGTGCAGCAACTAAGGTGGGGACAAAGTTTCCCTGTTGCTGAAGCGGCCATGGGCGAGTTCGGTCCCCCACATAATTTGGAGCAGCTCATGGGCTGCCCTACCTTTCCCCTTCTTTGGATCATCCCCTGGGCACCCCTCCTTCACCGACCGACGCCGGCAGCGGCATCCCCGGCTGACGGCAACCCCCTGGCTATCACAAGGGGAACGGCCTGGCTTCCTCGGTGCAAGGCCTCAGCTGGGCCGTGGTGGCTGCAGCCCCCGGGACGCCATGACCGGCCTGTCTGTCATGGTGCTATTAGTGTGACTGAGAGGAACGACTCTAGCCAGGAAAAGGCATTAGCAGAAGTCATTAATGAAAGGTTCTGGGTATTCTTAGAAAATCGCAGCATTAGTGGGATGACTTGAAATATTTATTAACGTGGGGAATTATGTCAGTTTGCAGATTTCTCTCATTACCCTTTCTTTTTTTTTTTTTTTAGCTTGTTGCAAGGCTACCAAGTGGGCCTGTGAGGAATCCAGCAGCCGTGTCTTCAATCGCAGAAAGTGCTTTTAGAAAATATTATGGTAATGCTTAGCGCTAAATGCTGTTTGTCCCTGAAAAAAGGAAAAGTCACTGTGAAGAAAACAAGAAAGCAGCACAGAGAGAAGAGTGGTCCCTGCAGGAAAAGCGCTTCTTCGCTCCATCTGCAAATGTTTTTCGAACGCAAAATCAAGGTGGCTTCAAGCACCAAAATGCAGATGGTGAACAACCCCCAGGCTTGAACACAGGTAACGGGCTACTCAAACGAGAAGGCAAAATCATCGTTTTCATCACATTTCCTTTTGCTCGCCAGGGATGTTCCAAAAGAAAGCATGCAAGCACAGTTAAGGAACAGATATTTGGGGCAACTTTTGAGCTAGTTTTTAAAGTTATTATCTAAGAATCATTTGCAGGTCCTCTGTAGGTGCTGATGAGTGGATGCCACAAAATTTGAAACCTCTCTTTAGAGACAGTTTACTGACTTTCAAATGTCCTTCCTAACTACTTTCTTTTGCATCTTTTGGAGTCATGACATCCTCTGCAGACACTACTGTTGTCTGCCTACAACCGTAGGCTGGAAAAGTAGAGAAAATGTACAGAATCATGTTAGAGGAGAGGCTTTCAATCTCTGTTCTCAAGACTCATGTAGAATCTGACTCATGTAGGAGAACTGCTACCAGAAAAATCCTCTTTGAGACTTATACCCACTTACATCTCCACCTGAGCACAAGCGCCCGCTCAAAGTGCATCTGAGCACTGATGGGCGAACGTGCTTGTTTAAATTGTTGTTGCAGCAATGGAGGGGTTGTTAGAGTTACCTGATGAAAGGAAAAATAATGATAGCTTTCAAACTGGTGAGAAGAATTTAAGTGACTGGCATAAATAGGCAAAAGAGTATTTGTTATTTGTGTACGATGCCGGGCAGAAATTGTGTGGGTGTGTAGCTTTGCGTATGTTCATTGTGGTTGACTTAGCTTAAGTCAGTAATTCTGCTGAGGTAAGTACCTGAAATGCCAGAGGCAACTCAATGAAAGAAAAGGCAGGTATCTAAACTCCTCCAGAATTTAAAAAAACCCAGTGTAATACCTGCACCGTTACAATCTAAAAAGAAATTGGCAGTTAGTTTTGAGCAGAATTTGACTTACACTGAAAAACTATCAAAATATACAAATTTACTACACGATAAAAATAATCAAAGGATTTTGGTGTTATTGTTGTTTTTAGCGATTGGTGTAATGATTAATCATTTACCTTTGCTGAACCTAAAAAACCCCCATGGGTAAGAGGGAGTGAACAGAGATGTAAATAACTGTATGAGTGTGGATTTTAGAAATTTTCTGTTAAACCTGCCACATCTATTCTTCTTGTCAATGGGGGAACACACTGAAGAAGGAAGCACAGCATGTAATGACAACAACAACAACAACAACAACAACTTTTTTTTTTTTTTTAAAATGAAGGAACACAGAACCTATAACGTATATTGACCATCTGAGTCATTAATTGAACTCTGAGGGGCTCAAAGTCAGAGGGAAAATATAGATTCAGGATTATACCATGCAAATCTGATACTACATGGCAGTTTCCCACTAATGCAAGGGAAAGCATTTCTTTATTGACAAGCAGAATGCATTCTATGTTAGTAGCTGGAGTCAACACAAGGGCTAAATTAAGAGGCACGTTTACCATGCACACCCCAAAATTGGATCAAAACCAACAGAAGGTGACTTGAAAATCTTCATTTCAGACATTGTTTACAAATCTGGATAGGTGACTTATAAATGTCTTGGTCAGCCATCCCCTTCGGTTAGAGAAGGGACAAAGCACTGATAAGATTTCTTCCCAAAGTTCTGTGCAATTATCTATGGAGGTGCAGAAGCTCCACAGTATTCTCTATTCATTTAAGTAGGATTCCTCGTGTGACTAAGTGCTCATTGGCAGGAATAAAGATTAATACAGCCTGCCCCTGAAAGATCTTCATGCTGTTGTCAGATGGATTTTATTCTTGTACAGTTTATTAAAAATATAAGATATCTGAAAGTGGAGCATTGTTGCCTAGATTTAATTAGCTATACATATACGTAACATGGTAAGTGCATGCCCCTGGACTGGAGGAATATCACTTTTGCAAGGAAATTTCTAGAGAAATTATTCCTTTGAATAAACGCAAAATGTATTTCTTCATTTTTGCCATCATCATTATTATTACTATTACTCTTATTTTTGTTGGTGTTAACAAAAATGCTCTCTGGAAAGTTTCTTGCTGGAGTATTCATGCACAAGGGAACTGCTACACTTTTATCAGATTCTAAATTTTTTTTAATGAAACTTTTTGCACTGTTGTCCCATCACAAATTTTGATGTTTTACAGTGTATGAGGAATTAAGGAGGTTTTGGATGCTAAACAAATTAGTCATAGGGTACCTTGCTTTCAGATTAAAAGGAGGGCTGAGATTAACTAAAACCGTGGCACATGCCAAGCAGAAGTAAAACTCACCACTTCTTTCAGGGAGCTCTGGAAATGGGCTGTTACGCTCTGTGCAGCTGGAAATGTGCGAGGTTTCTCCCTGCTTTGGTTATAACTTTATTTTTATTCCTTAGGCCAAGAAATGATTTCAGAACTGCTGCTCCTGTTGTCCTTCTGCATGATATCCTGTGGCCTTAGGAAGACCTCTCCTCTGAGCGACCTCTAGGAACAACCAAGTACTCAAGTGTCTTAATGGAGTTCAATTGAAATTCGTCTTAAAACGCCCATAACTTTCAGTGAAAAATGATGCCTTCCCCAGAATTTTAAAATGCTACAGACAGCACATCAGCTCCTCTGAAAAACAGTACATTTCCACCTCAAAGGGCTAGACAGCAAGAACAAACAGTCCCCCAAATGAATGATTTCTGAAGCCCCGGATTGCAGTGACGCCGTTTGAGAAACTGTCAGCGGTTGCAAAGATGAAGCTGGACCCTGACCAGTTTGGTTTTTACGCTGAGGAACGTGCATGGGTGCCGAAGAAGCTCTGTCTGAAGACAGCAGCCGTCTGTCCTGCTTCCGACAGCCCCTGCGGCTTTCCATGCACGGCCAGTGAGGTGCTGGTGGCATGGCAGGTCGTGGTTCCCAGAACTCCCGTGAGAGAAAAGAGACTTACAGTTGTGCTCATGAAATGAAACTGCAGCTGAGATGAGAGGAAAATTGCGGTGAAAAACGAGGACAAGTTGTAAGCCCTCAGAAACTAATTGGCACCACAGCCAACTTCATTCACTAACACAGGGGCATAAAACCAAATTGCTTTCTCGTCATGAAAATACTGAGGGTTTTTAATACTGTTCTAGTCTTTCAACCCTTTCATTATTTTTCCCCTACAGTTTTATTCTTTCCTTCTGTCTGAACATTGATTTTCCTTTCCCCCTTTTCTCTCTTAGTTCTAGCATTTTTGCTTTTCTCTGCCATTTTTTTTCAAACACTTAAACTCATGTTTATTTTTTTCCCTTTTAAATAGTCCCTTGGTTACCCATGGTTTCAAATGTCCTTTTTCCCTCTGTCAGTTTGTCTCTCTCACCTTCCACCTACTCCACTAAGTCACACCCACCCGCACCCACCCAAACACAAAGCTATTCTGTTTTTTCTTTTTTTGCCTGGAAAGTGTGAGTGGACGGGCAATGGGTGGGAGTGAAGGGGTATTCCCAGGATGGGTGTCTTCAGCATCAGCCATTACGTTCCCAATGAAAACTGATCAGCTGGGGTAAAGGCAGAGAAGACGGCGAGGAGGTTTTTGAAGGTCTTTACTAGACTGGGAAGTTGGGGGCAAAGACGTTCTATACAAGTTTTGCTTGGAAACACAGCATCTTCAGCTGAACGTATGTTTTATTACCGAAAATCTTTTTTCACTGGAAACTGAGTTTTCAGCCAACCTGACTCCACATGGGAAGCAGGTATATGGGACTAGAGGACACCTTGTTCCCTGAACTGTGAGGGTGTTCTATTTGATCTCCAGTCAGTAAGCAAGGCAGTGCCCTGCCACGCAGTGAGGCATCTACGGGCTGCTCCTCCTGTCCATGCCACAAAGTCTTAGTTAGACAGAGGTAATTTATCGCCGAAAGATGCCTGGTTTTGTCCATTCTGCAGTACTGCTGGCTGTGGACTGTGGTACCCAGCAGCTCTCTGCATGAGCAACTAATTTGGGGTGATCGGAGCAGATCAGATGAGGCTCCTCTGTCTACACTATACCCAAGCAGAGGGTTCACTTTGAATTACCTTTACTCAATGGACTCTTGGACTCCATGGTCCCATCGTGTCTGTGGCTCAAAGCTGTCCCAAGGACCAATAACTGTTTCAGACCGTTCTGTTTCCCAGTAAGGATGGGAGGGCATTTGCTGCACAGCAGAGCTTCCCTTTCAGTTTTCTCTGATGCCAATCCTGTTCCTGTGCACAGATGCCATTTGGCGAACCAAACCAACAGGTGATAAGTGGAGACAATCACGGAATTATCTTTAAAACCTCACTACTAGTCCGAATTGAAATATTAATTTAGACACAGGCAGTGAAGACAACTGCTGAGATTCATGGCTCTATATGTCTAACTTTTCTGGCTAATAACCCTCTGGGAGTTCACAGTAGTCTGAGAAGGAGACACACACACACGCACACACAGAGTACTACCTCTGACAAGGAAATTTTCTTTTTTACCTGAAATTTAAATTAAAGTCATCAAAACTGAAAGAGTTTTTGGCTATGTGCACGGTATAACAAAAGTCACCACTAGCACAGCACAGCCACATACTGTAATGAATTCTGTCTTTTCATGCAGCAAAAACATTCCTTCAGTGATGAACCAGGTGCATTTCTGTGATGAAACATGAGAAAACTCTACAAAGAAATGCTGGCTCTGTTCCCTGTCATTCTGTTGGTCACATAACAACACACACAGAAGGAATTTTCTGATATGTGGTTAAAGCCTTGTCTCAGTCAACTAAAACATAGATTTTTTTTATAACTCAAGTGTCCTGTCAGCCATTACTTTGCTTCAAATAGATCATGTGGTGTTTCTGTTACCTTGCCTTTTAAAAATACATATTAACACTGCAGAAGGAGCAGTCTGAGTGAATGGAAGTCTGGGGAGTAACAATACGTTTGATTAAATACCACAATTTTGTTACTGAGAAGGACAATTTGGTGGTAGCAGGCTCCATGTACCCTTACAAAGATGGATTAGGCATGCAGCATATCCAAAAAGCCAAGGCTCGGGAATGAAGAGGCAACTCCAAATATTTTCCAAAACTAATTTTCAACATCTCTTTCAAAACGACTTAACATGTATAAATCAACTGGGTCACAGGTAAGCAGTGGCATAAACAGAAAACAGAGGAGACTCAGTGAAAGACCTCACCAACCAAAAATTGTGTGTCTTCAGTCATCAGTACAAGCCCATCAGAAATGGATTTGCTGGTGGGAATGAGGTTCTTCTGCCTACCCAGTCAGTTTGGTTTCTCTGCTGGCACCCTTCGTCACTAACAGACTGGTAAGAAAACCAGCCTTGGGCTCTGACTCCTCAATACTTATTGTGGGACAAACTAAGATACCCACTTGCACTCTCTCTCTGAAGAGCTATTCCCCCTCTGCATTAATTGCCACCCAAAGAGGAAGAGTTTCTAATATGGCATTTTAGGACAAAGTGCTAAAACACTAACAGGCTTGGTGGTGAGAGCTGGCCCAGGGATGGAGCAGACATCCAGGGAAAATTCTGTGTTGTCCTCATTTGAATGACTAGCACTTGCAAACAGAGATTCATACTGTACGCAGACAGGCCACAAGATGCTAATTAGTCTTGAGCAACACAGCCCTGATCTGGATTTAAGATGGCAGTCAAATAGGAATGAGACACACAGCCTCTCCCTCAAGTCATCTAATCCTTTTTCTGTGACATGATTTTAACGTAATTCTTTGCATTCACATAGCATGGCTTAATCTGAATTAGCTTTCTGAGCAAGACCTGATATGAGCTGATCATTTAGCCCCTCCAACCTGTTTTCTCTCAGCCAGACCTGGTTTTCGGTCTCCTTAATATTTTCTCCAGCTGTTTTGTCGTGACCTTCAGCAGCTCTAGCTCCCTCCAGCTGACCCAGATGCTCTGCCGCTGTAATCTGGATCCCCAGCTCTCAGGGGTCACCCCGCCTCCACCGCTCCTTTCTAAGCTTTTGGTAAGCTCTCACAGAAAGCTCTTAAAGGAATATAGTTATCGCTACATGGAAAAGAAGGAGCTCTTGTCATTAAAATCTGCTTATGGCAGAGGGGAAAGAGGATAGGAACAAGCGGTCACTTTTTGTAACGAAGGGAAATTACCACCAAGAATCCCAAAGGTGATGTGCTGGGACTTGTGAAACAGTTACAGATGACAGGAAAAGGAGGTGCATGCCTAGGTGACAAACTTTTTGTGATGATAAAAAATGGTTTAGTAAAATCGGTTCTAAAGCTGACTGCAAAAAGTGGCCGAGGGATTTCTTATAGCAAGATAAAATGGCAGATAAAGCATAAGGTTAAGATCATTGTATCACATACAGGGAAAACACTTCTAAGTATACATAAAAGTGAATGGGCTTTAATTTAGCTGTTAACACTGGGGAAAAAAAAGAGTGGGAATCACAAACAGAAACCATCATTAATTAGATAAATACACCGTGTGCCCACGTTTTTTCAGAAAAAAAAAATTTCTTTCATTTTTCTTTTTTTTTTTCCCCCAGAAAAGATATGGACAAAGGAGTTTCAAGGCTTAGAACTCTTTAACTTGGAAAAGAGATGACTGAGGGAAAATATGATTAAGGATTATGAAATGATAATGGTTTAGAAAGGGACAACAGATCTTCACTGCTTCTCATAGTAAAAGAATGAAAGAGTACCAAAACAAAATAGCTGGCAGCAAATATAAATAAAACCAAAAGAAGTGGTTTTTTGCACAGCAGGTAGTTAAACCATCAAACTCTTTGCCACAGGTGTTGAGGAGACTAAAGCATGAATGGGTTAAAAAACCTGCTAGATATATTCATTAATGCAGAAGTCAACCAAGGGTTATTTAACACATGCTCCAGTTAAGTCTTTGAGGTAAAGAAAAACTCCTAGTCCAAAAACCTCCAGCTGTTGATGCCTCAACAGCTGAGGCATCAAGAAACAGAAGAAAGATTGTTCTATATTTGTCCTTTTTCTTACTTTCTTCTTCTAAGTATCTGCTGTTGGCCAGTATCAGAGCCACGATGGTGAGCTAGAGGAGCCTTTGTTCTGACTCAGTGTGGGCATCCTCCTGCAATTAAGGAGAACAGGCTATACAGAACCTGTTGCCCAAAAGCGCCTTTATACATTGAACGAAGAGAAGTAAACACAAGGTCCAGCTCAGGTGCTTCCAATATGCAATCAGTACAGCCTCCAAAGAGCCTGCACGGACGGCAATGACATATGGAAGTGTAGAAAGTGCATTTCCAGTGCAGAACCATCCAAGGAAAATTCTAGCCAAGGAAGAATCTTGTTCAGGTCTTGCATTGCCCAGATATTTGGATGCAGAGTTAACGTAAGCGCCTGTGCGAGCCATCCTGCTCAGGGCAATTCTGTGAACCAGCTTCCACAATCAAATACTCTGCTGCATGAGGCAGGAGCTGATGATGATTTCAAATGAGCTATAAATAAACCGAAGGACATTAAATAAGCAAGTCACATGAGGGATGTGATTGAGATTAGCTATTATGAGGAACAATAACAACTTCTCATGGAGGAAAAATAGAGCGCACACAATGATGATTTTGCTAATAGGCCAGGCTTTGTGTCAGGTGTAGAAATCAGATGGCAACAGAAGGAAACATGAGCTACATGTATTCATTGCCACGGGCATGTTCTGAATGCAACAAGCCAAAACCACTGCAAGGGACAGGCCAAAAGCTGTTTGCATAATGGCGGGGGGAAGAAAGAGGAAGCAAGAAATGATCCAAACGGGATGCTGCATTTCAGGACATAAGGTGGGAAGTGTTAGTCACAGCATCAGGCACGCACATCCTTAATCCAAGGAGAGGAACTGTCTGTGTGAAGGCACTGACTCTACTTTCCAAAGCTATCTGGTACAGCGTGTTTTGAAAGGGTGCAGTGAAAGATCGTGAAATGAGACTTTGAATGGTGGGGCATGTCATGTCAGATGGAAAAGTTAATCTTCCCCTTTGCTACTGAGTCACGATGAACAATCTCTCGAAAGTACTGCAAAGACTGGAAATTTCATCAACTACCCTCTTACAAAAACAATATTCACTTCACTTCCATTCACCCAAAGAGTTAAAAAGCCACAACTTTTTCTGGAAGGAATGCTACCAGAAGCTTGGAAATTGATGAGGTTTCTAAGCGCCCAATAATAAAAGATTCTAAGAAAATGCAAATGTAGGTGACATCTAAATTCAGATAATCAGCATAACAGATGAATGTTTTTAAGCCATCTATTTCAAAGTTCTTCTGTCCCAAAGTTCAGTATCAAATCAAGATTTGAAGGCAAAAGCTACAAAATTATTAAAAATCTGGCAACTCTTACCACTCCTATCAGTAACAGAAATTTCAGCTCAGGGTGTATTTATAGACCAGCATTCTGAATCCAGCTATGACTGAACGATTTTTCAGCTTTACTTTGCTGATTTGGTAGAACTGGCAATAGTATGCATACAAGCAAAGTTTCACCACTGTATGTCAGATTAAAAATATGACTTTGACCAGGATATCAGAACTCAAAAAGGAAAGGTTTTCTACATCATACAAGGACAAACCTGATGGTTTTGACTTCCAGTTGTTGCAGAAGAATGCCTTGAGAATGCAAAAAGAAAGCTCAGCATCTCTTTAGCTTCAGAAGTCATGCTTAGAAAAAGTAATGCTTCAGTGAGTTCACTTGTGTCATGACTAATCTCGTCAATTTTTAATAAAATTGAGATGTGATCGTCTCTTCCAAAGGCAGGCTGTCCTTTATACACTTATATAACCCGTAAACACTTCAGGGATGCGAGGACCAGTGCCTCAGGCGGCTGTGCCTTACCTCTGTGTTGCGTGCCTCAGACTGGTCCATTGGGCACTCTCCATTCCCTGCAAATGAGGTCCGGGCCCGTCATATGGTGCAGAGCTGAAGTTACCCTGCCAAGGCAGGTCACCGACCACAGCTCCCTGGGGCAAGTATTTTTGTTGTTTGCTTTCCGCAGAGCGAGTCGAAGCCAAGGGGTATGGGCAGCGTTTACAGCAACAGGAAGGATCTGTCCTTCCCGGTGAACCAAGAGTGGATACAGGTGAACCGAAGGATGAACACAAACCTTAATGAATGTGAGTAGCCATAGGGGTGACGGCTGAGGAAAGGCCTAGAGAGGGTCAGGGTCTTTACACAATTCATCCTTCTACATAGGAGAGATGGGATCTGAGCCATCAACAGGTGAAGTCAGAAAGCACTCTTGGAGCACTGGTCTTGGAGCACAAAGGAACAGCCACCTTGTAAAGCTAACATGCGAAGACTGGCTGCCTCCTCAACTAAAGATACGCTACCGCACTTGCCGCTCCCAACGTTGACTACAGCTGTCGCTTGCAAGGGTAAAAATATGTATAGAGGTTTAGCTTCTCCTCTTCACTAGTGGCAAAACTGCTCACCTTTGCTTTTCTCAGTTTCAGAAGAACAGATCTGATGTACTGCACTGCCTTGCGAAACTGGGAAGCTGTCATATCCCATCACGGAAACAGTGGTCTCTTAAAATGGGTAGGTCACTGAATGAGGCTGAGGTTTCCAAGGCCAGGACATCGCTACTGAGGTTAAAGCAGGCAGCTTTTCTATTTGCTTATGCCCATAGCCACATATACCATAATCTGTTAGGGAGGCTTTTTTGGACGGTTCTCGTTCATAGGATGCCATCCTGGAATTTACTGTTCCAGATGGTGAATATCAGGGAAAGCTTCCCCAGGGTTTCTCTTCTGTCATTGAGTATTTAGTTGGCATGGAAAAAAAAAAAAAAGAAAAAAAAAACCCAAACAAATAAAAAGAAGAAATCTATCTGCGGCAGACACCCAGCAAGGCAAGTTTCATCCTAAACAGCTAAAGGTTTATATAATTACAGTCAACAGAAAGCAGTCTTATCTGGGAAGAGTCAGGCAGCCTTACTTACAAGCAGTGATAGGACCTCAGTCCCTGCCACAATATGCTCTTTCATGTTTCTTCTCCTTTTTATTGTTTCATCTGTGTAACTCTGTGACCCGATTTTACACTGGTTGTATTAGTACGGTATTAGTCTTCCGTAAAATCAATGGGGACGCTGAATTAAAAAATATAGATTAAAAAGAAAAAGAAGGGTATTGCCAACATAATATTAATGACTCATCAAGAAAGCTAAGCTTGGCATGCGAAGGCAGCTTTCTCTGGCTATCCCAAATAATCTCCACAGTAATTGGCTTCTATCTCACATTTTTGAAGGATGTATCCCTAGTACAGTTCTATACAAGTGACTATTTATGCTACTCATCAGAGTAGGGAAACTGCAGGAAAACCAGTGCCTAAGCCACATTGGGAAAAAATGTCTATCAGATAGCTACTAGAACTTTCTTAAGCCACTTTATTAAAAATTAAGAGGTGAGGATACTGTAATGAATCATTCAAATCAGTAAAGCCCAGGCTTCTCGCAAACTGGAGAGTCATTGCAAGAGTCAATGAATAGAGAAGTTATTTCCCTAGGCGATTGTAAAATAACTTATACAAAACAATCTGCAGCTATTGTGGAAGAGGTGTTTTTAGCAGCTGTATTGTCCTAAAGGGACACAAAAGAGCCAGAACTCTGGATTTTGGCATGCCGCCCTTTGGATTCGGGCCCACACTTGCATTGACCTGGAAGGTGATGCCCTCTGGCTTTGAGGAGTGGGAAATGGCGACAACCAGAACGGGAGTTCAGGTATTTCTTAAACTCTTTTTCCTGGTGGCTTTGTGAGGGAATAACCGACTAGGCAGGGCAGAGCGTAGCTGGTGTAAGTCCCTGTGCAAGTGGGCTCTGCCCAGCCAGTTGCCGGTGTCACCTGCAACCTCTGCACTTCTTCACTGCCGAGTCCTGGGTATGGAGCATCCGTTCAAGGCAGAACTGCCTGTACATGAAAAAGTGATGCTCCTGCCCACCTCCCAGGCAAGGAAAGGAGCCTTGCAGGTCCTAGGAAACAGAGGAATTGTAAGGCAATCCTGCACCTTTCCCGCTCTGTGAAAAATTGAGAAGTCCAGTCTATTTTCTGGTCTGGTAGTCAAGGATATCACCTGTAAGGATTGATAGCTAATGCACAGAATCTGTATCATAGATAAGGAGATACAGTTTTTCCATCAGCAACACAGTTCATCACATAAAAGAGAACAAAAAATAGAAAAAAATAGTACTGGGTAGTGGTTTCTTGTAGTAACTAAATTATGCTAATGCAATAAAAAATACAGGTATAAGAAAGTGCTGCATTAGCAATGAATGAATGCATAATCGCCACAGCTGTGCCTTCCAAAAACTCCCTATCCAGTTATTTTACAGAAGCCTTTACAAGAACACAGAAACCTGTGCTGGGTGATCCTAGGGCAGTACGACAGCTTACAACAGCCACAGGAGCAAAAGCACCAGAACAACAGGGCAGTCACCCTTGATTGTCTGTGATACTCTTCTTCGGCCAGCTCTGAACTTCTATCTGCATCCGTGCCTCGCTACTCCGCTCAGAGCTGCAAGTCCTTAAGCCTTAGCTTAAGGAGAGGAGAGAGGGAAAGGCCAGAGGTGGGCCGTGGCCTTTATCATCCACAGATGGACAGAGCTCTCCATGGAACTGCCTCATGTTGGGAATCAACGAGAGGTTTTTGGTTTGATGAAAGAAGAGATTGAGAAAGAAGAGAGCAACCCAATCAGCCTTTCCAAAGCAAGCCACACCTGCCTCGTGTTCCCTGCCGTATGGAGGGACCTCCGTTCCCTTTCACTCCTGCAGAAGTCGCCGTGACTTGTGTTAACACCATGGAGCGGTATTCTCCAACACTCTGCTGCTGGCAGACTTCTTCAGAGCCACTTGAGTTCCTCCTAGCTTGTTGACTGCCTCCCCCATTGTGCTCTGTGCAGCTTAATCACATGCTGTCAGACACTAATGGGGATGCTAATGAACTAATTAACATTTATGGATAGCTGAGCTTCCTGGGAATGCAAGGAGAGCTGCTCTTCACATATGTCACTAAGACAGCCTCTGCTCCCGGCTTAATCGGAGATTTCCACCTGTTGTTTTTTATTCTTTGGCAAACCTTGATGGAATAGAAGGATCATGTGAACCAAAGTTGCGAAGAGATACACTGCACAGTCCTTCTCACATCACAGATCTCAAGAACGTGCATCCATCAATGGGACAGGCAGTGGTGGGGAAGAGAAACAGAGGATCAGTCACCTGAGTACAGCCACGTGTATCCCATAAATCACCCTAAGATTTGGGCTTGATCCCTGCGATAGCAAGTTTTAGAGGAATGATATGTTTCTCCTGCCTATTGGCCACAGCAAGAATGAGGAATTACATGCCTGATACATGAGATACAATAGACAAATTAATTGAGTGTAAAAGGACATCTTCAAAAATTGATTCCGGGTTTTAGGCAAGACATAGCTTGTCCAAGAAAGCCAAAAATGCAATGGCTATTATCTTCAAGGAAATACTGATACTGCTGTAATAAAACACATCTATGAAAGAGTCTGGGTGTTAAAATTAAAAGAGCCCTGGCTAATTCAGAAATGGGGAAACATGCAGAAGGCCTACTAATGGACTGTATCTCTGCAAAGTTAAAAAACAACATATGGGACAGAGCTGCCAAATTCCAATGTGTGAGCTGTGCTTTGGAAGAAGACACCAGATACGCCAAACTGCAGTTCCTGTTATGCTATTTTTGTCTATAGCTGAAATGGAGAGATTTCCCTTGTTTAAAATGGATTTTCAATCTGGCCCAGTATTCACAGGATCCATTGGGATAATGGGATATTCTTCTAGGAATGCTAAAGTGAAGAATTGGAATGGAAGAATGGAGAGAAAGGGGAGGGAAAACTGTTGGAAGAGCGGAGGGGAGAAGAGACAATTAGGGAGTCTCAGAATATGTATGTAGACAAGAAAAATGAGAATAAGTGAGAAAAGGCAACATAATGAAAGAAGAGAACATATCTATTCACCTCTGTCTCTGCTTTCTGATAACTATCAGACGGACAAGGCATTAGCCCTAGTAAAAGTGTCTTATGGTTATAGAATGGAAGTATGTTGATGCACTTCAGGGAGGAGTCAAAGAATGACTATATGTGTTTTGTGTGGTTTGAACAACCGATGGTTTGATAAGAAATTCTGGAGATACCCATCCAGCTACGTATTAGCTTTCAGGGCAGGGGGGAAAGAAATAAAAGTGACGAGTTTTGGTGCAGTTGCCACTTCTTTTGTGTGTCATGCAGTTCTGATCCTAAGACAGGATTGCAATTTGTTAAAAATGCGCTCCTGTCCCCTATGTGGCAGTGCCCCATCAATCATCGCAGCAGTGTAAGGATTTCTGTGTGCAGGTACAACACTGCCTTGTCACAAGGTTGCCACATGACTTTGAGGAAAGGACAGTCCCGAAGCAGGGACATTTTTAAGGAGATTATACATAAACTTCAGGAATCGTTACCTTAAAATCAACCCTAGTTATCTCCAAAGAAGGGGTCTGAATAAAATGAAAATAGTAAGTAATATTTTAAACAGTAGATCTCAATATTACTAAATAAAATTCTAATTTTTTCCCTGGGATTGGATTTTTTTCTGAATGATTTTGTTACTGGGATAAAACGGGAAGCTGGGAACTGGTAAAGCTGCGTGATACTAGGGATCAGCTCTTCACTCTACCACTTATTCTATGCACAGCCGTACACAGATAACATTACAATTTCTGTGCCTTGGTGTCCCTGTGAGGTAAGGAATAGGGATTCCTATTAATAACATCACGATTACTTTACAGGAGTGAGATGAGGCATTAGGAGTTTTGAGATCCACTGATAGTAAATGCTAAAAGAATTTCAAGTGTTTTTATTACAGTAACTGGGTCTCCACAGAAGACAATAAATACACTGAGAGAAAACAGTAAATGATAACACTCTTGAACAGTTGACCTGACTTCCCCAGACACAACTCCTTCCAAGTAAGTTGGGACTGCTTTTTTGTTTCTCTTGAGTTAGTACCGCTTCTCATCTTTGCTGCTGCACGTTATACCCAGACTCTGTGAGCTGCATGGCCAAAAGGGTGAGAGGAGTGGGGAGAGCCGCACTGCTTCATCCCATCTCCCGCCGGCCAAGGACGCGCCAGCTGATGCTATCTGGGCAGCTGATACTCCTTCACCTGCAATGGTAAATCTGTTTTCTCTCTTTGCATTCAAGCTGTGGATAGGCAGAAATAACTGGGGCAAAGTTCTTAAGGGCAGGATTCTGTAGCTTTTATTCCCTTGTTGCATAACACGTTATGTGAGTCCCTGAAACACCAAGTTAAGACTTATCTTGAATTTAATGATGCAATTGCCCCATTCCATAGCAAACTGCAGGAATCGCTAATTACATCTCTTAGAGGCCAAGCTATTCAGCTTACATCAAAAGAGAGGCTGGAAAAAATAATTACTGTTAACAAGTGAACTGAAACTATTGTGCAGACTTCCCCAGTGTGCAGAAGCTGCAAGCCATAATCTCAATGGATGGAGGATAACAAACAGCAAAAGGTGTTAGAGGACGTGGAATTTCCTGTGCCTTCTCTAAAAAAAAAAAAAAAAAAATTAAAAAAAATAAAATCTGAGAGGTCAGTGCAAAAAATAGAAGCACAGATTTCTGCCCTAGGGTCATAGAGACAAATTGGGATGCTGATGAGACACTGCTCTCTGCAGAGCCTCTGAGCTGAAGGAATAAATTAAATTATTGCCATCAACCAGGCCAGCCGAAGACCAGTTCAAAATCCCCCTTCCCTTTTCCACTCTGCCTGCTTCCAGCTGGTCCTGTCAGCTCAGGTGTTGTGAACAAAATTCTCCTCCTTCTCTGGTGAGGAGTGAATGTGTGCTGTAAAGACTGGCTTGAAATAAAACTGGGCCACCCGCCAAACCTGGATTCAGGGCTCCAAGTTGTTCTAAAATAAGCACACTTACCTTGCCCCACGTGGTGAGAGACCATCCCATGGCTGTCTTCATCCTTTCCACCTCTCCCATGTTCTCTCTGCTCACCTCCAGTGCCTCACCCCATACTATACCCTGCTTCCCATGCCTCACCAGTACTTTTACGGGGCGGTGCTGGTCCTAATGCCGGCTCAGTCTTTGCACAAGGCGCTGCAGAAGAGATCTGGGACCTGCGAACCCACCACCTCCTGCAAGAACACATCTGTGGCTCCAGCCTCACTACTGTCCTGTGCCACGGGGCACAGCAAGCTACCTTTCCTCCAGAGGGAAAGAGGCCTTCAGTTATCTTGAATTAAAGCCTCCACATCAGCAGCTGCTGCAGAGGGGTGGCCTGACAGGGTGCAGGACTGGGCAGGGTGGCACACGGCAAGGTCTTTATAAGGACACGGTTACCGCAGTCATTGGAGTATTTATGCCTGAAGCTGGATCTGACTGTAAGCCTAAGCCTCGGTCTTTTGTTTCATTAACGGGGACACTGCAGTCACTGTTTGGGATAAGAAGAGGGGTTTTTTTGCCATCTCAGGTCGTTAATTTGCTTTGAGGCCTCTGAGTCCTTTTGAGTATTCGCTAGGGAGAGATTTCAGTAGAGCATCTTTCAGGGATTCAATAAATATCCTTGTTGTTTTTACACACCATCAAAGACAGAATGTGGGGCCAGCTGAACTGTCAATCAGACTTTCTGTAGCAACTGCTATGATCGTAAAAAAAAAAAAAAAGCTGAATTGGAAACATTTTTAATTTACAGAGGGGACTAGAGAAAACATTTTAGGAGAGGAATGTTGCAGAATGGGAGAGAGCTGGAACAGTAAAGCAGAACTGAAACCTCACCTGCCATACTTTATGAGACAATGAGAGAAAATAGCAGTGAGTTATATTGGTAGCAAGGTGACCCAAAGTGCTTTCACGGTTGAACTCACAACTTCCACAAAATAGTCATGGTTTAGGGCCTCTGAGCCAGAAATAAATTTAAACCTTATATTTTTTACACTGCCAGCAGTAGTCCTTTCTTTCTTCTGTATTCTCCTGTCCTTGCCGAGTGTGACACTTGGAGCCTGCGATCTGCGGGACTGTTAGAGAAGAGAAGCAGGTGTGATGATAGCTTTAGTCTATTTATAACTACTTGAAATGTACCTCAACCTTGAAAATTCTCCCAGGCTCTTTTCTCTCTTTTTCAAACAATGTCATTGTTGTGGACGGCAACATACCCAGTTGGGAATCACTTTCTATAGCCATGTGAAATACAGCTTATGAAATTTCAGATGGATACAAAACCAATCAGGCAATGGAGACAGATCTAGAAGTACCTGGTCAAGCGGAATCAAGCTGTGAACAGCAAGGGAAACAGTCATCGCAGAGCACCAGATGACTCAGCGCTGCCAAGAATTTCGAAGGCAACCACTTAGAAGTGGGGTTCAGAAAGGCTTAAGAGTATTACAGCCTCATTGTTTTCCTCGTGAGCCTCTCCCATGATTCAGAGAGGAGCTATCCCTTCCCTTGAGTTCAATCCACTTTCTTCAGCATTCCCAGATGTCCTGTCACTCTTCCAGGTTAATTTCCTGTGGTTCCTTTACTTCAAATGCTTCACTCGGCACTCTTGGGCATCTTAGCAGCACCTGTATATAGGTTTACTGGGTAAGTTCAGACCACTCTGGCTCCTTCATTATCTTTCCTCCTCTGTTTTTGCCCTCTTACTCTCCTTAGCTGAGATGCAAATACGCTAAAATGCAAAGTACTGCTCAGTATGCTCGGGGGCTTCCCCAGTGCCCCAACCTTTTAAAGACAGCAACCCAGAGAGCACTCTCAAAACTACCTGTCAGCCCAGCTCAGGGCTGCACCCCATATCTGGGGGGTGAGAAACTCTGATCTCGGGCCGAGGAGTGCTCCCAACTTCTCTAATTGTCCATCAAAGGTTTATGCCTGGTCCCCTGTACGTGCCCCCAGTGATTCATCCAGCTACTGAAAAACAGCTGCTGTCCATTCTGCCATTCAGCTACAGCAAAGAAAAGTGAAATAGGAACTCAAAGAAACAAGTGCTGTATTGTGAGACGTAATAAAAATTACCAGCAAGCAGCATGTGTGGGAGCCCTGCGAGCAGCT
Source organism: Sagittarius serpentarius (assembly GCA_034782735.1). Lineage (NCBI taxonomy): Eukaryota > Metazoa > Chordata > Aves > Accipitriformes > Sagittariidae > Sagittarius > Sagittarius serpentarius. Next base: position 11,836,482 of record JAVKLA010000049.1, read on the forward strand.
GACATAAATGCCTCCCGCACACGGGCGGTCCCCCCGCGGTGGGGTGACTCAGGGGTAGCCGGCTCCGTTAGTTTAGGAGATAGGGCCACAGGTAATGCTGTGTGCACCCTGGCACCCTGCCCTCCACCCTTACATTTAACGTGGGTGTGGGGAACCCCGGCAGAGTACACCATATAGCCAATGCCACTCACGCGAGATTTACAGAATAGGACCACACATATTTGCTCAGAAAGTGCAGAATGGCCAGTAACTCCGATCAGTAAGGGAGGAATAGGAGAAGTTCTTCACGGCAAATGATATTTAGCATTCCTGTTTCTAATCAGTCTCCACAGCACATCTGTCCCTTATCTCGCAGGACCCATATACTCAAAGACAGCAGAAAAGATGAAACCACGGTTTTTGCTTTTCAGAAACTGGGTCAGGCTGGGCATTGACTTCTTGGCACGATGATTCTTTTTTTTTATAACAAACACTGACCACTTCATCAAGGCAAATCCTTTTAATCTGCATAAAGAAGCCATATCTTGCCTTCAGTCTTCTCCATGAGAAATTTAAGCCTATTTGAGCTATTTGTGTTCTTTATTGCACAGCAATCTCCCTGCTGTGAAGGGATGGACTTAATGACCAAACAGGTAATTTCTATTGCTAATTTCTTTGCTTATATCTCAGGAGGGTGCATGCTAAAAATTCTTTTTAATAAAAAGAGCTTTCTTAACCCAGTGCCCATAATTACACCACTGGTAAAGCACAGATATGTTCTACTTTTTTAATAAATGACTCATGATTTTGCCTGCCTTGCTTTTCAGATGCTGAATGTGATCCATCTTGTAGGGATCTGGTTCTTAAGAAGCCTCAAGCATGGCTTTTGAATATGTGGTCCCTTCCAAGTGTTATAAACTATCTGTCTAAACCAAAAGCACCATAAAACCAGTTGACTGAAAATTTCACCTGCAATTACAGTATCTTTCTACACCGTAGCTGAGGTCAGGGGGAACTTTTTTAACAAAGGCACTCAGCTGCACAAGTGTCCTGACAAGAGACATTCATTAAGTTTAGATGGCAGAGGACAAGCAGAAAATGATGGAACCAACAGAAAATATGAGCTCATGTCCGATCATTTATTGCCACGCGTGAATTAATTGGTAGCCTAAGTGAGAATCTGACAAAGCTGGTTTAAGGACAGAATGAGGATTGCAAATCATAGCCTTGGTTTTTTCCCCGCTCTAACTGTACAGCATTAGACAATGACAGTGACTCACAGCCTTATGTGTAGTTCAGGCTACCATATGTGTCAGATATAGTCTCTTCCCGCTGAAAAATTTTGCCTGGGCAGCGTGAGAGGATCCTTCACATTTGCCTATGATTTCTGGGCAGCTGGCATTATTTCTCACTAGCTCTGACCAGGCTATCGTCTGTCTGGAAAGCTGGAGTATTTCCTCAGAGCATCAATAGATCAGACGTTCAGTGCTTGACCTGCAGGACCAACATGGGAACATGTGGATGGTTTAGCTCATGTGCTTATAAACTCTACCCTTCGCAGGAGCATCAGCTGACTAGCACATGGGTACGCACGCAGTAGCCTGCGACATATCCTAGGAGCATCGACTACTTTATATGGCTCATTGCAATTAGCTGAGTCTCACAACTTGGGGAGCGTCGCATGTGTTAATTTAACAAATCCAATACAGAGCCAGTAAAATTTTCTGAGCAGATTAAAAAGGTTGGTTCCCAGTGATTAATCGTGCCAACGCTCACCTACCGGCGCATTAACTGGAAACTGTAGCATGACGAATACGAAAAAGGAATGACACATACAGTATTTCTATGAGGAGTTCTTGAAACCATCAAGATGTGCAAATTTTTTCACAAATACTTGAATAAAGAGTAGAGAGATCTTTCCCCTGGCAGTAAGTCAAATTCAAGTCCTTTATCTACAAGTGTATTTTTGGTGATTTCAGGGCAAAGATAACATTTCCTTATATAGCTGCGTCAGAAAGATGCTTTAAATGACTGCTGAAGACTGAATTTCTATCTTCTGAGAATGCAGATGAACCTGTGATCTGCACAGCACTTGAAGTAACGGCTGCCTGAACCTAGTCAAGACCTCGTGGAAATTACAAACAGAGAGTGCCGATCAGGCATCACATAAAATAAGGGGAAAACCAGACCATTCTCTTTTAAAATCACCTTATAACGGCGCAGGAGAGCTTTGTGTGGAGAGAGACCACGCCAAGTAAATGACAAGCGTCTGCTCAGACACCTGCTGTCCTGAAGAACTTGACATGCTGTAATCATTGAGCAGTCCCAGGGCGGAGAAGGCTGATGGCTGGCTGGGGAGGCAAACGGCACCCATGGGGCAGCCGCGGGCAGGGGACGGGTCTTGCCGGGGGAGGCCAGGTAGCAATGGAGGGCCTCGCTGGCCTTCTTCCCCTTCAGCTCTGCCAGCGGCAGACAGCTTTAAAACACCTCTCAGCTGGTACGTAGCCCTCCCCTGCTGATCCTATTCACTTTTTGGGCTGGCTCCCAGCACCTAGCAGCCGTGAGAGGTTGCCAGGGGTTTGTGATGCTGCTCCCACTCCCCTGGGAGAAGCTGGGAGCCGGAGGAAGGTGGGGTGAGGAGCAGAGCTCGGCCTCTTTGGTGTACAGCAATGAAATTGTGGGGTTGGCAGGGATGGGAAAGATCTCGCCAGGAGGGGAGTAAGATTTTTCATTACTCATTTCCACTTTGTTTCTGATCACTTGCTCTGTTACAGGCTGCAGTGCCGGTGCGTTCTTCAGCCCAGAAAACGGGAGGCTAAGATGGAGCCTGATCTCACTCGTTGCTAAGAGAGTAACCTAATTTGCAGCAGATGGTGTTTATTGTTACTCCCCATCTGCATGAGGATTAAGAATTCTTCTCAGAAGAAAACGATGCAGCCTGACAGCATCCTGGTAGGAAGGGGCAAAATTAATTCCAATCAAATATAGCTTTTCTCAGAAAAGACAGGTTTTTCTGAACCTTTGGGTAAGCGGAACTTAGATAGAGTTTAGGATTTTTTAAAAAATAATATCACTCTAAGTTTCTACCTGCGCAGTGTCATTTTTAAAAATGTACACGAATGGAGTCAAGTAAAGGTTAAGCACGTTGCCTCCGATCAAAAAGGAACTTAACGTCAGAGCTGAGATTAAAGTTTCAGCTCTCCGAGGTCTTAGGCCAGGGTGCAGTCCCACAAAGCAACTGACAGCACATCTTGCAAGCATCTATCCTTGGCCCAAGCACTGATAAAAGTGAGCTATGGGTATGTTGTCTATGAAGGATCAGTCCCTTAAAAGCACAGATGTCTCTCTTGCATTCGGCTCCCATTGACTGATGTTGCCTCATGGCTCAGCATGTCTTTTTTTTACATACTAAGAAACTTAAATTTTTGTTCTGCTGGTATAATCCATATGAAGTCATAAGAGTTATACCAAGGTGATTAGTACATGGAGCTTCATTATAGTCTGCCTGGGGTTTTTTTTTGTATCCCATACTGTAAAATTCACACCTTGCATATACCACTGCCGCTATCACTTTCAGTTGTGCCTGGGCTTTAATGAGCACACAAACACTAACATGACTGCAACCTGGGAACAGGGATGAAACTTTAAAATGGAAATGGAAGGAACTGACAGTGGGAAAAGCAAAAAAGAATAGTATTCAAAACAGAGATAGCAAAAGAACAAAGAATGAAATGATAATTTGATCAAATATGTGTTCATATATAAGGACAACTTGCCTTAATATGTGGGCCACTCCCCAGACTGCAATGATCATACTGTATTTATAGTGTACTTGTACTTCTGCTCTCTGTACGCTTGCTTATAGATTCATTTTTTAACTGGCATGCCGTCTTTTCCTTCCTGCCGTTTATGTCCTAGAAGAAAAAGCAGAGTCTGGCCATTTTTCTGACACCTAGAAATCAGGCAGCCCCTGGCAGATGGCTGATGGTGCATGAGCAGATTGACTGGGTATGTCAGGGAATTTGTGGCATTCCAGGCAACAGGAATGTGTCTGAGGCCAGTGGACCTGACCAAAACACCTGCCCGGACTGCAGTAGACAGCCGTCCCTTGCATGGCGGCCGCAGAGTTCATCTGTACATTCACAGCAAATCTGAAGCAGCTGGGGTATATCTGATATCTGGCATATGTGCTGCATAAATAGACATCTCTCTCTAGGATTTCTTGAACAGAGGTCTGGGAGTCGTACACACATCTGTAGCAGGTATTCTAGTGGTTGCTAATGTAATGCAAAAATCACGGCAGCATTAAGTCATTTGGTATGTTGTCTTCTTGAGCCTTGCAGTGCAAAAGGCACAGCAGTAGTGACACCTGCATATATGGTGATGTTGGCCAGAAGATGCTTTGCCATCTTAAAGTACATTTATTAAAATCCTCAGATGTGTATTTTTCCTCTTAACTGGTTTATACAATAATGGCGTATCTGAGCCTTTTTCATTATTTCCTCTCTTGTGGTGTTACTAGGTCGTCTCTGTGTGTGTAAGTGTACACTTATGTGCAATATCGATTATACATGCACCACAACTCACACATTTTCCCATGCAGAGTTTCTCTTCCAGCCTGGTTATGCTCGTGCCTCTTAACTGAGCTGTGCAAGAAACTTTGCAGGCTTTGTTCCCCAGAGTCTTATAACGGAGGATCTGTTTGCTACCTAAAAAGTCACCGAGTTCAACACAACTTCGTGATCCCAACTAGACCTATGCTTACTGCACACTGAGAAAATTTGCTCCCATTTCACACGGAAATGCTTCTCCTCCAAACCTTGTGCTCTTTAAGTCATTTTTTTTTTTACCATTTGGAAAAAGTGCACAGATTTCTATGTTTCTGTGAACCATTAGTGACATCCAGTGGCTACCAGTGCAAATGCTAAAAATGCATAACCCCTATTGTCAAGGGACACCTAAACTTCCATCTCTTTCTCTAACAGATAGCTACTAGAAAAAGGAGATGGGAGAAAAAATTATGTTTCCTGGCTCTTTCACAACACATTCTTATTGTGGATTTGATTAAACCTCACTGAACTTGCAACATACAACTGTTATCTTTCCATTGTGATAACTGTAAGACACTATGGAGTTCCCTTAAGAAACCAAGTGGCTGAAACAATGCCATCTCCAAACAAAACACAGATACAGATCACAATGCAAAACAAACAAACACGTGAAACCACTGAGAAACATAAACCACACACATATAAGGGTTTCACTAGGTAGTCTTCTGGGAGGTATGTGCCTGACAGAGTAAGACAAGCTGAAGAAACAATAGAGAATGAAAGAAAAGCAACAGCAGTGATATTCTGGACAGTCATATCATCATGGAAGCACAGAACTAAAGAATTATTTGGGTTGGAAGGGACCTTTAAAGATCATCTAGTTCCAACCCCCCTGCCATGGGCAGGGACATCTTTCACTAGATCAGGTTGCTCAAAGTCCCATCCAGCCTGACCATGAACACTTCCAGTGGTGGGGCATCCACAGCTTCTCTGGGCAATCTGTTCCTGTACCCCACCACCTTCATCGTAAAAATGTTCCATCGTAAAATTTTAAAACTGTTACTCATTGTCCTGTCACTACAAGCCTCGGTAAAAAGTCTCTTTCCATCTTCCTTATAAGCCCCCTTTACATATGGAATGGCTGAAGAAAGGTCTCCGTGGAGCTTTCTCTTCTCCAGGCTGAAAAACCCCAACTCTCTCAGCCTTTCGTCACAAGAGAGGTGTTCCAGCCCTATGACCATTTTCATAGACCTCCTTCTGAATAATGTAATCCTGACGAAAAGTTTTACAGGCACTTTTGGGGACAGCACTGGCTAAAGGAGGTTTGGATCCACAAACGAATACATTGTACTATTGTTTGAATCCTCTTGTCTTAAAGAAGGTACGCTTTTGTACTTTGTTGTAATAAGCACATTATCAAAGAAATAAACAGCTCTACCATCTGTTTTCCCTCCTGATGGAAGTAAGTTGACAGTCCCTGAGTTTTGGGTAAGAGTGGACTGAATCAGATATAGGCAGTTATCCAAGTTCCAGTTTTGCTACTTCTGTGCTGCCTGGGATATCATTGAACTCCAATTAGCCAGCTAACAAGTCAACAACCCAGAAGAAATTTTCAGACAAACTCAAAATAATTAAGTCCCCTTTTGAGAGCTTTCCTCACTGTCATCATGAGCATGTCAGGAGGAGGAGAAGGTGGAAACCCACAGCCTTTTTTTAGTTATTATTTGGGGCACTGAGGTAGGATGTCGTAAATTAAGCAGCTCCTTTATGCTGTGGTTTGTTTGGGCGCGGCAACTCAAGCATGAGAGAGCTGAAGCTTCCTCCCCTCCTGCCTCCCTCCCTCCTCATCCCTCTGTACTCAACGTATCTTTGATGTAAAGTATTAGACTGTACTTAACACATCAGGGAAAGGGGACAGTCCTGCAACATGATATGTATTCAAAACATGTTTTAAGCTGGTCTGTTTTCATACTGCAGTTCTACATGCTACACACATTCACTATAGATCTTACAGTACGTATCATAGAATCATAGAATCGGAGAATCGGAGAACCACAGAACAGCCCAGGTTGGAAGGGACCTCCGAAGATCATCTGGTCCAACCTTTCATGGGAAAGGGAGCCCAGATGAGATTACTTAGCAACCTTTCCAAACGCATCTTGAAAACCTCCAGCAATGACAACTCCACCATGTCCCTCGAGAGGTTGCTGCAGTGAATGATTGCTTTTACTGTAAAAAATTCCTTTCTTATGTCAAGATGTATGTTTGTTTATATCACACATATAAAATCATATTGTAATATAATCACAAAACAATGGCATTGCTGCATTTTATAGTTGGCTTCCAAGACCTACCACTTGAGGAATTTGCAAGCTTCTTCTTTACCTCGTTCATTTAGGACAAAAGGCTTTGTTTAAGCAGGACTGCAGCCTCAGTGGCTGCAGTAAGATTATTTACACCTTTGGAGTTAGGCACGTGTTGCGGTGACTGACCGTTATAACAGAAATCAGCAGCATTCACTCATTGACTTCTGTGTTCAGGGCTGCAACCAGGGACATAAACTCTTCCACCTTTATTCATGTAGGCAATTCCATTCCTAAAAGAAAACAAAATAAAGGCACTCAGTAAACTGTCAATATTAGGAAAATACCCTTTTCTGCCTTGAACTTCTATTCATTAGTTGGTGTTCATTGTTTTTAACATTTACTGAAAGCAGCTAACACAGAACTTTTCTTCCACAATTTTGCCAGGCAGTCAAGTGATACATTGATGGAGATATCATTTTAGGAAGGCAAGATATTAAAAATAATTAAACAGCACTAGCACGTTAGTTTGTCTAAAACTATCTACGTTTCCTGAAGCTTCTTGGTACCTGGAGTATCTACCACAAATTAATTGTAGTATCTCTGTCCCTGCATGCGGCACAGTGTCACGCTTTTCTCCTTTATCATAAAATGTACGCAATGCCTTCAGCTTTTTAAAACAATAAAACCAGGCAGAAATCTTAAGAATGTGGTGGGAGGTAAACCTAGCTGCTTTCCTTCCCAATTTAACTGATATATACTGGAATGGAAGTATTTCCAAGATAGTGGATGAATCATTGTCAGCCTTCAGGAAAATGATGATACAATTATACGAAACATCATTTGTCATACCATTACGCATCCCTTGACATGTTCTGTATTTGAGAATAAGGAGGGATGCTGGAGTCTTTAAAATTCAGCACCCACACAAGAGGTAAAAGTAACTCTTCTACTGTCTGGCACCTACATCATCCCTATTCAGATAATAGCAATAATACCGAGACAGACTTTCAGATGCTCTCTTTTCATTCATCTAATGGGTCCATTAATGATACGTTATCCAAAACCTGCAGATTAAATAGTGATTACAGTTTTCTCAAGAAATCCTTGTGTCATGTCTTTGTCGTTGGGAAAGGATGATGGGAAAAAGAGGTTAAAATTGTGTTTTCTAAGCCAGGAAATCTTGGAATGACAGTGGCAAGAAGAAAGGAAAGGGATGAAGGGGCTTGTGGTAGAAATAAACTAAGTAATCCTAGCACAAAAATAATGGAAGTGAAACCAGCTTCGTACGACTCTTTGGAATGGCTAATTCCCTCACTGCTCTGCTAGTCTCTTCCATCTTGGAGAAACTTTACTTTGTGCACCACTGAGCCAGGTCAAGATGGCTGTTCAGGGACAGCGTGTGGAAATAACCCATGAGTCCTAATTCTGGTTTTACTGTTAACTTACCGAAATTGCTATATTGCAGATTCCACTGGCAAATTACTAAATTCCACAAACTTCTTACTTAATTTACATTGACATCAATAAATATGAAGAGTGTAAAGAGCTCATCAATAAACAAATTCAAGTGGAAGCACACTTTTTATTTCCTCAAGGAACTTCGTAATTAGAGCTTTGTAAACAAAAACATAAATGGCAACAGTCAGTCTTTTTAGAGCAAGATTTGTCTTAGCTAATACATAAGACCTTAAAAAAGTAGGTGTATCTCCTTTGTTAGGGAGTTAACATTGAAAACTGGTTAGAATTTTAATTTCAAGCATCCAGCTTATTAAATCAAAAAGATAGCTGAGCAGTAATGTGCCTTTGTTCCTGTACCAGAACGTGGATGTTTAAATATCACAACATAAAAAACCTTTTTGATCAGATACATACAGTCATAGCTATGGCAAAAAAGTGCCAGCGTGGATTTATGTGGTGCGTATATCTTCTCTACTCTCTAGCTGACAACACGTGACAGCTATAAACCATGCCTGCCAACGTTTGAGATCTCTGAGAGGGTTGGACACCATGAAATGCATCAGTCTTGAAGAGCTTTCCAAAGGGACACGGTGAAAGCAAGCAGGGGCAATTAGCACGCAAGCAGCCAGCCAGCAGATGCACGTGCCCACCACGTTCATCACTGAACTGCTCAGCTCTTCGTACTTCTCTTTAAATCAGGGAAGTCCTAACGAACTCAGCACCAGCCGTAAATCACTGGCATGAATCGTTGCTGGTTACAGGCCAGCTGGCCTCTACAGAAGCGCTGCCGGAGTTAGGCGGGGATATACGCGTTGGCCCTGCCAAAATCCTAGCTGCCGAGGAGGTCTGGGGGTCTCCAGCCCAGCGTACTGCTGCAACGTCGCTGAACCCGCATCTGTCGGGCCCAGGGAGTCTTCTCCGCCCTTGCCAGGGGAGCAACTGGCAGAGCTACCGCAGATGCACCCTTACAACTATTTGGTAAGGCGCTGGGCTCACTCCTCGTTTAAGCTCACCGAGACAAAATTAAATCCATAAAATGTACATGCGAGGAACAAGATCATTTGTTGTCTTCCATCCTGAGGCGGCAGACAGCAGGGAGGCTTTTTAGAGCTAAATTTGTCTTCACTAAGGCATAAGTGACCTTGAACAAAAGATTTTGAAGGAAACAAGACCCTAACGGAAGAGTCTGCTGAAAAGCAGAAGGACGGAGGAGGTAAATTACACTCTGACTCAATCCCTCATGCTCAGGACTGTGTGGGCACAAACTGCAATAAATTCAAACATAAGCAGAAGCTTTTCTTGCTGTTAAGAGCGGTCAGACCCTGGCACAGCTTGCCCAGAAAAGCTGTGGGGCCTCCACCCCTGGCGACACCCAAACCCCGAGGGGGACGTGGCCCTGGGCCTCCAGCTCTGGGTGACCCCGCTCAGGGCCTGGGGAGCTGCACCATACCATCTCCTGGAGCCCCTTCCCCCCTCTGCAGCCCTGGGTCTCCATGGCTTGTGCCACAGCCCTGACGACTGGCCCCTGCAGCTTTACACAACCAGGTCAGTTTTACATACTGGGGGCCCACCATGGGGGACCAGGCCCCCACTTCAGCAGCCCAGCCCAGCCCAGCCCAGCTCCCCTGATTTCACAGGGTGGCAGAAACCACAGGACTTCCTCCGAAGAGGCTCGGTAGGCCAGCTTTAAAGGCCCAGTGCCCCACACCTCAGCACACACACGCCTCCGCAGCCTAGCCCCCCCTGCCCCCCGCCATTTTGAGACACCCCCCCCCACACA
>JAVKLA010000049.1:11846654-11863402 GCA_034782735.1 Sagittarius serpentarius
CTGCCCCCCGCCATTTTGAGACACACACCCCCCCACACACACACCCCGCCCCGGCTCCGCCCGTTGTCACCTGCAGGGTGGCTCGGAGCCCTCCAGGGGGCGCTACAGCGGGGGCGGGCGGTCCGCCGCGCCTCTCTTGGCTGACGCTCTGGCCCGCCCGCCGGTGCCGCGCTGGCGGAGGAGGCGTCGGTGCGGTAGCGGCGGGTACTGCCGCCGCCGTGGGTCTGGCGGGCCGGGCCCGGTCGTGGAGGCGAAGAAGATGAACCTGCCGCGGGGCCCTGAGAACCTGTGCTTTGACAAGGACGAGTTCATGAAGGTGCGTGGGGGCTGCCGAGGCAGGCAGGCGGGCGGGCTGCGGAAGGGCGCTGTGGGCCGAGGGGCCTCCTGAGGAGGGGGGTGGCGGGTTTCCTGAGGAGGGCTGAGAGGGGCCCGGAGCCTTGGGTCGGGATCTTTTAGCTACACCGCGGCTTTTTGCCCGGGCTGAGGCCCCGGGAGAAGCGCCGAGTGTGTCCCTGAAAGGGAGATCCGGGCCGTTTGCGAAGCCAGGCGGTTGGAACCTCTGAGGTTGTGCCCAAGGAGGGCCTGCGTCTGCGGCTGGCGAGGCTGAAACGGAGTCGGAGCGGCGGGGGAGGCCTGCCCGAGGAGAGAGCCGGCGGGTTTACAACCGGGTGATGCGAGTGCCTCTGTCCCGGGCCGGGGCCGGGTGCTGCAGCTCACCTCCTCGGGCAGACCCCCCGGGTCGTACTTCCTCCCAGTCGTACTCTGCGTGCTTTGAAGCCGAGTTGCAGATCGACTGGTGAGCAGCGTTCAGGCCTCACTGCTTGGAGAGCTTAAAGTAGGTCTTAATACTGTACTTCGACTTCTGGTTGGTTTTGTTTAGAGTGTATACAGGGAACATACAACCCTGTATTTTGGAGAGCTAGTCTTTTAGGTACTCTGACCCACGACATTGTGTGCTTTTGAGATTAGAGACCGAGACTGGGGAACATTAGAAACTACTCCATTACGTTGCCTTTTTGCCCCCCCACCCCCGAGCTTTAGTTTGGTGAGCTCGCTGGCGTATGGAATACTTTATTTTGGGGTGGGGAGGGGTGTGTTCCTGGTTTGAACTTCTTTCTTACATCCTTCTCTCTTTCCTGTTTCATTTTCAGCCAGATTTTGATGTTGATCACTTTGTATCAGACTGCAGGAAACGTGTGCAGTTGGAAGAGCTCAGAGAGGATCTGGAGCTTTATTACAAACTCCTTAAAACCGCTATGGTAGAACTCATAAATAAGGACTATGCAGATTTTGTTAATCTCTCAACAAATCTAGTAAGTGTTATTAAGTTGTACTGTGCAGTTCAGACTTAATGCAGTTTAGTGGGATTTTTATTTTTCATATGAAAAGTGTAGGCCTTTTATTTTGGCATTGTCAGATTAAGACATCTTAAACTGTGACCTCTTGCACTGAGAGAAACGGAAAGACCATTCCTGTAGAACTCAGCTACTGTACAGAATTGCTGTTGCCCTGTAATAAATGCTTTAGGAGTATGCTTTTTGTCTTAAAATTAATTCATTAGGAAGTTAGACTCAAGGCAAACTTTTTTCCAAACTGCTAGTAGTTGTAAAATTGAAGGAAATAAATACTTAAAATAGAATAGGAATTATACAAATAAGGCTGTTCTAAAGGGTTCTTTTAGGAGTCTTTAAACTTGCTATACAGTGAATATATCTTAAAAAAACCCCCAACCTACTTGACTGAAAATTGTAATCATCTTCATATTAAACTGTCTTGTCTGTGGTGTCTTCTGCTCTTTCACTCCTAATTCATCCAGGTTCCAATTGTACAGGTTCAAAGACTAAGATTTAACATTTTTATTTGAGGAAAGATTTCCATAGGTTGAGATTTTCTTTAATTTTTGACTTTGCGTAACAAACAGCCAGATTTATGCCTGTATTTGAGATAACATATTTTTGCATTGCATTTAAAACTGGGGACTATGAAGGGAGGTATCTTTTCTAAAGTTCTAAAAAGTTCTCTCTTAGTATCTGTAAAATGATAGGCTTTGTCAGTGACTCACATACAAACATCAAAAAAGTCATAAATGTTTTTATGGTAATTTTTTTAGGTTGGCATGGACAAGGCTCTTAATCAGCTTTCAGTACCCTTGGGACAGTTAAGGGAAGAAGTTATGGTATGCTCAAAACAATCATTATGCACAGCTTGGTAAACTTCAGCTCGCCTTGATATCATGTACAGAATGTTTTTTCCTCGTGTTAATAATTATTGTAATAAACTTCTCTTTCACAATTGATGACTAAGAGTGGTAGTAGGAGAGGTGTTGTGTTTTCAAGCAGTTGTAATAGCAGTAAATTTACATTTTCTGTAGTGACTTTCAACGAAGAGGTGAAGGACTCAAGATAAATAAATGGACTCTTGCAAGACAAGTCTATGGTGAAATACTGAAGCTGTTTTAATATTGAGTAACTTAAAGATGGTAGTAAATAACTTAGATGCAACACAGTCACATTAAGGACTTTTTTTGCTCAGTCCTGTGGTTTAGCAGTAAAAGATCACCCTCTTGAAGGTGGGTCTTATTCTGGCTCTTCCACAGTGACTTGGTATTTAGCAAAGGGCAATTTTTTAATCATCTTGGCAGCCAGTTCAAAGGGACGTTTGCTGCATAAATGTGCCTTCAAAATACCACAGCTTTGATGTCTAAAACAGAAAATATGTTCAGTTAGCATAGAGAAATACTTATTATCTGGAAATGCTTTATAACTTCAGTTTCAAGAGATAAAATCATACTGATTTTGTCGCCTGTTCCTGGGTGAAAGGTGATTTGTTCTCTGTAAGGTACTAAAAGAACACTTCCGGTTGAAATAGTGATACTTGTGGCAGTACTTAAGGAGCAGGTTATACTTTTAGTTATTTAGTCTTATTTCTGGCTTTTTCACTTAAGAGAGCAGTCGATGTACTGTAGTTTTCATTAATCCTGTGTTCTTAGGTATGTCTCCTGTTTTAAGTTTAGATTTTTGAGTTAAGGGGGTTTTATTAAATGTTTAGTGGGAAGCCAGCTTTACATAGTGACTTCCTCTCTCACAGAGTCTTAAGTCATGTGTCAGTGAAGGAATTCAAGCGGTAGATGACCGGATGACTAAACAAGAAGATATTAGAAGAAAAAAGGTACAACAGATAAATTATTACCTTGAAAAGATCCTCCTTAGGATGACTTTGGTTTTGCCATTAACCCAGAGAAAATGAGATTTAAAAAGTTCTGGGCTGTCTAGATGCACGCTGTGCAGGATTTTGTACTTGTAAAAATAATTATTGACATTTTGGTTGACGTCATTTTTTACAGTGTCTAGTTGATCATAAATCTTTATTTTACTTTATTTGCTAAAACCATATTTGTTTGATTTGGTTGGCTTTTTTTTAATTATAGTTCTGTTGCTGCTTGTAGTAGTATCTAAACTTGCTTATTACGAATGTAATTGAAATATAGCAGTTTAATTTTTAAATGGGAACACATATGCTAGCACTTGTCTTTGTGCTTAACTTGGAAGAAAATCAGGGATAAGAACAGCTGTTCTGCGTGTGACAAACAATTGTTTGTGGGGTTTTGTGGACTTAGGTGAGCAATACTTCCAGTGAGACATGACTCAAGTATTAAGATGGAGGAAGAAAACTTACACCAGCAAAAAAACCCCAAACCTAAAAAAACATCCAAAATGTCTTCAGGGTCATTAGGTAATATAACTTGGGATTCGGGTCAGACATGAAAAATCTTTCTTTAATTACAGATGTGTGTCCTAAGACTTATTCATGTTATTCAGTCTGTTGAGAAAATTGAGAAGATTCTACATTCCCAAGGCACTAAAGAATTGTCCTCATTAGAGGGAAACAGGTAAAAAATATGTAATGTTCAGTTTTGTTTGTAACTGATGGGACTAACTTAATTTCATGGTATTGTTGTAGATGAATTTACAAGCATTAGGATTTATCTTTGGAAATGTAACTCTGATGGAATAAACGACTTATTTCAGTATTTCAGTTTTAGTCTTTTGCAAACTGGTCATTCACAGAACATGTAACTCAGCCTCCGAAGTTCTGAATTACTTGTAGTGCTTTCAGTAAACGTGCTTTCTGAAGTTTGCATACAATAATTTATTTTTTTTTCTTGAAAGTCACTAATCGTATCATGTCTGAAATACTCTCTACAGGACGGTTTATTCCAATATCATGTGGAAGTAAAATGCGAAATAGCTTTTCTTGTTTTCTGTGCTTACATATGTCTGAAAGGACTCTTGCAAGAATAGTCTAAGGCAGGCAAGCCACACATGTAACACTTCTGGTACAAGGAAGGTTTGTGACAAATTCCACTCAGACTCCCCAGTTTTGTTTTTTTAACAACTTCATGGAAGGTGTCCTCTGCCTCTGCCTTTGCTGAAGGATGGAAGATGTCTTTCATCTGTATGACTGGCTTTTCATGTGACAATAAACAGCACTGCCATATAGAAAACAGTGTTTCATACTGCTGAGGCAAGGTCCTATGTTTCTCTCAGCTTCTGCTTCACCCGCTTCATATCTTAGTAGCTCCAAAACAACTCTAATCATGTAGTCTGTTCCAGATTATTATTGCATGATTGCAATAATCATGGTAGTACCTATCAGAATTCCAGATGTTTAGAGTAAACCACAAAAATTGGGGGAGAGCATTGTCTATCTGCTGTAGGTGAAAGTGAGTTGGTTTGAAAGGATCTAACTGTGTAGTCTCATTTTGTATCATCTCTCTTCTAGCCCACTTTTAACTGGACAGGTTTTAGAGAGAATTGCCACAGAATTTAATCAACTACAATTTCATGCAGTACAAAGCAAAGGAATGCCCCTTTTGGACAAAGTGAGACCAGTAAGTATTGCATGATAGCCAGCTTAACACTTGTAGGATCAAGCAGAACCGATATAATTGGAAGACAAATGCCTATTTCTGCAGAGTTTTATTGAATTATTTTATGGGGGGAAGATGGGTTTCAAGAGATGAATTTAATCAGTTGACTAGAAGTATTGCTGCTTCTGAGGGTTCATGCTTTGTTTGCTAACTTTTTTTAGGATAAATTACTTAGAATAAGAGTAGGAGATACGACATATGTTTGTCTGCTTACTGATACTGAGGCCTAGTTCTAGCGACTTAATGTTGGTTTTGTTAGCTGCAGTGTACAGACCAGAATATAAATAGAATGTGCCTACAGAGTGGCTGGCTTGAATATATTCAAGTTTATCTTTTGGTGAAATTTGTTGCCTAACTCTGGTTATTCAAGCTGGTATACTAATCTCCCTAATATCCTGTTTGTAATAACTATCTACTGTAAAAGATGAATTGATGTTTTGGTGGGTTTTTTTCTTCTATCAAGTCATTGGAGAGAGGGAACAAATGAAAACTGGTGCTTAAAGGTAGATATGAATATGGAGACGGAGTAATGCTTTAAGCCGACTAGCATGGAGCTGTCTTTCTTGATGGCTTTCAAGCAGTGAAGTAGTTCATAGTTCCAGTTTTTCACTATGTACCTATGCCTATTGGCAGTATAAACATGTTTCAGGTCAAGACTTCCTGTGGTACCATGTAGATTCATGGGCAGCTTACAAGACTGTTGTAGCCACTGAGTTACCAAACATGGATAATAATAGGAGTAAGTGTGAGCGACAGAGTGGTATTCATGGTGGGATAACCTTTGTTACTTTGTTGTGTGGCTTCCTTAAAGATGCTTGCCAGGAATTCTGTCCTGTACCTGTTGTTGCTAAAGGTCATCAGATCGTAGGTTTCATGACTAGTTACCAGTTGGGTTACTGACTTTGCGCGTACGGAACAAATTCTGTGGAATCATTTTAGGATGGATGGACACAATGCAGCGTGCAAAAAGGCAGAGAAGAAATTTGACTGGTTGAATTGGTAGTTCAGCTGTGACTACGTTAATGTGTGTTGCTGAACTTGCTTCAAATACAGAGTTGTAAGGGGCCGTCTTGGGCCAGGAGTATATCTGCAGGTAGTGTAGCAATGAGTTGCATCTACTGGAAGAGACGTAGCAGGAGATCAGGAAAAATGCTTAGCAAAAGGGAGAATGTGTGTTGACTGAAGCAGCTGTTTGGCAGAAGCCAGAAGGAATCTAATGACGTCTTTTTTTTTTTTTTTTTTTTTTGCCAGCATCACTCAATGTCTTTGGTTTGCAGTAATTTGACCAGTAGTGCTGAGAACACACTATCATTTTAGGTTTTGACAGCGAGGAAGAAATGCCACAGTTGTTATCCCTGGTGACTTATTGTAAAGCTTTTGTGTGTTATCACACATAGTGGTTCAGTTGAACAAGGAACAATTATTGACGTATTTCTTCAAGATAAAGGGGACCTTAGATAAGTCACTGCATAACTTACAACATATAGAGGAAAATAATTGCCTTTTACCCTTAATGTAATAAATGATGTGTTCAGGAGCATCAGTAACCCATTAAGCTTGTGTTAATGTTCATGTAAGGCTGACAGTTACCAAAACTTGTGCACCTTTAAAAGGAAAATGGGAAGCTGAGTTAGGTATTTCTGGAAGAATTTACTTCAGCAATGATAGCAGGGCTTTGCTTTTGTTTTTTTATTACTATGTTTTGTTTCTCTTCATAGCGTATAGCTGGAATAACAGCTATGTTGCAGCAGTCTCTGGAAGGGCTGCTCTTGGAAGGCCTTCAGACTTCAAATGTTGACATAATACGTCACTGTCTTCGCACTTATGCAACAATTGACAAAACACGAGATGCAGAGGCATTAGTTGGTCAAGTACTTGTAAAACCTTACATAGATGAGGTAAGATAAAATCAAGAATCCTAAGAAAATGAATTGATTTGCAAACATGCTTATTTTTCCTGTTAACCTCCAGCTTTCATTAGCAGCTTCAAAATGCCTTTGTGGAGAGAGCAGCAGAACAGAGCCCCAGCACAACACCAGTTTGTTTGTTGTTGCTATTTAAGAAAAAAGGGTGGAGGAATTCTCTCTGCCTGTCACCAATTTCAGGTTATATCCAGTTGGGATTCTTTTTTTTACCTACATTTTTCTTGGGGCAAGGAATCCAAAAAAACTTTAAACCAAGCATATGACTGGAATAAAATCCAATTTATTCTGGATCAGGGTGCGTCTGTGGGAATTGGATCGGATCCAGGGTTTGCGTTTCTCCATGGCTGGCTAGGTAGCAGGCAAATGCAGCAAAAGTAGTTCTTAGTGCAATGTCCTTTTCTTCCCATTGTAGGAAGAACCAGTTTCTGTAGTTCCCAGCTGTGCCAGGACATTAGCAAGAGCAGGAGCAAGTGTTTGTTTGGCAAGCGTTTGCTATTGTCTTGTGGGAAAAAGGTGTCAGATGGCCAGTTTCTTAGTTAATGAGAAACTGGTCAGTTTATGATACCAAGTTGGGCCGATCACAAGGCACTGCTTGAATTTTCTGAAATTAGGGGACTTTCTGCTAATTCTCTTGACTGTGCAACTTGTTCCTCACTTTCTTGTAGCACTGTTTGTTCTTACCACTTCTTCTGGCCTGAACAGTTAGTGACTAGTCTACTTTTTTCCTTTTTGTTGTGGTTGATGGTAACGTAATTCCTCAAAAAAGACCCCTCAGACAGTAACCTGCCACAATAGTGTAACAGTCAGCAAGTCAGTCCGTTGTACTGAATTTTTCTTGTACATCAGCACACTTGCAGTTGCCACTAAAAACATTTTTAAGGGCCTACAGTTATATTATGGTAACTCTAGTTTCAAGCTTAAAGTAAAAATCTAAAAATTTTAAGTTATGTGATAGTCTGCTGTGTTTGAAAGCACTTGATATAACAGGTTTGTTAAGTTTTTAATGAATGTGCTGAAGTGATGTGTAATACCAAGACTTCTTTTAACGCTTTTCATCAGTGTGTTGGGAATTATGTCCAGGTCAGGTAACGATTCCATACCATTTCAGAGGATATTTGTTTCCTCCTGAGATCTGAATCGGTGCCCTTTTATGATGTAATTACTAGTGCTACCTGACTGCCCTGTTGCAGGAAGTTTCCCTGGCTTTCACTAGATTGTCAGAGTATTTCATAAATGCATTAAATTTACTGTCCTTAAAGAAGGAAGTTAAACTAGGCCAGCACCAGGGCTATAAAGCTGTTGTTCGCAAACTAGCATTATGAATCTTTCAGCAGTATTAATTTTCCTGCTCCTCTGGGGAGGAAAAACTGTCAAGTACAAGAGCTGCCTTGGCGATTGCAAATACACACTTGCTTGAATTTGTGCATGTTACTAGAAGGCAGAATAGCTCTTCTCCTCCTCATTCCCCCTGTAATACATAGCACATTTTGGTATTTGAGTCCCAAGTTATGCTGTTGATGTATCTTTCCCTTTGCTGTCAAGATTTTCTTTTACTGTCATTACTCTTCAAATTGAGATCTTTAACAACATTCTCTGTGCTCAGTAAACCCTGAGAAGCGTGTTATGATGTGAGGTACTCTTTTCTGCTGTCAGGATATTTAAAACAGTTCGTTCTCTACTGGTATTTTATAAAAAAATGAGACCACTTATGGTATAGAGTTAACATTTTTATTAAGACCCATAAAAGCAATGTGAAAGTTGTTTCTAGAAGTATTGAATATGTTTCTGTAGGCAATAATACAGTTGCTTTTTCTTACTGATGTGCCTTTCTGAACATAAATGCAGAAGTGACCTTAAGATACTTGCTTCCTTTTTTCATTTAGTGGCCATCTGCCACAGTGTTCCTAACCAAGGCAAGTGAAGAGTTAATCTGTGTAATTTTTGCTGAAGGAGTTGTTCTTCTAAATCAAGATAGGGAAAAGAAATTACCTTTTTTTCACGCAGTAATGTCTTCAGCAGCCAAGAGATGGACTTGTTATATTCCCCTTCCCTGTGAAACAATAGTATGTGTGGTAACACCTGAGCTGTATGTCATTGTCAGTAGGATGTTTCTTTTCTGCTGTTGGGAAGGAAACATTCAAAATTATTCTGGTTTTACTTTGTATGCATACAGATTTAGAAAGCAAAGCCAGCTTCTGCCTTTTGGATGGGAGAGGAAGTCTTAACAGTGGTGATGTCTCCCCTTAAGGCCAAACTTGCTTTGGGTGCTTGCTAATGCTGTAGCAACTGCTACAGTGGGGGACAGGTTGTCTTCCTCTCTTGGTTTTCTCAGTGTCTGTTCTTTCCCCACTTCCGTACCGTTGCGCTTGTTCATGTAGCAAGAGGCAAAAGTGTTCAGACAAGTGGAAGAATGCCAAGAAATACAAGCTGTTGTTCTTCTCCTTTATTGTCCAGCCACCGTCTGCTTTTTCTTTATGGCAGAGATTATCCCTTTTCACTGAATATGAGGTACTGTCCGGACAAACTGCTTTGCTAGCTGTGTTAAAGGCTTAGCATTGTCATGGAAGATTCTTGGCTGTTGGCTTACCTGCATATGGGATTGGACCAACACCCTTTAAATTTAGAATAAATTTACTTTATTTTAAGGTTGCATTAGCTTCTGCCGGTCACCAGTTTAATTTCACAGACTGCTTCAGGTGACAGCGATGTGTGCAGTGGGTGGGGAGCCAGACATGGTAGCTAGCATTTAAAAGCAAGGAGCTCTTTCCTGTTCTTGGGGCCAGTCTTGCCAGTTAGAGTGCTGCATTAAAGGAATTAATAATTCAAGCTGGAAAGTTATACTTGAAAACTGTGATATAAAAAAGTAATGTGCTGGCTATCCCAATACTTGGGGTTATAGTGTTAGGACTTTTGAGTGAGTCTTGCATTACAGTACTTTATATTCACTTTTCTGACATTCAACATTGAACTCTTCCTGGCAGGTGATTGTGGAACAGTATGTTCAGTCTCATCCTAATGGCCTTCAGGCTATGTACAATAAACTATTGGAGTTTGTTCCTCATCACTGCCGTCTCCTGCGTGAAGTAACAGGGGGAGCTATTTCGAGGTAAATACCTTGGGGTTTCTTTCAGTCGCACTAAAGTTACAGCGAGTATCACATACTTTTGAAAGGCTTTGCATAATTAGCTTCCATGCGCAAATGACTTATCTGGCCTTTCCTGAAGATTCGTAGTCAAGTTTGATTTCTCTCTCGTGTCTGTGTTTTTCAAAACAAAACAGTGAACAAACTTTCTTGGTGCTGGGGCCCAGACCTTCAGAGGAGGGAAAGAGAATCTTGTGTTTCAGTAATAGAGTTGAGTACTGTTCATAATACAATGTGTCAGATACCTTGTTTTTTTGAGTCCATGAAATATGATTGTACGCTTCATCTGAGGAGAAGCGCATAATAATGCTATTAAAAAATAAAAGTTCAAAAGTTATTGGGTTGTTAGTCACATCAGAAAAGTGGGGATGACCCCCAGAGGTTTGACTGATTTATTGCATGTACTGGAACTACAGGTTTAATTGATTTGTGCTTCCACTGCCTTCTCCAAAAGTGCTTAATTCCTTATGCAATTAAATTGCCTGTTTTGAAGTGTAAATAATTCAGGTCTACTGAATTGTATCCATTTATTCATCTGTTTGCAGGCTGGTTAATATAGTAGACTGCTGTAACTGTGGATGTAGCCCCTAGGGACTGCAGAATTACTTTTCTAATTAGTCATCCATTGCTGAGCTTTTTATGACTCCTAAGTTTTACTAACATTTCAATTCTTTTAATCCCTCAGCAAGTTTTAATCTTTCTTCTTAATGATGGAATGTTTCTACTTTGTACTGTGGTATACTGAACTGGAATGAAATGCTTGTATCTCTTCTACTCTCAATTTATAAATTTTCATAATCAAGGTAACTTTTAATCTTTTGCTTCGAACCACAATATCACGTATAAATACAGCTTGGAACAATTACGAAAAAGTTCTGCTTCTTTCCATTGGGTTAGTCACATTACTCCTACTTGGTACCTCTTTGAAGTCTGGAGCTGTTAAAACTTGAAATACAGAAGTAAGAATAGGGGTTCTCAGCTGAAATATAGTCATTTTCCAGAACACACTTGCAAAATATATAACTGATGAAATTTTAAAAAACGTTGAGAGTTATAATAAATAACTTGCATTTGATGAGACTGTCGGATCAGGTAAGAAACTTCAAAGGAAGAATAGTTTAAGGGAATCAGCATACCAATGTAAAAAGAATTACGTTTTGTCTAATGCAGTGCTTGTCTTTTTAGTTATCTCTACCTCCAGATAGAAGCCTGGTGGTAAAATATAACCATGGAATAATTGCCATTTTATTTCAGTGAAAAAGCAGATATTGTTCCTGGATATGATTTCTTAGTGAATTCAGTGTGGCCAGAAATAGTACATGGTTTAGAAGAGAAATTGCCATCACTGTTTAACCCTGGAAACCCAGATGTGTTTCATGAGGTAAATAATTTTAATTTTTTTCATTTGTGTTTCCTTTGACACACACAAGAATTGAATGAGTCATGTTCTCTAGCTTTTTTTCCCTGCTGCTTTTGTGTGAATTCATGTCGCTGCATGGCTCGGGAGAGGAGGTTATCTCTAACTGCTTGATTTAATTTTCATAGGAATTAATTCTCCCCTCAGGTTTGTCAGGAAAGCTCATACAGGAGTTGTTGGAAGCCATTTAGTCATGTGAATATGGCCTTAGTATTTGTTTTAGGAGTAGATGTTCTTTCTTAGTTGTAGAATTGCAACGTAAGTGAAGGTGGGAGTGGCCTACTCCAGTGTTCGCACAAGACTGGGACTTCTGTCTATCAAGGGCTGTCATGTTAATTAAATACCTGGCTTACAACTTGCTCTATTCTATGGGAAAGTTAAAAAAATTCTTTATTTCACTTGCTTGTTTTAGCTTTTGCTCTCTTTCAGTATTGCAGATTATGTTGTGATTAGAAACACAGGCCAACTAAAAGACACAAAAATACTTGGAGGCAGTGTGGTAAGGTTTAGAACACAAAAGAAGTATTTTCTCTGGTATCGTAACCAATTATGAAGCAAGCTTACATTATAAAATGAGTTTAAAGTACTTGTCGCTCTTGTATTTTCAGCACAGGCAGTGCTGCTCTGCCTCTAACAGATCATCTTTTACCAATATTGAAACCAATTTCTTTGTCTAGTATGAAGATTGGATCTGGCAGTACTATATTAGTGTGTCACAAGTAGAAAATATGAGCTTTCTGCTTTTCTACATGTCCTGTCTCTGTATTTAACCATGATTGCTGAAATACTTGGGTTTTTTTTTTGCCGTGCAGCTTGACTTAGGATTAGTGTGAAACCTTTTATTTTCAAGATGGAGATGGCAGGCCGTGATAAATTGTCTGAAGGAAGTCGTAGTAGGCAGATCAGGACAGATGACTTGAGGAAATGTTAGATTGCTGGTAGAGGTTTAGAAGGCAAACAATTCTTCCTGTGTTCATGCAAAACTGGTTTTACTAAACACTTAGATTTTTCTTGGAATTTAAGGTCTCTAATACAGGTACATTGAATAATTGAAGGCGGGCAGGCATGGCAGTGAGTGTTTGCAGGGCTGGCTCTGCATTAGAAGCAAAGGAAACAGATGTTGAAGAAAGTTGTGGTAATGCCATGCAAATGACACTGTAAGATGTTCCCCCTCCCTGGTGAGAATACTTCGTTTCCCATAAAGTTTCAGTTACTCTTGAAGCTTTCACCTAAAGCCCTGCATGCTACAGGTTGTGAGCCATGCTGGGCTTTTGTCGTCTGTGCTGCTTGGTTTACACAAGAGTGTATTTTATCTTCAGGAAAGCTGGGTTTGCTGTTTTAAATCAATTATTTTTAAAAGGCTGTCCTCTTACGTGAAGCTGATATTGACCAACAGTGACATTGTGTTTATTTAAGAAAAAAACAACAAACAAACAGCAAAACCAACATAAAGACCCAACACCCCCCATGACTTTTGAGTAAATCATGTAGTAAGTCGAAAGTACTTTCCAGACTGCTTTTGGCTGCTTAAGTGACTCAGAGTCTAAATCATTAATGTATTTTATCTAAAAATCAATAAGAAGTTGAAATGCCAAGTGTAAAAACGCTGTTATGTCTATCTAAAGACTAATAGTTCTGAAATAAGAGGGGGGGGGAAAACCCTTTAAAATTATTTCTGCACTGCTGATAATCCAAGTAATGCACCACAGATTTTAGACAGTAATCTTCTGTCTCTGTTCTCTAGCTTGATAGAAATGCAGAAGAGTCTTTTTCTCCAGATTGGTTTGCATATGTGTATTTGTAGAGGTTTAGTGCTGAAAAGTTTGAATATGCAGTATTATCTGTTAGAAGGTTTTTAGATGTAGAGGAGGAGAATGGAAAAATACGTTTTTTTAAAGTCCTGTAAGAATCAGACTGGCAGTGTTAAGCATGTATGTTAAAATAACCACTTGTGCTGAGTTTTTTTAAAAATTGTTTCAGGTTGTCATGCCCTTATTTCTGAGGCAGTTTTGTAGATTTACAGATATTTGAAAAATATACTTTTTGTCCCTAAACATTCATTTCAGATTGTTTAAGTTTAGATTCCTCTGTTTGAAAATTGCTCCATTTTGTTTCCCACTGCAGCTTCTCTTAAATAACTTTGTGCAGTTAACAATCCAATCCTAGACGCTGAATGGGAACCAGTCTTGCAGTTAGTTCCCTCTATTGGATATAAAGTTACTGATAACTAGATAAAACGTCTCTTGAGTTGTCTTCTATTTTGAAAGTGATAGGTCTCTTCAGAGTGTTTGGTTTATATCTCTAACTAATACTTAAGGTAGCAGAGTATTAATGACTTGTTTGCCTTTTTACAGTGCTGGGTTTCTCATCTAAGGAGGCCTGAAAAGGCACTAATCTGTCGTTCATTCTGGGTTTAACTCCCATATCTGCTATGGTTCCATTCTGTTATAAATACAGCCAGGCTGGGAGAGGAGTAGTTACTGAAAAGCTTTTGCGTGCAATTTCCAGAATACTGCCTTGACACACTGAAACTGCCATGTCACAAGAAAAATATGCTGTAATTATACCTTTAACAGAAAGTTAAGAACTTCCCGAGATACACAACACAAAAGAATGCCCATGTCAGTACATGTCCTGTGGTCGCAGGAGAGTTACTGAGAGCACAGCTAGTAAGCAGCAACTCAGGGGCTTCTCCTGAGCATGTTTTACTGCTTCGTAAGAGGCAAAATCACATCACTTCCATAGTGCTCTGGATTGTGGTAAAAGCCTTGCTGCTACAGCCTTGCTGCTGCTCTTGCTGCGGTGAAGTCAGAAGCACCGAGAGATTCAGTCAGGCTTATTTCCTTAATTCAGCAGTGGCTTAGTGAGCATGTGTAATAGGTTTTATGTCTGTTTTCTGTTTTTTTAATAGAAGAAACTTGCACATTAGCCAAACTGTTTTTCATTGCACAGAGGCAGATTTTAACTGTAGCTGTATTTTGATTTTTAAATTAATTTACATAACTTTTGTATTCTGTTAGCAAGGTCTGTTTTGTGTGGAATAACATTTTTATGCACTATTTTGCTTCTGGTTTTTGCTCAAGTGTTTGGCTTTCTGCTTTGTGTATGATTTAATTTATTATTTCGTTATTCTCAGGGTGTTAATAAGTTACTGTCAAGAGTAAGTGCACAGTGTATTTGAGGATTAATGTAATTTGTCTTTGCTTGCAACTGATTTAATACTATTTGTAAACATCTTATTAGAAGGATGCACTGGATAAAGTTAGTTTGTCTGAGATTGTTTAAAGTTCCTCTGCAAATATTTGGTATTTGCAAAACATATTTTTAGGGAAAGAGTTCTAGAAATTCCTATAATACAGGCCCTATATAACAGGAAGAAATACCATGCTTTCATTCTTGTGTGTGTTTGGTTATGTGTGCTTCTGGGTTTTGTTCCTGATTACTTCTGTTTGTTGAATACCTTTATCTCCTGCGACTGCCCGTTCTTAGTGCTGTGCAGCCCTGTTGTTCCACCCCAGTGATTCAGCTCAGAAATACTGGTGCATGTCTCTGATCAGTTCTGCTTGTTCAGGGTATTTGGACAATTTTATGCGTTTTAGAAGCGTCTTGCACTAGCTTTTCTTATCATAGAATAACACCTACTAGTTAATTGGTTTTGGTTTCACTGCAATCCAGGATTTTAGCCTTGTATGATTAGGTGATGGGGGCAGTGTCAGCCCATTCTGAACCTCGAGCTTAACTGTGGCGTCATGCAAGAGTTCTGCTGCATGGGTGGTGGCCTTCCTTGTCTGCTGGGACCCTGCGCGTGATCAGAATGCTCGTTCTCTTTCTGCAGAGGTACACTACTAGTATGGATTTCGTACAGAAATTTGAACGACAGTGTGGCTCCCAGGCCAGCGTGAAACGGTTAAGATCTCATCCTTCTTACCACAGCTTTAACAACAAATGGAATTTGCCCGTTTATTTTCAAATAAGGTTAGTATGTGTTTTTTTGTTCACTCTTTCAAAAGCAGAGTTCAGTCACAGCAAGGTGATCGGGCTTAGGGTCAGATCTCCTCATGTTCAAAGTTTCACTTGTCAACAAAAATCATGGTCAAGTCAAACTAAGAATGTAATTACGAAGTCTAGTAACTGTTTTATATATCTTTCAACAATTTAGCAAAATCACAGCCAACTACTCTTTGATATGTACTGTGTTGTAGTTACACTGAATTTGATATGCTACTCATGAGACTTTCAGGAACAGATCTAGGTAAGTCTTGAAATCTTGTTTCAAATTCTTGTTCTCCAGTGTCCCTGGAACTAAACTGTATGTTGAAGGATGCTCCTTGTGCAAGTCCAGAGGAATACTTACTATGAGGGAAGAAGTCTTTCTTCTTAGAATTAGAGTTAAAAGACTTGACAACTTGTAGCTTTTTGAGATCTAGCCATGTTTCTGACGTCATCCTTTTTATCTCACCGGACGTACTCTGCAAAGTGCTGGGTCTTGTAGTGTTGCCCTCCCAAAGACTGCCCTTTTTCTGAGGAGCCAAGTAAAAAGTTTTAGCTTACTTTTCCAGCAGGTCTGATGTACCTGTAGTATTACCTTTTACAGGTCTTGCAGCTAGAATAGACCAGAGAGACCCAAGAAAGCTCCATTTTAATTCTAGTAATGCTAGAATTTTAATGAACAAAATAGAATGTAAAACCATGTTTTTAGGAAGTGTAGTCTACACATCTGATTTTAGGGCTGGATAGCAAGCCTCCAGGCAAGAAAGAGAACCGTTGATGAAGTCTGCTATGACCTGAGTGTGTTGTGTGTGACCTGTCTTGGTCCAAAGCCTTCTGAGTCTCACGAAAAAAAAAAGAGAACTTCCAAAAGAGAGGGAAGAGAAATTTATGTTTATTTTTAACCTGGATCGCTTTAGTGGCCGTTTTCATTGCATGATTCTATAACTGGCAATAACAATACAACCGTAGCCGCATTTATAGAGTTTCTTTAATCCAGGATAAATGTACATTGCTGTTGAAAAATTCCATCCAGGAGTCTTATGAGTGCTGGAGCTAATACAAGATAAGTGACAGGAACACGGGGCTGGGAGCAGGGTCTTAGTGTTTTGGTGGTTCACTGCATTTTGTAAAACGGTAGCCCCAGCCTCTGACATCCCAGTTTGGTTTTTTTCTTGCATGTCTGTTCCAGCAGCTGTGTAGTGAACTGATATGAGGATCTGTTACCTTGGGCAAAAAAAGAATCATAGAATCATAGAATGGCTTGGGTTGGAAGGGACCATCACAGGCCATCTAGTCCAACCCCCCTGCGGTGAGCAGGGACACCTGCAACTCGATCAGGTTGCT
>JAVKLA010000049.1:11863502-11907847 GCA_034782735.1 Sagittarius serpentarius
ATATTAAACAGTACTGGTCCCAGTACAGACCCCTGAGGGACACCACTCGGCTCTGGTCTCCATCTGGACATTGAGCCATTGACCACTACCCTCTGGATGTGACCTTCCAGCCAATTCCTCAGCCAGGCTGACGTTCAGTCAGTTTCTCCAAACCACTTAACTGAACAAATATTCGTGCTGGCCCAAGTGAAAGGGCAGGAGTGCTCACTACAGTAGCAGCGTTGAGTGCACAGACTAAACGTGTCCATGGAGCTGTAGCCACTATGAACCTTTTAACAGATGTATATCATTAATAAGGCTGTGAGTCTGCCCCAGTTGTTTCAAAGTGCAGCTTTTCAGACAAGTGAACACTTAATAAAGCCGTGATACTCTTGCTCATAAAATTGAAATGGGGCTCCAGCATATTCTTTATGTTTTAAAATGTTCTTTCCCATTAGGTATTTTGAGCTTTGACCAATTAAAAAAACTTTTCAAAAAATAATTGTTCCTTTAATCCAAGATTACTGTAAATCTAAATGGTGCACTATTTCAGTAAACGATTGGGTAAGAGCAGCTGGTTCATCTTTCACTGTATTATTCCTATGTATTGGAATAATCTGATAACTTTCAGAAGTACCCATGAATTCTTCAGTGCACAACTGTGAAAAAATACTGATAGAAAGGCTTACAGATTTTTATGATGCACATAAAAGCAAGAAAGGGAAAACCTGTGACAATAGAACTTTCTATAGGGGAGCTTAAAATGATAGCTTTGTTTTAGCATTTAAAGGGAAGACCTGATTAAAGAAGAATTTTCTGCAACTCTTTCTTGACAATTTGTAGATAAGGGAAATGCTATGTTGTTTATCCAATATGCTTTAAACATGGAAAAGTATCAGAGGTTTAATATTGTTTGCTGTTATACCTAAAAAACTGGGGAGGCGGGATTTTTTTTTTACTTTTCTGAGGGATGTATTTTTAAAAAGGGGGTGAAGGTATCCTGTGAGGAACTATTGATTTTTATCAGGTACAGAATTGTTTGCAGAACCTTATGCCACTGTTCATTAACAAACATGTAGAAAGCTGAAGCCTCCGGTGTCACGTGACATATCTGAAGGTCAACTAAAGCAAGTGTGAGACAACGTGTTCACTTTTAGTTTAAAAACAGTAACAAAACAAAAAGCTTCACTCCTCAAAAAAGCTGAGGACTTGACACTCCGTGAGCTATAATTTTGATAGTGTTTGCAACCGTGACTTCAATAATTTCCCAAAGTATAAGCTTCCTATGTGCCTGTAAAATATCAAAAGTTCTCTTCCAAGTGTTTGAATGTTGGTCTGGTTTATATCCCAATTTATGCTGGGCAAAAATAACCCCATGTCTATAATCTGTGTATGTGCATTGATAGCACATTGAAATAATATTGAAATAAACATAGAAAAAATGTTTAGGGATCAATTTAAGCAATTGTTGAATTGTAATATTCAAAACTTTTCTGTCTCTCAGATTCAGAGAAATAGCAGGGGCCTTAGAAGAAGCACTTTCAGATACACTCGAGGAAGCACCAGGTAAACTTTTATTGCAAAAAAATAATTTCTCTATTGTGAAGCAGTCAGTGGTATAAGTAGCAGCGATTACTGTCTGTCTGTTGAGTATTTAGTAACATGCATCCTGCAGGTTCACATGAGCTTTCTGTTTTCTGATGACCTGATTAAACAGTGTAATACATTTTTATAGAGAAGATAATATGAGAGTACTGGTCAGTGGTCACTTTACTTACTAAAAACACCCCTTTTGGCAGCAGCCATTATTAACATATTTGTGGAACTATCCCCCCAGAGCAAGAAGAAACTAAATTGGCATTTGGCATCCTCTAAGTGACAACCAAAAGGCTATGCTGTGTTATTGGGGCATATTTTTCTTAATTGTTGTAGGGCTATGTAGAGGCAAAAATGGCTCTCTCTTGGTAGCATTCAGGCTTGCTATGGTTTATAGTGTTGGTGTCTGCTCCAAAACCATACATTGATTTATGAGCAGATGAGGAGGTATGCACAGGAAGGATTAGAGGGGAAGGGAAAACCTGGTATATTCATTAAAAGTATACTGTAATCAGAAAAACTTCAGTTAACAGAGTAAATACTTATGAAGAAGGCAGCTAAGAGTCACGTAAATATGTGTGTCTGCGCTCTCTGAAGACAGCAAGGAGAAAAAAATTCCTAATGGAGACGAAATGCATAAATCCTACCACTTCAGGGCGTTTGCCTGGAACTTGCAGACGCATTCCTTAGCTCTCTAATTGTATGCTATAAAATGTTAGTGCATGAACTGCTTTAAAAGTAGTTAGTTTAAATATGGATATTCCTACTGTGTTTTAAATAAATATTTCTAGCAGGTATCTCAGATATAACTGTGACAGGAGCAGTAGTTTAGTCCTAAGACAGTATTACTGTTAAGGCTGGCAAGCACATCTAATATAACTTCTTCCTAAGTCAGCCAAAAATAATGCTGGAAACGTTATCTCCTGAAGTGGATTATTTGGCCAAGCTGTTCCTGCCTTTGTTGCAGGCAAGTTCTCATGTGTTGCTTGTGCCTGCACAGCTACAGCAAGACTTAGTGGTATTGGAAATCTAAAGCAATGAGGAGCAAATATTTTAAGAGTTTGTTTCAGACAATGCTTAATAAATCCTCTTTGCTATCTTTGTGATTGTGTGTCTTTGGAAGATTTCTCTATTTTTACTTCTGTTGTTGTTTTGTTTTGTTTTGTTTTTTAAATCTCAGGTAATGCAATTACATACTGATGTTATAGCTTTTTAAAATGTGCTTTGGAACTTGACCTTTGTTGTCTGATTGTTTCTAGCGGGCAGCTCGTACTGTCTTTTGGCCACTCACATGGTCTGGATGAGTCTTCTGAAGTGCTGGTCAGATCAAATGTTTTTACCATTATTAGCACACCGTCTGTGGAAACTTAGTCTGCAAATTTTGGCACGCTACTCTGTGTTCATTGGTGAGGTAAGAGAACAGCATGCTTACCGTTTTGGTGATTAGCTATGTCCATCAATAAGAGACTCTTTGAAACAAAGTATGTGACCTCTTTTTAAGCATTTTTTTCCTTAACTTAACACTCTTTAACAAGAACACTTTCAGCCAGTTTGTGAGTTTGTTTTATAAAAAGTATCACTGCAAAATATGTTATTAACCACCAGTTTCAGTGCTGCTGCAGTATTATTGCCTGATGGTTGCCAAGGCTGTACTTCCATGTATGCTTAAGGCTGCCTCTGCTGCTGAAAGAAGTAGCTATAGTCTCTTGATTTTGTTCTGTCTGTGTAAGTGTTTACTTGTTGATACAGTGAAAGAGGTTGTGAAACTAAGCCAGGTGAAAACTAACCCCACCAAAAAAAAAAAAAAAACCACAACCAAAAAAAAAACCCCAAAAACAAAGGGGGTAAGTTAATCCGGATCAGTTGCTCAGTGTTGAGACTGTAAGACTGGAAGGTTCAGGGGCAACTGACTCAACATCAAGGATTCCCTGCTTCTGAGCAGGAGAGGTTGTGCTTTGCTCTTCTACTCCCTGCTCCCAGCTGTAAGTTCCCCCGTTTCTTGTGTCATAGGACAGCAGAATAGAATAATTGGGTTTTAAAGGGACGTCTGGAGGTCACGTGGTCTCCCAATTTCTTCTCAAAACAGGGCCAGCTTAGATAAGGTTGTGCAGAGCCTTTTCAAGTTGAATTTTGAGTATATCCAAATATGGTGATTTCGCACCTCTCTGGGAACCGTGTTTCAGTGACTGACCACTTTTACCTCACATTTGATCAGAATTTCCCTTGCTACAGTCCATGTCCATTGCATCTTACTCTGTCACTGTACCTCAAGGAAAAGTCTGATTCCCTCTTCTCTATACGTGCCCCTTAGGTAGTTGAATAGAGCATTAAGATCTCCCTTTATCCTTTTCTTAAGACTCAGTGACTTGGTTCTCTCAGCTAAATTGGCTCATGAAAAGTACTGATAAGTACCAGAGTTAAAACAGAGTAGTTGAGTGAAGCATGTGCCTGACAGCAGAGGGCTTGAGGAGGTGGGAGAAAGGGGTTATTTGACAGCAGTGAGCGGTTATAGTTTTTGTATTCCAGCATATGAAAACAAACTGTATTTCTGCAAAGCAGATAATGATCAAATTTTTGGCCTTGCACATTCCTCCAGTGCAGTAGTTCATTTGAACACCACACAGGTGAAATTTGCTGTAGGACTGGACTGCCCTCTGCTGTAGTGACAAATTTGCTCCAAATCATCCAATTCCTTAGTGCACCAAAACCTGTTTTAAAAATATCTTTTTTTAAGGTAATTTAGGAATGCCAGTACCCCTTGTAAGTGTGGCATTCTGATGCTGAGAACTTACAAACCCTTTATAATACTGGGTTTTGTTGTCCAACTTTAAACTGCCTTCACTGTTGCTAGGGTTCACATGTCAATTTGATGTTTCAGGTTTCTCTAAGGCCCATTTCCAGTGAGAATATGAAAGAAAGCAAAAAATCAGTGCCAGCTGGTAGAAAGGAATCTTCTGTAAGCCTCAACCCTAGTGAGGACCAAGGGAACGGGTCTTCGCCAGAAAGCCAGACGTTGCCTTCTGTATCTAGTACTCAGTTGGTGTATGTTGCTGCAGATCTGGACAAACTACAGGATCAGGTTTGTGCTTGTGACTTTACTTAGAAAATAGTCTTTGTTGCTCTACATGCCAGTATTGTTTGGCATCTTATTAAGGACATTAAATTGTTTAAAATAATGTGCCATAAAGCAGGTTTTTTTATCTTAAATGCTAAAACTGGAATAGTCTGATATAGAAAATATCACCTGAAATAAGTGGTCTACTCTGTACTTACTTGGAATGGCAGATTACAGAGAAAACACTTTGGGTATTCAAACTCTTTTTATCAGTAGCTGCTGGACTTAACCCCTGAAATAATAGGTTTCTGCTCATTTTTGGTGCAAAGCATCACTGTGCCGGAGTCTTACCTTTGCTAGTAAAATCTCTGTTGCAGCATGGAGTGTGGTGCAGTATTCAGTTTTAATATTATGTTCTCTTTAAAATGTTTACTGGTTTTAGTCTTTGAGGTTGAAAACGGTTTTATCATCATGATTATACTTTACTAATGATCCAGAATCTTGAAAAGAGATGAATGATACTAATTTTCTTCCAGTAGGGATGACTTCTATGTATTTTTTGTCAATAAGGCTGAAATTTCTGTAATTTGTGAAGTTGTAAGTGGCATCTGGGTTGGTAATATTTTGTCAATTCTAATTACTTCCTCTGAGGACAGTAATAAGGTAGGGGATTTAGTGCGTAGGCCTTAATTTCCATTAATATTGTATTCTTCTAGTACTGGTTTCCCATAAATGCAGTAAAAATGTAGAAAAGGCTGAAGGTGTGTTTTGATGCACTGGAAACTTCAAGAATGTAGGAAAAGTAATTAAAATACGTTTATAACATGACTGTATCTCTTTTGGTTTTTTTTTGTTCAGATTCCTGACATCTTAGAAATGATTAAACCAAAACTTGAAATGATTGGCTTCAAGAATGTATCTTGTATTGCAGGTAAAGCTGAGAGGCTGAATTCAGTCTCTTTCCTCTTTCTTCCAAATCCTCTCTGCCTGCCAAGCGAACACAATCAGCTTTTACACACATTCATTATTTACAATGAAAAATTCGAAAATACTAATGTTTTCATTACTCAATGAAGCTTGCTTTAGGTTTAAATTGTTAAACAGAAACTGTTTTGAACAGACGTTGAGTCTTGAAAATGTTTGATTATAATTTAGTGTGAAGTGCTTTGGGTTTTCAGGGGAGGTGTTGGGGGGGCTTTGGCGTTCGTTTTTTTTGTTGGGAAAGTTAACTTGTCATTGTCCAGTAATTAAGATGCTTGTCCAGGAAGTGGGGGACCTTAGATGAGGAGATTCATATCCTATCTTTAAAATCCTACTTGTAAAGGAAATGAGGAAGAAGTAAGGAGAGGCTTTCTATTATCCAGTTGAAACTAAAATATTTTTCTAAAAAGCTTTTTATCTCTCTGGCCTGATGAACCATGTAAGGAGGAGAGTTATCCGAGTTTCATACTTAAATACCTTAAGTTAAGAGGACAGAAGCGATTAAGTATTTTAGCCTCTCTTTTTCTGTGTTGTTGGTTTTTTTTATCTGATCATTCTTTATGTGAAACGTGGAGTCTGATTTTAATTTAGTAATTAAAGCTAGGCCTGTAGCTGGGTGAGTGAACTAGTCCCTGTCTTCAAGTACAGCCAGAAGTTCTGCGCTGTGAATTCCACTTAAATCTCTAAATCAGCATTATTGGTAGATGTGCAAGTCCCGAAGAGAAGTAGGAGCTTGTGCACATCCCCCACGCAGTAGATAGCCTGCTGTCAATCACAGCTTTGAGTTGAGCATGTTCCATTCACTCCATAGGGAATTTAGGTGCTGTGAGAAAGAATTTCATGAGCATATTTTCCTTGGTAGGTTGGAGCCTTTTGATTCAAGCCCCTTGCTACATTGGTAATACTGAAAAAACTATGAACCTGGGGAATGTTACTTCTCTTTCCTTCCCTCCATCTGTTTTTCTGTCCGAGGAATGGTTGATGTTACTGGTGATGTTTTATAAATCGCTGGTGTGTATTTACTAAGTGTCCTATATTTGACACCAGCAGCCATCTAGGAGAGTAAGAGAGATTGGGTTGATGGCAGAGTTCACATAATTTATGTTGTGATTGGGCAGGGTAGCTCAGTTTAAACTTTAGCATTTTTACTTCAATAGGAGCCTTGGAAGACTCAAAGACTTCTTTATCAGCCTGCGTGCCTGCCTTGAATAACAGGATTATCCAGGATCTGAGTGAGTCCTCCTTTGCTTACCTGAAGAGTGCACTGGAAGTTCCAAGATTGTATAGGAGAACCAACAAGGTCAGCGCTGGTTACAGATGAAAAAATAAATCTCAGAAAGGCCTATGCTAAGAATGCTAACCAGGTAGTACGTTTATGAGTTCTTCAGGCTTGTCCGTATCTGCTTGACAGTCAAGAGCCCTATTAAATACCTTGAGGTAATTTAGTGATTTACTGTTTACCTCATTGCAAAGGAAAAAAAAAAATTGTATTTTCAAAATTTTAGGTAGGGTAACAATGATGAGAGCACAGGCCTGAGACAGAAGGAAGGGCAAGGAGTAGAACGGTTGACGTGCTAAAGAAAAAGGGTTGATGAGAATAAATGTGTTTCCTTCATGTCATAGCGTGTACCGTAAGATGCAATGCTGCTCAGCGGCAGGCTTCTTTTGATAGGATGACTCTTTTGCCTGCTGTGTCAAGAAACTTCTTCCCAGTGAGCTAGCTGCTTGGATTTGATTCAAGAAGTATCTTGCACAGAAGGAACAAGATGAGAATGGCTAAAAAGAGTAATTTGTTGAGAAACTAATAAAAAGTAATGGTAAAATACAGTGCTGTTTTACTATGACTTACCTTTGCCAGTCTGTCTGCAGAGCTGTGTTGGTAGTTAGCTTGGTGTCATTTGGGCAACAAGGAAAAGTGTGAGTAGTGGGAACCACAGACTTACTACATCCTTGCCTAATTTGAACACAGAAGGCAGGCTGAAATGGTGCAAGGCCACCATTCTTTCCCATTCAGCCCCCTGCCCTTGTTCTCTCTTCCTACTTGTTTGTGGGGTGGTTTTGGTTGGGGATGGGGCGAGGGTTGCCTTGGCTCACCAAAATCAAAAGCACTTTCCTGGCTATCACAAAGAAACTGTGCTGCCACCAGCAACACTGTACTTTTTCAGTGGCTAAATGCAAAAAATTAGAGCTGTTAAGGCTGCTTTCTTCAAGAATATTAAGTTTTCCTTGGGTGCTAAACATTTAGGGTAAGCTGGAAGAGAAATTGTTCCTAGGGGAGTAGTTTATTACTTCAGTTTATGACTAGGGTTTCTCACTCTCTTAGTTTTAAGGACGTACTTAATTGGAAATTGTATTTAAAAAACAGAAACAACGTCAAGGGTAGTAAGTTCATCGATGTAGTGACTAGATTGTTCTGTCTTTAACAAAGAATATTTTTACTTAAGGAAAGAGTAGAACAAGGTATGTTAAGTCCAAGGAGGATGAAAAACCCAACAACCCTACGCTGCTTAGCTCAGTTATCTGAAAGCAAACTCTGCATAGTGATTCAGTGGACTGCCATCATCTCTCAGTTGTCCATGGGATGTTTAAGCAGATGGTGGGCTAACTGTGCCAAAACAAAGACGTAGGATGTGGCATTGCTAGCTTGAGCTCTGTACTCCACAAGTGTGACTGCATCGCTTTCTTGGCCATCAGTCTAACTGGCTTTGTGTGGTGCAAAGCCTGAACTGATAAACAGGAGGGAGACGACTTGGGTAGAGAAGGTACTTTATTAGAGTCGTGTTAAGTTCTGGCAACTTTATTTTTATTATGTTCTAATACTTTGATTTTTCAGCAGAATTCAGAATTTGTCAGGAGGATAGTCTTTGCAGGAATCGGATGTGCAAAGACTCTTTTGCTTGACCAAGTTCTAAGATTTGGAACTCTTAAGAGGTTAATGAGGTATTTCAGGTGTCAGATTTTGTGTACCCTGGACATGTTCTGTTGCTTTGCCGTGCATGAGGTTCACCCAGACTATGTGTGGATCATCCCTGGAGAGATGAAGCATTCTGCAACCACAACTAGCTGAGAAGATAGTGAGGGGCTATTAGTTATCCCAAAAGCGTTCTTCTGGAAAATATACTGAGGGAGCAGGATGGTATAAGAACAGAAGGAACAATGCCTTCAGCTTAGTGAAGTGTAGTACAAAACAGTAGGTATTTTAACAGAGGTCTAATAGTCTGTTGTGGATGCTGAGTCTGCTCAGCTTCATCTGAAATCAGTGTGAGCAGAAAGTGCATTCAGGATCATGCGCTGATAATAGGAGTGGGCTGGCTGGCACATGCATCCCTCAGAAAGCTTTGGTCATTTTGAACCTTGTTCTATATTATATCACATTGTGTAACACTACTGAATGATTTTGTGATGGTGTCTTTCCTCTGTATGATGACCGCTTCATTGATTTGTTGTGAACGGAGTATGTATCTCTTTGCTTTGGTGCAGGCTTAGCATTTTATTATATGGGCTGGAATTCGGTGTTGATACTTTCAGTAAGTAAGTTACTGGGTTTCTTCCCCACCTTGTTTCCCTGTCATCTACCAGGAGGTGCCAACTAAAGCTTCACCTTATGTTGATAGTGCTCTCAAGCCCTTCTACCGACTGCAGAATGAATACAAAGATACATTGAAGCAGCCAATGGTTCATCAGTGGTTGGAAGGTGCCCTCTCTGAAAGCACGCAAAAGTAAGAGAACCCTACAGAACGTTCTTTCCATTAATTAAAAACTCCAGTGTCCTTTCAATGGGCACAGGAAAAAGCCACAACACTACGAATTAACACAACTGTAAAGAAAACAAGAATATACCCCTCTTTCAGCTGGGTATATTTCTCCAGATTTACTCTGGTGTTTTGTGTTCAGCAAATGAAAAGCAGGGCAGGGGATCCAGAGACCTGGCTTCTGCTCAGTTCTCTGCAAACCGAGACGTTGTGGATAGGGCATTTGAAAAATTGTTTAGCTCTAGTAATGCAACAGTGAACTAAAAATTTGTATTTTGTTTCAGAATTGACATAAGACCTTAACCTCATGTTATTTTCAGTCAACAATGGTCAAATTTTCAAGAAACTCGAGTTTCCTTTGACTTTTTTAATGTATGTAATGATGATCCAACTTTTTAGTGGGTTAAAAAAAAAAGCGTTGGATTTTTTTTTAACTGCTGAAGAGCTAACTGTTCACAGTTTAATAAGGCAGTCATAAAGCAATACCTTCTTTAGTAGATCTTCTGTTTCCTAGTTAGCTTCTGGAGGACTTCTTGAGCATGAATATCCACCTGAGTTCAGTTCCTTAATGGATTTTGTTTCCATCTGTTTGTCTAGCTGTATTTTAAATTCATACGGCTGTGGGGTGTTGCATTCTGCGAGTTCAACCAGTTAAACTGTGTAACATGAGAAAGCAATACTTGATATTGTTTGGAAGTTCTTCCAGATAATTTCACTGGATACCCCCTACTTCTTGCATTGTGGACAATTTATTCCTTGTGCCAGCTGTAATTTTTTTATATCTCTGTAATCTTGCTTCAGACTAAAGAGTCCCCTTAGCCTATTTTGATGTTTCTTTCCTCTTCCCATCTTTATAGTTGTTGTTTGCTGGTTTTCTTTGTCCTTTCTGGTCATAGATGGTATGGTCAGAAGAGTCCGTGCAGGTTAAAGTGCGATGCTGTGATTTCTGTCTGTCCTTACATGGTTTCCCTAATAATTCTTAGCATCTTGTCGTGTCTGTTGACTGCTGCTGAGCATTGGATTGATGTTTTCTGAGAATTAGCCACGTAATACTCAGGCTTTTAACTGTAGCCAGAACGTGAGTTCTTGCCTGCCCTTTGCCTCCTTATCCCTCCCTTCTGCTCCGCTTCTGGCACCTCTCAGGTACTTACTAATGCCCAATGCATCTGCAGCGCTTTGCACGCACTTTTTTGGTTATTCAGAATAAACTTAAAATTATAAGACAATTGTGACACTCAAATATTCACCAACTGTCCTTAAAATTATTCTTAAGTATTTTGGACAGGGCTGAGCATAGATTGGTCTGGATTCCATTGGTCACTTCCATTTTGCACAAAACCTGCTTTTTCAAGCTTGGTGTCTCTTCTTTTAACCAGTTGTTAGTCCGTAAAAGGAAGCTTATTCTTAACCCACAGCAGTTGTGTTTAAGTAACATTGCTGAAGGACTCCAAAGATTTCTGGAATGTCAGGTCTTATGCTTGTACAGCTAAAATATCTTAGAGTGAATTCTTGTCTGTCTGTCTACCTACCTGGCTGTGTCTAGTAAGCCTTGCTTTTAAAGCTTCAGTAAATCTGGTGACACCACACAAAGTAAGTAGCTGTTCTGTAGTTCCTTGGATCCAGCCAGAGTTTTTTTCCCCCCGAAAAGCAGTTTCTCACCTTCCGTGTCAGCATTTCCAAAACCAACTTAAGTGCTAGGTTAAACACAGTGGTAGTGGTTAAACACGGCTGAGATTGGCAGGTTCATCTGTTAGTTCCTTAGAATTTTCTGTTCAGTTCTGTTTTCATGATTTGTTGTTACTATTTTCATTAGTTTGTTTTAAAATGTCTTATCCTCACTGAAGAAGAGAAGAGGCAAGGAAACTGAATTTCTTAAATGGAGGAATATTGTAGTTTCTTCATTGAGAATGCAGGTGTAAGTAATTAATTTAGTTTCCTGCTGTGACACTATCTTCTTGCATTCAAATGAGAAAAACAGAAAAGAGCATAAACTGGTAAAAAATCGCTGAGGACTAAACTTGCTTGAATGGTAGAAGAACTTCAAAGTATAGCAGAAGTAGGAAGTCTTCACAAGCGAGTGGGACTAGGAAATTCCAAGGTGTGAAAAGAGAGCAAGGTGGACTTTTATTGGTATACTTTTACTTTTTGTAGAATCGTATCTTGAAACAGCTTCCATGGCACTGGCAAGCACTTTTTCTATAGCCGTTCCTGTCTAATTATCCCTTAAAAAAGCTTGCCTGCTTTCTGTTGCCTCCCCGTTTAAAAGTAAGCATCGGGAAGATTCTTTCACCTTTCTTAATTCTTACAGTAGTTGTTTGATTATGGATCCTCTGATTTCCTGTTGTTGCTTTATTTTTCTCTTCTTAGCTGTTCTTAACAACTTGCTGTCCTGGGCATCTGTTAGTTAATTTATATAATGATATGCCTTTCCCATTTAGGCATGGGATTTCAGCCCATAAGGCTTTTGGAACTTTTGCCAATTAGTTGATTTGTTTACCTTGTTTGATTCTGTACTTTCTTTAATGTGGATCCCAGTGTGTGGAAGTGGTGTTTTATTCCACCTATACTATTTCTAACTCGGCATTACTGTTCTTCTGACTTTTCCTGCCAGCTTTCTGAGAGTCACATTTAGATCAGTTTCTTCGTTTTAGAAATAGGCATTTCTGACTGGTGTGCACTTGCATGCTCTCATATACATGTATGCTTCTATAACTTGTCTAAAACTATGTATTTTTTGGTCTGTCAGGCTGTTATTCTTGTCCTGCTTGTGAAAGGAATTTTACTTAGTGCTCTTTTGGTTGTAAATAGAGGCTGATTCAGACTGTTTAAAATTGAGCAATTGCATTCCTTGGTCTCCGTTGAGTTCAGACATCTTGAGCACGTCAAAAATGTTGTGATGAGAAGGAGGATTCAACACTGAATGGTAATCTTCAGATTGACCTCTAGAACTAATGTTGGAAATACTGATTAATAGATAATGCTGGA
This sequence comes from Sagittarius serpentarius, assembly GCA_034782735.1. Classification (NCBI taxonomy): domain Eukaryota; kingdom Metazoa; phylum Chordata; class Aves; order Accipitriformes; family Sagittariidae; genus Sagittarius; species Sagittarius serpentarius. The sequence goes on from JAVKLA010000049.1 coordinate 11,875,851, forward strand.
AACATAAGTAGCTTCCTTGCAAGTAAACCCATTACTCCCAGCATTGTTCAACGTTTTTCTCAGGGCCAGTGATGTACTGATGTGTATCAAGTAAGCTTTTCTGTAAAAGTGTAATTTTTCTTCTTTCTCATTAATACTCCTTAATGTAGGTATTATGAAACTGTATCTGATGTGCTAAGTTCTGTTAAGAAAATGGAAGAGAGCCTAAAAAGGTTGAAGCAAGCCAGAAGAACCGCAACTTCAAACCCTGTTGGTACAAATGGGGGCATGAGTGATGATAACAAAATTCGACTGCAGCTGGCCCTAGATGTTGAGTATTTTGGAGAACAAGTAAGTTATGAGAAACAGGTTTGTTTACTATTACTACTGCTTTTGGAAGGGAGTCAGATAGAGGAGGAAAGGGAAGCTTGCCTTACTGTTTTGGTCTTGAAAGCTTTGTTGGTGTGGTTTTGGTTTTGGGGAGTTCTGCAGTGTTTTTTCACATCTGTGTAATGGAGGTGACTTGAGACCTTGGTGATTGTAGATACCACTTGAGCAATGCATGCTTTCCAGTCCTTTCTTATACACGTGCAAAGCTAGTATTTCTTGCTGTTCAGAATTCAAGTACTACTTAGGTGCTTAGCAGCGCAAAGAAGAAATGCTGTGTGGACAGATCAGAGGGCAGGGCCCTTCCTTAGCTCTGATGGAAACATCTTCATGGCCCTGCTTTTGTTTGCCTTCTCTCCGGGTGTTTCCAGCCTTGAGTTACTGCATAGTCAAGGGTCTGTTCCCAACACCTTTGAAGATGTTAGCCTTACTTGTCGTGCTGTGTAACTGTAAGTTCCTTTCAGTGCCAAATATGAAACCTTTAAATAACAAAACAAATAAAAGAATATTATTCCAGGAAACGCGTGCAGTAGCTACATCAAATTGTGTAAGCATAGTGTTCTGAAAATTATATATAGAAATAAACAAACTTCCAAGTGTGAGTCCGTATCATTTGTTGCCACGCAGTTGTCATCAGTCTTGTTTAAGAGCAGATGCTGTTCATGCATTTTAACAGGTAGGTAAAGTCTGCCTCTGTGTGAGCAGATGCTTTTCTCGTATCGGAGACTTACCACAAAGGAAGATGATTTAGGTGGAAGTATGGAAGTCTTACTAACAAGAACTACTATTCGGCAGGTTTTGGCTGCGGTTGGGCTTTTATTCTTTTATTCCTATTATGTGCGCTGACATCACTGCAATGGGAATTTAAGCTGAACTGGGATAGATTATTCATAATCACCTAGGAGCTATTTTGGTACATGTGAACATTATAAAGAGTTCCAGCAGCAAACACCTTTTCAGAGTCACTTCATTATGGTTTTATTTAGATCCAGGTTTTTTCTTTTTCAGCGCAGTCTTAGTTTTCTCATGGCTGTATTTTTCTAATTGTCAGAGCAATAGATTTCCTGGGTAAGAAATGACTCGTAGCAACCTCTCAGTTTGTAGAGTTGTTTTCATCCCCCAGGAAGTCAAGGCTAGAACCATAGGCTCTTGCAGCCTGTTCAAATGCTTTCATTACCATGCTGTTGGCTGTTCTTGGTTGTATTCATGTTTATCTTTAAAGTTTTGCCCAGAAACCTCATTTGGGGTTTGAAGAAATTTCAGTTGAAATCAATGCATATAAAAACAAACTTGCAGCCAGGTTTCTCTTTCTGACTGTTTCATTGGAAAACTTCCAACTGGCTTTAGTTACAAGTTGCCTAGAAGATGGTTAAATATTTCCCTGCAAGATGCTACATTAACTGGAAAGACTTAACTGAGCAAAGTCGGATACAAATTGTTTTTTTAGTGTGCACTATATGCAGTTGTGAATTTTGCTACGTATTGATGCAAGATAAAACATATACTTTGCTAAATGTTTTAAGTAGAATAATTAGTGAGCTTTTGATGTTTTAAAGAAATTGATGTTTCTTCTGTGTCTTTTTAGATACAAAAGATGGGACTGGAAGCAAGCAGCATAAAAAGCTTTTCAGCCCTTACAGAGCTGGTTCTAACTGCCAAGGATCAGGCTACAGCGGAACAATCCTAGATGTTTTTGAAAGCATGTGACTGAAGATAAACAATGTCCCTAAAAGAAAGGGAGAGAATTTAACTCTTCTTTATTTTACCAAATAAGTAGCAATGAAGTGCTTCCTAATGTATCTCGAGCAACAAATCAGTGCATCTTCTGTCAAGATAGGCTTGTTTCACCAAAAGACTGAGAATTTATCCTAGTTTTCCATTATATGGAAAGCAATCAAAAGTTCTAAACTTTCTACTGTAGAATAAAAGTGGAAGAAAATGGGGTTTTATTTTTGTTGTACATCTTAAAATGTAGAAGAATGAACTTATATGATGAAAATACCATGTAATAAATTGTCTTTCTAACTTTTGATGTCCCATATGTTTTTGAATCAAATGTATTCATTGATGGCTGTCAAAAGCTTTCAAAGGGACTTCATTCCAGCTCTTCCGGAATAAAGGAAGTGCTCACAGGAACAGGAGTCTGCTATTTCTTGTTACCACTTTACACTTAACCTGCTTTCCCTCACCATGGGATGTGGTTAGCTCTTGTTTGGATTTTGAATGTTTTCATTTTACCGATTTATTTTTTTCATGGACCTTGTTGGTGAAAAGTGCTGCATAAAAAAAGCTCTTAAAGTACTTTAAATTTCAAAAATAATTTCTGCTGTCAGTATCTAACTTACTGGCCGTTACATTCAGGCTACCTGTTTTCTTCAAACTAAAACTCACTAAGCTAGAATTTATTCAGAGTTGGCGTATTTCTGATTTGTATTATATTGTCTGTCAGAGTTCAGAGGAATATTTCGCCTGAATACATGTAGAATTCTTGTAACTTCAAACCTAGTTCCTTCAGTACGAGGTGCATCTTTATATAGCAGGAAACTTGAAAGTGTTACTAGGGTTTTAAATGGCAGAAGGATTAACAAAGAGCTCTCTTGCATCTAGAGTGATTTGCCTTTTGACACTTCTCTTTTATATGTGAGGGACAGGTAATAGTCTGGGGACAGGAGGAGGTGAATTTGAGGCTTTCAGATGAGAGAATGCCCTGTGTGAGTGAAGGAAGGTTTTGTTTGTAGTTTTGTTTCCTCTTTTGTTTTTTTTACCCTGTGAAATTTAACACTGGAATTCTAGTTCATGTTTATTAATTAAAAATACCCATTTCTTCCAAAAGTGTTTAGAGAGCTTGGATCTTAATGGGGGAGCCAAAGATGATGCAAATCTTCCAGGTACTTAGAGGTAACGGAGTTGGTAGCACGTGGCTGTTACGTAGTATTGAAGTTGTAGTGAGCAAACCTTTCAGAGCATTAAGACTTTTATTCCTCATTGTTGGAGAACTGACCATATTTTAGTTGAGAAGGCACAACTATGTGATCACTGTGCTGTTGAAGCGATTAGAATAGGTGATTATTACAACTTCCCTAAAATTAATTTTATGAAAGGGGGCAGTGGGGAAAGTACTACTGCTTAAAATTATGATGATGGTTCTTGGATTTAATCTGATTAACAGAGAGCAGGATTTGGCTCTTATAATTTGCTTAACGTCTCTCTGTCCATGGCAATGTATACAGTTGAGAGAGCATCCAAATTTATTGCTGCAAACAGCAAAGTGAACCGACTTGCCGGGTGTCAGATCTGTTTGCCTCATTCAGTGACACGGAGATCTGCAGCCAGCCAAGGACTTAGGTACGCACTGCTGAAGGAGTGTAACCCTTTCTGCTTATGCACAAGAAGTTTGACTGTATTATATTTTTTCCGGGCTTCTAGTTGATGAACCTAGGAAGCTTGGTGTCCCTGCATCCCTTTGTTTGCTTTTATTACAAGTCAGGAGCAGAGGCGTCTTGCTACCACTAGCTACTGTTGTTTTCAGCAATGTTTTCTGATTATAAAATGAACGTGTAAGTTGTAGTCTGAGACTGTGGTATTGTAAATGCATTGTGCAACTTCTTATTTTGGAAGGTGTGTATCTAGAAGTTTAAATTTCTGTAAGAGCTGTCACAAAAGTAGCAGATTCTGAGATCTGCCCATACTAGCGATTGAAGATAGAACAGCTTTGTTTGTATCCTCCAAAACCAGGGAGAAGGATGCAATCTGTGTACCAAAGCAAAAAAAAGGCAGGAAAAGGTCACTTGCCCTTTTGTTGGATGTGATTTCCCACACCTTCGTGCAGGAACACCGCTTCCTACTTGTCATCGGCAGCTCGCTGAGTATACAGGCTAAATTCTGTTCTTTTCTGCTGAAGACCAGCTTTAATTTCAGGGCAGGAAATAACATTGTGTAGCAAATCAAAATTATTGAATGGTCCTATGATTGCTGTAAATGTCTACCTCGCTGGTTTTATGTCAGCTCCCCATCTTTTATTTTTGCTCACTTGAATAGCATTTAATTTTCTTTCAGTGGTATACGACATCAGTTAAAAATTTGTGTGATGCCCCTGTTGAAAGACAGAAGAGGTGTGAATTGGCTTTGTCTTTGGTAAAATGAATTTTAGCATTTTCAAATACTGTGGATCAGTCGGGACGAGAGGATCTACCATGTAAGTAAGTGTGTTCTGACAGAGATGTCTTCTGCTACAAATCCTCTTTCTTCTGTTCCTCAGATTCTTTTATTATTTTTTTTAAGTGCACTTCACTTCGTGACAGTAATGCAGATTTTGTGCCTTTTTCTTCTTCCCTTCTAGGACTTCTAGAAAACTTGCTATGCCTTTCTAAGGCTGGAAGGAATTTAGCTGGAGGAGGTTTTGTATAATAGCATTGAGGAGGGAAAGTGTGGTATGTTTTCCTCTAAAATGGTAACTGGATTCTCAAGTTTGTGAGTTATACCGGGAGGGGCCAGACTTTTAACCTCGTCACCTGAAGGTAACTAGTAATGTGTATATTTGGCTGGACCACTCAATACTGAAGAATATTTACTCTCCTTTTTCTATCAGCAGTTGTATTTTCGTTCTTGAACTGGAAGGATGAGGAAGCACATTGCCTAGATTGGGGCTTTTTTAAGCTTATTGGCATAATTGCCGGCTATGCTCAGGTATAAACTATGTTGTTTTGATAAAACTTCAAAAGCCTGTCCTTGTCTTTGTTTTCTTTGTCCAAATCTCCCGTCTGCTAGAGCCTGGGTTTAGGTGCTTCATTCACTAGACTGTTGAGCTGCAGACTGCAGCTGAGAGCTCAGCGTGTGAATGATTCTTTGGATGTTTGGAATGTGCCTCATTGTGTGCCTGGCAGAGGAATTTGGTGGAGCGGGAGGAGACCGCAGGAGGAGAGTGAAGAGTATAAAATGCCATAAAAATTTTAGATGTAAAATTGATGTCAGAAACAAGTCACAGGAGAGTATACGTTGTGGGGGAAGCAGAGAGAATTCGTTGGGGTTTTTTTGGATGGTTTGTTTGGGTTTTGGTTCTTTTTTACCGTTAGAGTATCTCGGAGAATGGGTACATGTACAGGTAGCTTATCTTTTTGGGACTGTAGCGCTTGCTCCAGCACCTCTCTCTTCCCAGTCCTTGCTCTGGCCGGTATACTTCTAGTTAGGTGCTCTCCACCACGGAGTTTCTTTTCTGCGAAGTGTTGGGTTTTGTGGGTGGTGGGTTTTGCTTGGTTGGTTTTGTGCCTGTAACCACTGAATAGGGTATGGAGTCCTCCGACAGTGTGCAGCCCCCACCTGCGATTAATGGCATTTTGTCCCAGAACTTACTGGCAGCGTGGCCAGGGGCTCCCCTTCGTTACCCTGCGTCTTCATCATAGAAATGGAACATTTTGTGGTCTGAAGTTTTATTTGTGGCTGATCCTACCTTCTGACTTCAGTGAGTAACTTTTAAATTAGTACGAATACTTGGAAGCTGCCTCTTTCATGCTAACAGCTGTATCCTTGGCTGTGTTGCATGATAATTTGCAACTTACTGTCTTAAAAAACATAAATCTGACTTGGAGCAAATTTCAGAAGCCAGAACAAGGGATGTAGTTACGGACATAAACCCAACTGAACCTGTGGCAAAGCAACTTGGAAGTGGTTTTATTTGCATCTTTCCGTCTCTGCATATTTAGAGTTAATTGCTTCTGTATAAAATACAAGTAGAGTATTTAGATGTTAGAGCATCTGGAATACATACAGTGTAATTGGATAAATACGTGGATGCTATACCATAGCCCTTGAAATCCTAGTGTTCTCGAGAGTGAGTTGTGGGTTTTTTATTAGTCTTTTCCATTAAGCTAGAAGGATCTGTCACGTATCTACATGACCGATAGCAAGCCGCCGGCATTAGTGGGTTTGGATTAGACAGACATTTGGGCCACCCTGGATGACGATGAGCTACTGTGCTCTGTAGGATGCATCTGGCATTGTATACCAAAGAGGTTTGCAGTTATTTTCTAAATACCATCAGTGCTAAAGACAAATCTAGAGATGAGGGGTGGAAATCCTTGTTCCACTGAGGGGCTTTCCTTAGTAGCAAGATTTCACTCCCGATTCCTCACTTCCTAATTCAAGAGTCATCTAATAATCTGTTGTTCCAGTTTAATGTTTCAGACCTTTATGACTGTTACAAGTTGGATTGGACCACTGAAACCTTTTTATTCACGTGTAGCAGCACATCCACGGTTTATACTAGCATAGATTATTGCTATTGGTACTAATTCTTAAGAACGTATGGTTTGGATATGTTAAAGTTGACAGATCTGGGCTCTAACCAGTAATGTTCTTTTTTGCTATAAGGCTGTAATAAATGCCTCTCAGGTTAGAAAGTAATCCAAGGAATGGAATTGTATTGGAATAGTAGGCCTCTTTTTTTTTTTTTCTTTTTCCTAAAAAAAAAAAAGGGGGAGAATTTATCCAGCACAGTTCATTAATGCTACCAAACCCTATTTTTAGCTTTTCTGTAGTGTTAAGAAATGAACGTGTCCATCTGGGCTGCAGAAAGAAGAAACTTCCTTTACATGTGTTTTTGCTTCCAAGGCAAAAAATCTTGTCTCAGTGGGACAAGCGAAGCCTGCCTGTGCTCTTGGCAGCATTTTAAAGGAAAATGTTGCTGATGGAGCTAGAAATCTCTGTGGATAAGTGTAAAACTTTCACTGTAAGGTAGAAGGGGGTCTGTCTTGCAAAACTGACCAAACTAAAAATTAAAAAGTGACCTCTCAAAGAATGAAGAGGTCCTTTTCTGTCCCTTTCTACAGTAAAAGCTGCTTCTGCTTATAAAACTATTTAAGTCAATGCCCTGCTGGCTATGACTTTGTCCCCACTGTGTCAAAAAAGGGAGCTGAGGGCAGAAGGAAGACAAAGTGGGAATAAGGAAAGAAGAGAAGCTGGAGGAAGAGTTCAAGTCACCTCATGTGAAATAGATGAACAAGGATGAAATGTTGCAATGTTTTAGCTTTCAAAAAGCTCTACCTGCTTCATCTCAAAGCTAAGTAGAGCACTCAACAAGATCATAAAAAGAGCTGATGAATAAGAAAAAGGTGATGGGAAATGTGCATCGTTCCCCTCCCTCCCCATCGCCCGTGCTGGCGTTTAAACCCCGGGCAGAGGGTTTGTTACACTGCCAAGGAAAAGCGTGGCCCTTGACTTCTCTTCAAAAACAGCGAAAAGGAACGGCTTGTTCAGTGTTACATCCAGGAAGGCCACATCTTCCTTCTGTGCTGTAGGGTCTTCTGGCTGGTCTGTTCCATCACTGGTCAGCTTGAAAAATGCTTTATTTATTATCTGTAAGGCAAAAACGTACGAGTAACTCTGGAGTCATCAAAGCATGATAGTGAAGAGACAAATGAGAGTTTGATAAAGCACATGAAGTAATCGATAACTTAGATCAGCCATAAGCAGCACAGGATAGACTCCATGGATGTTTAAAAAAAGGCACTGGAGTACTTGTTCCATAACGTGAAAAAGCTCTACAGCTGCTTGTACGCTTGGGCTGTATGAAATCCTGGTGCCCTTGAAGGCCCTGACAGAATTTCTAGAAGGTTGGGCACCTTCTAAAAATGAAATTAAAGTAAAGGCACTTGAATTATACTTCTGGAACACGATTTGCCTTCTTTTTATGAAAGACAGCCCTATCCCTTCTTCCCCTTGGGATATGAGTGCTGGAGCCTGTCTTCAGGTGAGGTGGTGTGCTGCGCGCACCTCTGTGTTTGCGATTTCTGGGAGTAGTCCCTACGTGATGGAGGATCATCCTCAACAGCCCAGTAGCTGCAGCCTCTACTACGTGCTCCAGCTGCGGTGCCTGGAGGTGTTTGAGCTGGAGGTGGTAATGAATGTGGTCTAGTTTGTACGTACAGTGCCTAGCACACTCCGATCTTCAGCTTCATCTCTGTGTTGCACGTTGTGTTCGCTGCAGTGATGGAATTTGCATAGTTTAAGGCAAACCTGTTGCTGCTGGTAGGTTAATCTAAGGAATATTCACATAGTTCAGTCATCTTGAAAGTCCCCTGCGGAGCAGGTATCCTGCATGGCTCTGACTGGTTTGTTCTAGGTCAATTTATTCAGTTAAAGAGGCTGAAACTGAGCAGGAGGTGTATTTTTTAAATGCCAGTGAGGTGTACTGTACCTTTCCAACGGTTAGGTTGGTGTTGCTGATTTTACTGAGATCTGCCCCCTTCCCCAGCAGTGCAGGCAGTTCCATATCTGCAAGAAGCTCCTGTAGATCAGAGCTGCCCTCTATTGTTAACTCTGGCAGCGTTAATTTAATTTCTCTGCAGAAAAGAGAGAGAGAGGGAAGTGAGTGCATGCTCTCCACTATGAAGGCATGGTGTTTGGGCAGTCCTGGGGAACGGGCATGTGAAAACAGCCCCAAGAAGTGCTCGGTGTGTGGGACAGACAACTGCCAAGGGCTGATGGGCATCATGTCACTGTTTCCAAGTGGGAAGTCACCCTAAATCTGCCCTGGGTCTGCTATTCACCCCCCCCCCGGATCATCCCACGTCATGGGTCCTGTGTTGTCAGCTACAGAAACATTCTTGCTTGTTCCCTTGAAACACCCCCCAGGTGAAAAGCCGATCGCACTGAAGTCGAGCTCCCTCGGCGTGAGGTCCCCTGGGTTTGCGGGTGTTTCTCTTTGTGCTCGGTGTTAAACCCTCCCTGGCAGGATCCGACCCCGGTCAGTGAGCAGGCAGGCCTGCGCCGTGCACCCCGTCCCCTTCGTCCCTACGGGAGGGTGCCCGAGCCCTACCTTGGGGACAGCTGCTGAAGCCCGGCCGACGACTGCAACAGCAGCTCCGACTCCACGTGCTCCAGGTCGCTGCCATTGATGGGCTGCAGCAGCACCAGCAGCACGGTCTTGCTGATGGGGACTTCCACCACAGAAAAAGTCCCACTGGCGTCAGTTTTGTACTTGAATGTCCCTGTGACTGACAACATAGGGACCGAGACCTTCCTCTTTGAATCCACCCAGAACTCCCGAGGCTCTCTGAGCCGGGAGGCTTGCTTAACGTTCACTGAAAAACAGATTGAGAAAGAAGAAATGGATTCTTCTCTTTCTTCGCTCTTCCCCGCTGCCCCATAGCCGCTATATATGTTTGTCGCAAGCTGCCCCGTGGCTCCCAGTTGGCTTGCGGGCCTGTGCGGAGGGTCTGCTTGGATTTCCTCTCCATCCCTTGAGGGGCAGTGGTGGCGCGGCTGGGAGCGCGTCCGTCAGGGCCAGCCCCTGCCGCGGGAGCCCTCTCGGGCAGCCGGGTGGGCTCGGGAGAGGGAAGGCAGCACGAGCTCCGGCTGAGGTGGTCTCACCCTTGCCGACCTTACGGACCAAAGCAATGGGGAAGGTGGTAAGCACCACACCGAAGCGTTGCTTGAGCCAAGGAGGTTAAAAAGGACGTACCTGAACGCTCGCTAAACCTTAATAGAAATTTCTTACCCAGTTCGCAAGTATGGGAAGCCTTGCTCTCGCCTCCCGCTGCTTCTGTGCAGCTTTGCATTTCAATATGTTATCTGCTCACTGCCATAGGTCAGTGCTGCTGCCCAGTTAGGCAGATAATCCTGTTGGCATTAAAGAAACTACTGCCGTCAGCGAGAAGGGCAAAGATCAGAAATCCCCAAATTGCTGTTTGGTGGAGTTAGGAAAGGAGATGTATATGTTGTGGTAAAGAAAGGAACTCCTTGCATTGCAGTCACTAATACTGGTATAAAATAGGAGCTGGTCTAGCTGTAATGTTAACTAGTCTGTTCTCCAAGAAATCCAGATAAATGCTGGACCCTACCTCATTGAATATGTAGTAAGTGGTTTTCCATAGGAACGCTTGCCTCTTAAATGAGCTTGCATAGAAAGAGCATTGAGGCACTTTCACCCACTGTAACTTCATCAAAAAGCAGCAGCAGCTAGGAGACATGAAAGGCGTAAGCAAAACAAAGGAAGTAGAGTTGTTCACCTTTTTTTCTTGTTTTATAAGAATGAGGGATGCAAGCAGAAAGGAGCCGCTTTCACAGGGTCCGTATAACCTGCAGAATTTATTCTCACAGGACAGCAAAAGTCAAGACTGTAACAGAGTTAAATAAAAGCAGAAAAAAATTTGAGCTTCAGGTAGCTAAGTGTATCAAGGTGGGATAGTAACTGGTTTTAAATAGTCTTGGGAAAGAGAGGGACAGACGTGCAACGTAACAGCATCGGCTGTCGTGGTTGCCCCTCCGCAACCAAGTGGCAAAGCGAATGCTGAAGTCATCTCCTGTGTTTATTAGACAAGAGTCGCTTATCAAATTCATTTGTTCTTGAGCCAATTTTCTCCATCCCGCAGGTGGAGACTACACCATCTCAAGTGCACCCTTCTGAGGGAGAGGAGGTAGTACAGCTGACCCAGTGACTCGGACCCTCGAGCATGTGTTCCTAAGCTAATAAAATTACAATTTTCCAATACAGAAGAAGAGGAAAAAATTGTTCTGCTAAAGGAAAACTCTGCTCTTGTGACCGTGCCCAAGTCTGTAACACGAGAGTTATTTTTGCAGGATCGTCTAGACCTTACACGGAAGAGCAGGCTGATGCTCACAGCTCCCTGAGGGGCTGGGATCAGTTAATGACAGCACCCATGAAAGGCAAAGAAAACTGATAGCAGTTTACGGGTGGGAAGATGAAGGCGCAAAAGCATTTCATGGGCACCAGAGCTCCACCTTTAGCAGTAGAGGCCCGCTTAGAAAGTTACGGCTCACTGCAATTTTTCTGAAATACAGTCAGGGGTAGGCAAGCTGTCCTAAAGCGTGCGACCTCTGGTACCGCATTCAGTCGCAAGGATGTTGAAAAGCAGCTGCACTCGGAAGAGGAGGCTCCCTTGTGGTACAGGGGGATTTGTGGGACAGCAGCACGGAACGACCCTAGCTGATGAAGGGGTTGCCTTAATTCTTCTAGTTTTGTATGTGCTCCCCTCTTCCATAACTGCTGGCTTGTTTGGTCGCTTCCTGTGCCAGAAGTTGCCTCCAGCCTTCTGTGTTTTGCAGCCACTAGAGGAGTCGTGTCTGTTACATTTTTTTAGCCTTTCTTGAACCTGTACCTCCGGCCCGTTACCCGCAGCTGCCCTGTGGAAATACAGGTTCTGGGGGAAGGTATTCCTTTGGCTTGCTTTAAACCTACTTCCTGATCGTTTTTCATGACTTTCAGTTCCTTTGCAGTCAGAAATGCTGCGCAATCCTCTCTTATTCACCGTCCGCCGCCTTCCCTAGTCCTTAGCTTCCCGGACAAGGAAAAAAATTTCTTGGAGGCCGTCTCCCTCCACCTCCTCCCCGTTGCCCTTGCTGGCTCATGGCAGAGTGCAGGAGCCCGAGCGCAGCGGTGGGGAGCCGGGCACTCTCCGGGGAGCCGCGGTCCAGCCTTTCAGCTGAGCCCTTCCCTCTCGCCGCTGGCCAGGCACGACCTTGGTTCCTTCCCTCCCGGGAGCAGGGCCGCGGCCCGTCCTCCACCCAGCCCGCCCCCGAAACGAGCAGTGCTGCCGCCTCGTACCTGCCAAGCGGACGTCCACCGCAAACAGCAGGTCGGCGGGTGGATCAGTGTCTGTCAGTAAGCCCTCGCTTTGGCCCTCGCTTTTGGCTTCCACAAAGGCGTTTATTTGCTTTGCTGCCTCGCTTGGGTTTGTAAAGTCAACAGCTCGGGCGTAGAGAGCGTCAGCGGAGGGGAGCAAGTCCTGCACGAACAGTTGGGATAGAGGTACGCCGGGGGCAGAGAACAGGCAGAGCGTCTTGGAGAAGAGCAGCTCCTCGTCCCCGCTCTTGACGAGGCTTTCGATCATCCTCAGGCTGGAAAGGACTTTGTGTCCGTCCACCCTGGAGGTGCAGTCGAGGTCTCCGGAGGGGGGAACAAATCCCAGCAAACCCTGCAAATCAACTGCCGTCTGGTTTGAGGCGCCCAGGTAGAAAGACACCAAGGAACCATAAAGACTGGTTGTGGACAGGAGCACGTTTTGGCCCCGCCGTGCTTTCCGCAGCAGGCTGTAAAACCTCTGACACAGGATGTCCACGAGGTACTTCACGTAGCTCAGTTTCTGCCTCCCCTGGCCGCTCAGGCTCGGGGCCTCCAGCTTGTCCTTGTCGTTCCGGTCGCCTTCGTAGGCAGGTGTGGTTTGGGACTCGATGGAGACGGGGACAAAAGTTTTCTTTCCCTCCTGGACCAGGCTTTCCAGCTCCTCACAGGTACTCTTGTTGAAAGAAAACAAATTGAAAGGGTGGACGTAGACCCGGTCACAAGTCGCTGCGGTGAGGCACGCCAACAAACAGAGAAGGTCTGCTACCAGGTTCATGTTGAAAAATTGCTTCCAGGGTGTCTGCTGAAAGGAGAAGCGGGGCGGAAAGACGACGGATCAGCCTGTCGTAAATACAGTTTCTCTTAATTGCAGGGTGAGGCGCTAGTGCTGCGTTGGAGTTACAAAGGCCGAAACTTCAGTATTTAGTGCTGGCGGGTCCGACTCTGCTCCCCTGAAAAACCCGGGGTGAGGCGGCCACCGGTTTCAACGGCGGCAGGTGGGGAGATGCTAAGCACGGCTTTGCCTCCGCTACCCACTGCGGTACCCTAACGATTTGGCACGGGAAGCAATATGGTTGGGCGTGGCGACTAGTTAGGCTCGCAAACGGGAGTGTGCTAGTTCTGGCGAAACATTATAATAATGCAACCATATTGCTCCTGGGCCCTGGTCAGAGCTATCTTTGCAAACTGCTGCAGTAAATCTTGCTGACACACAGACGGGCTAAGCGATGTGCCTGCTGTTACGCGGGAAGTGGGTTTGGAAACCAGGTCTATTAAGGTCCAGCCACTGAACGGTCCCGCTTTGTGTGTCTAGTCAGCATAACACTTGGCACTAGCAGAGTTTTCATAGCCCAGTGCAAACATTCATTCTAGCTTCTAGGCAAACGCTCTCAAGGCTTCCAAATACAAACGTGCTAACACTGAAACCACCTTCTTTGTCTGAATACAGAGTTAGAAGGGGTAAGCTGAGTTTTACTCCGCTGTACAGGCAGTCTTCTCCTGCGGTAAAAGACCACAGGCTGCTGTTGTTTTTCCTAATGAGAAGTAAAGAATTTTACTGGATGTGGATGACACTGGTGTTTGGCATAAAGGATCTGGTGCATATGGGGAGTGAGAAAGTCGTGGGCCCACGTACACCCACATACGTACACACACAGGTGCGAACACGCTGACAAATTTTGCGTTTTTATAATTCTCGCTTTTCCTGTATCCGATTTTATTACAACTAATAGCTCTGCTGGACCTTCCCTGGATTTCTAGTACACGACTTTGAATTTCTGTATTTGAGATCCAAATGCGCTGGAAATTATGCATCTGTAACACTTATCATTGGCCAAAACACTGTTATTCAGAGCTGTATTTTTATTCTACTAGTCACTTCTTGTTTATTGTAGCTCTGTTCCCCCTCTTTTGCCCTTTCCAAGCTCTGCAGAGCTCACTGGGTGGGCAAAATGCCGACAGCCTTGCCAGTAACCAAGCTCTGCTCTCCACCTTCTTTCTGCAAAGCTCTTTGAGTCGCGCCAGCCTGCCGGGTATTGTAATTCCGGTAGCCTGAGCCTTTTGAGAGGACGCAGTACAACATCTGTCTCACCGTCACTTTCATTTACACAGGGTGGAAGCGTCTGGGTTTAAATCCAGCCGTTCAAGACCTGGCACCTTCCCAGCCCCATTTACGATGTGTGACCATATTCATTTCACTGAGGGATCCCCAAGTGTTTCGTGCCTAACAATACTTCAGTTTGCAGTATCACCGCTCTCTCGCAAATACAAAAACTGAGATGCCCAAATGCTTGGCAGTGAGACGTACCTTGCTAAGTACCTTTGCCTGCTAAGGTGCACATCTACATTCCCAGGCTGTAGGCTCCTATCTAACGGCTAGCTTTGCAAATGGGAGTTTCTGCTGTCGCGATGGTCCCTCGGGATGTCTGAGCGTCTTCCTCGTGGGTGCCTGCAGGTCAGGCCTGAAACGATGTCCTCCCCAGAGGCACGCGGGGGAGGACCTGCTGTAGGTCTCCAGCCCTGTGCCTTCACCCAAGGATTGCTCTTCCCCATTAACTCCCACCCCATCCTCTAAATCAGCGTGTAGGCAGCGGCAGTCGGTGCTGCTGTCTCCTCTGCTCCCTGCCCTGTCCTCGCCTCCCCAGCCCCGCTGGCAGCAGCCGACGTGTGTCACAGAGCTTCTTCATTGCTTATGACCGGTTAAAAAAATGATCTTGGTAGGTGCCTTCCCAACTTCGTCTTCGCAGTTAGCCCAGCCACTGTGCTCCTGCCTTTTTAGACTACTCGCTGCATTTTTCCAGACTGGGACAGCTCAGAAAAACAAAGCAAAAAGCCACGAATTAGAGGCGCTGCCCTTCCCACCCCGTTGTGTCCATCATACAATTCTTTTGAAGCATTTCCTAATCCTTCCGGCAGCGGCGGGGAGGATGACTCTGTGCCACCCAGTCAGGCTGTGCCATTGGGCACCGCTGATGCCCGGTGGTTACTTACCCACCGCTGCCAGAGCCACCACGGCAGCTCTTTTCTTGCGAGCAGAAGCAAGAGGAGCAGTTCTCACCACCAGCACTCACGCTAAGCCCCATCTGTGAAAAGCTTTTCCCTGCAGAACTCGGCCCCGAACCTTTCAGAAAAGCACGAAAACCTGAGTTGAAAAGCTGGCATTGAGAGCAAATCCAGTAAGCGGGCTTACTCGCCTCCGTCCTGGTGGGTGCCGCCCCTCCGACGCCGTTCCCCCCTCGGGCAGGCTCCTCGCGACACCTCTTCCCCCTGGAGCGTGGTCGCAGATGGATTTATGCCCTTTCCGCGGGAGGGCCCTTTCTACCTGTCTGCCGTGGCGTTGCGCAAAGCCGCTTTGCATCACAGGCTGGGGGGGGGGGGGGGGGGGTGGCCGAAAAAAGTTAGCTCAGGCCAGACAGGACCCGCGGAAGCCTGGGCACGGCTTAACACCAGCTGCATGGAAGGTTCCAGGGCCAGATACACAACCTTTAACCGGACCCAGCGTGTCTGCATAGCCTGCAGTTACACGTTTACTAGGACAGACACAGGCGTTTTACTATGCAGAAGAACCGCTTATAGGAGCTGAAAATAACTCGGCTCGTTTTGTGCCAGACTGAAGGGAATGCAGATTTCTTTGTACCTGTATTTGTTGTACAGTTGGACCAGATTTTTTTCTTCTCAGATAAATTGCCTTTAATCTCTACCTTGGAGCCTGGGTACCCGTCAGCGAGTGGGACGTGTACGCTGCTGCAGAGTGAAATGATTAAGCTCTCAATTTTTACCCTTTCTTTCCTTCTTGATCTACCCAGAAGATCAAAAGTTTGTTCTTTTTCCTCTTCAAAACAGAATGTGTTGAAAAGGAGAGGATGGCATCTAGACGGGTTAGGTTGCCAGAGCCAGGTCGCAGAGACTTCATCCCTCCCCATCTCAGCTTCCCGAGTCCAATTTGGCAAAAGAGGTGGGATTTGGGGTGCCCTTTCTTCCTCCTTCAGCAAATAAACCATGAATCAAACTGGGGATGATGCAGTTGGGTTAGACAGGGTCTCGTTCAGTACCCCTGTTAAAGTTAGTAATTAAAATCCCACGGCTCTAAGGGGAGTAGGGCTGATTTAACACCCACGCCCTGATTTTAGAGGGCCGGTCAGGCGTGGCTTGCACTGCGGTGCCCAGTGACGTGCCGGGTTCAAGGAGAGAGCCGAGAGAGCGGGATGTTCTCAGTGCACTGAAAAGGGCAGTCGCGGCTGGTGGAGCTGAGGGTGGAGACAGGCGCAGCCGAGTGCCGGGTGCCGAACGCCGAAGGGATGGGAAATTTCGGTCCCTGCAGCCCTGCTTTTCAGTTAAACAACCCGATTGTCGTAGCTCTAATGAGGTCTGAAAGCGGTTCTGAGCACAGACCCATATCACATGCTCTCATGCACGCAAGGCTTAAACAAACAGCTTGAAATATCCAAGGTGGTTTGTTCTCTTGCTGCCTGAGCATCTCAGCCAAGGAAGCATCTGGCAACAGAATGGTCCCTGAGCATTTGTACCTTCTCCAGACAGCTGTAAAACGCACGCAGCCCAGCCACGGATCCGGGCAACGGGAGAAGTAGCTCCTCCGTTAAAACTGCATCTTGCTCAGCTGAGCGCTGAGAGAACGAGCTAAGTTTTGGGCTGCAATCCCCCTTCTTTCCCCTCTCCCCCCGGAACGTCCTTCCCGGAGGCAGGCCGGGGGAGAAGGCGGGTCCCTTCGAGGCCCGGGGAGGCGCGGGTGGGAGGTGGGACAGCCCAGCCCAAAGCTGTGCCTCCTGCACCGCCACCCACGCGGCTCCGCGTGAGGCACGAGGGGCCCGCGGTGTGCGCGAGTGGCCGGAGCACGCTGTGCCTGTGAGCTGCAGCTGGGCCGCCGCCGCCGCCGCCGCCTCCTAGGCAAGGCTTGAACACAGGGGAAAATAATTTCGGTATCGAGGACACAGAAACCGAGGCTGTTTCAGTGAAGGGCACCTTTGTGTGCTGTAAAACTCTGAAAAGTATCCTTATGAACAAGAACTATTCACTTTGGCTAATAAGCTACAAGTGATGCTAATAACATATCCTACAGCTGCCGGCCTGAACGTGTTTGCTGTGGACGACAAACGCTGGAAGGGGAAATGACACAACCTGCAGCCGCTGTATTTCCCCCCCCCGCCCCTTAAATCATTATGCCTCCGTGCTGTAGCACCCGGAGGGCATTGCTCTTTGGGCATCTCCTGCTTCCAGCTCCCCTGCGGACCATGACCGGGTCGTGCTGGAGCTGGCGGTCTTCTTTCGCTGTAGGTACCAGCCCCGGGTCGGGCATCCCTGGCTGCAGGGGATGCTGCCCTGCAGAAGAGGGGGAGCAGGAGGCACCTGAACAGTTAATTCCAATGTGGTGCCCTGGTGGCTCTGTCACATAAAGAAAGTTCAGTTTTTAGTTGAAGGTTCTGAGGGGTTTTGGCCAAGCTGACTTTTGGGGCTCTTTTGGTGTTTGTGCACTCAGTTCTATCGTTTTCTGTCGATAAAAATGTCTTTGAGGAGTGCAGGAGTCTTTCTTCCTGCCTCCCCACCCTGATCAATAAAGTCACCAAACTGAAATACCCACCTTTCTCCAGAAAAAAAATTCACCAGAAAATGTTCCCTGACCCTTTCACCACAGTGCTCCTCCTGCTTTGGACCACGGGGAATTTGGCTGGCCTCCGTTGCGAGGGAGAACCTTTAATTTCACATGACGTTTGTGCCCTACAAAGCTCAGACACAACTCCCCCCTGACTTGCTGGTCACTTTTGCTCACTCAGTTAATATTCCCCTATTAAGATGCATCACGCACTAGTGCACTTCTTAGACCTTTGTCTTTTATCTTCTCACAGTTTCTACTAAAGGAGAAGTTTTCAGACTATGAAGCACATAGACGGCTACACCTGGAACACACTTTATCCTAGCAAGGCTTACTTACAGTTAGTCTTTCATTTTAGTTCTGAGCCATTTTTAAGCGGGAGTGCACGAGCATTATTCCAATTACTGTATGTGGACCCTGTTGTCGGGCTTTTTTTTTGTTGGGTTGCCATGGTTCTAGGAACGAGCGTGTGCTTAAAGATAGAGCTTCGACTTCGGAAAGAAGAGAGTCTCTATCCTGCCCTTCGGCTCCAGTGTCCGAGGATTTGGCTCCCCGAAGAGAGCTGTGCCGGAAAACCTGCATTGGGCCAAACTTGGGCAAAAGCCTTTCCGGCAACTAAGAACCGAAGAAGGTGAAAGCAAGGCTGTTCCTGCAGGCATCCCCTGCGCAAAGCAAGCCCAGGGCCCGCGCGCCTTTCCTAACGAATCTCTCCCTGCAACAGCCGCAGTAAAGGTACAAAGAAACACAGACCTCTCAAACCTGCTCTTCAGCGAAGAGGTTCGCGCTCTCCTTTTGCCCCACTCTTCCCGATTTTGGAGGGGCACTCGGCTCCCCCTTTTATACCCGCTGTTGCATAAGCGGGGCCCTCCCTCCCTCCTCCCCCCTCCCCCCCCCCCCCACTGCCCTCATTTCTCTTCAAAACCTGCCTCTGTTTTTCCTGCTTGTTATTCACGGTGGCTGCTGAGAGGGAGCAAAGCGGGGTGGAAAAACACTGGTGCTGCGGTTACGGCTTCCCTCGCAGCCACGCTCAAAGGGATCAGATCTCCTGGTCAGCCTCACTCTTCTGAAAAGCTAATGGGGAAGCACTCCTCTGCCCCAAGAAAATTTCTCCGTCGTGGTGCTGCTAGCACTTCTTCATGTACATGCCGTCAAATAGGCTTCAGAAATTTTAACCCTGGCAGAGGAACCCAAACCCTACAGCCGGCAGCGTGTAATTCGGTCTTGAATGGGAAGATGATTTTGTACGAGCTAGAATTTCAATTGATCGGCCAGGCGGCTGTTCCTTTGCTGAAGAACATCGTGTCTCCGCTCTGTCGAAAAGTGTTTTCATTGATCCAGATCGTTCTGGGAAAAGGTGTATAAAATTCAGCACTTTGTGCGGAGACAATAGTAAATATTTTATTCTGGTTTGTTCAGTTTGTTTTCCAGCTTTCCCAAATTTTGCTTTGAGATCTGACCTCAGAGGGGCCAGACGTACTCCTGTGATGATGTTCTTGTCTCCTGCGAGGTTATAGCGGGAGTCACGGAGGAGGGATAATAAATTACTCTGCTCGCAGCCTTGGACCACAGACCTTCACATGGGCTCTCACTAGGCTGAGTTGGCATGTCTGACCTACATAGATTATGAATTAATATATGGCTAACTCAGGCATAATAGCATGTACATGGTCATATACCATTCATTACTAATTTGAGGGTTTCTTTTTTTAAGACTAGAAGTACCTTGAGTGAGAAGTCGGCCCCAGACAGTTCGTTTATACAGCCTGCGGGTTGACGTTGGTAATCGTCAGCCGCTGCGCCCCATCAACACCCATAATGTTCCCTCTCTCTTCTGCTTTGGTAGGGGAAGACAGCGGGAGGTCTGGACAAGGCACCCAACGGAGAGGGCAAACAGGTGCTGGGAAAGGGACAGGGAGGGAAGGAAAAAGAGGGTCCGACAAAAGGAAGACGGGGAATATCGCTTCATCGGCTGGTGCAGCGGTTGCCCCAAGTGTGGCAGGCAGTCGTGACCCTGGAAGGACCACTGTTTGTGAGACATCCGGGAAAAAACTTTGTGGAGCACCCAAGTGCCTATGGAGACCAAGACGCTTCAGTTCGGAAGAGAAACCACTGGTATGGGGAGTTTAAAAGTAAAATGCCGAAGGTGAAGAGAAAGTCCTGAATCACTGGTTTTGTAACGGTGCCAGAATCAGCGGGGTCCCAGTAAAATTATCAGGCAGCAAATGTAAATGAAAGGAAGGACTCTTCTGCGTACATACACTGCAGAGCGCACTGCCGTAGGATGCTGCAGAGACCGAAAGTCTTAGCTGGCACAAAAAGAGATTAAGTGAAATCACAGGGGGCAGGGCCGTCGGAGGCTGCAGAACATGTGGCCCAGGTGCGATTGCTAACGGGGGAAATCCCCAGGCCGCCAGCTGCCATGAATTTCAGCTTGAGCCACATAATGGCTCTCGCACTCCTCTCTAAGGGCTTGTCTTCAACTCGGGATAGAAACAGCGATGTCTGAGCTGAGGCCAGCTTCTGCTGGCTCATTTTGCAGCATAGACTGGAAACGCTCTTTCGGTAGAGCTGTGCCAGTGCCAGTGAAACATCACAGCCAGCAGTCCCGACCTTCAGCCCCGGCATTGCTGGGCTGCGCTCCTGAGCACACCGCGTTTAGAAACCCGCTGCTACCTCTTCAAAATCAACATAAGCCCTGGAAAATATGGGCAACTTTTTTTTAAAAACCGTGGGTAGGCTCTTCATATTAGGTAGCCGCTTCCCAGTTTTTTTCCCTAGCACGCGTACTAGGCAGCGGCAGAGTTACTGCACTGGGGTCTGAAGTGTGTCTCTGTCTCCTGCCGGACCGTTGGGCTCTGTTCTCACTTCAGCTGCACACAAAGTACTCGGTGGCTTTTTCCACAGTAAATAAGTAGGGAGGAAGGGGGACAGCTCTGGCGACGGGTCAGGCAGGTTTCTATGCATTAGTAAACCAAATTTTCCCCCATTCTGTGAGAATTATGGCAAGCTGCCACGGGCCTGACTCTGTGTGTGTTTATTTTTTCTCTCCCTGGCAGGGAAAGGCTGCGCAAAGTAATTTTTTTCTTTCACTATTTTAATAAAACTTCGATAAGGAATAGGTTTGCATGTGATTTTTCCCATGTTTTCTCTGTACACCTGGCCTCTGCCCTTGTTGGCTGGAACCACTTCTCTGCGAAAGCAGCTGGTAAGCATGGGGGATGTACTCAGCTTGCCCAATTTTTTGTGTAAAGAGGATTGCAAAAATACTTTCCAATAACAGCATTCAAAGTACAGATGATGAAAGAGAGAGATTATTCCGCTTCTGGCGCAGGCTGCCACAGCAAGAGCAATGGAAAAACTGGTAACGTGGCTGCGACCAACGCCAAGGACCACGTGTGCCAGCCCTGTGCTGGGGCGGAGGGACGCAGCGTGCCAGCCTGGATGATGCCAAAATGCACGTGGTGAGTGGGCGGCCGGAGGGCTGCCTCAGGTAGCTGGGGCCTCCCCAAAAGGGCGCGTGCGGCACGGTGCTCGCTCCCCACAGGAGGAGAGGTGCCCTGGCTGTGCCGGCTGCCCCGGCAGCCACCGTCCTGGCGGTGCTGCAAGCCCTCCCTGATGGAGGAGCGAGCGTCACCATCTCTGCGTCTCTTTCTGCTTCTCAAGGAATAGTCCCCTTGAGGGAGGTCTGTGTGCTGGTGTTCCTTTTCTAATGATTTAATACCCAAATGAGCTTATATTAACACTAGCACATGTTGTTGTTCCAGCTTATAATTGCTTTTGGTTTGTTATGGCTTCTGTTTGCAGGCCCTGAGTGCAGAGATTGCTGCGAATTTTTGTAACCCTATTTTTTTCCTCTCCCAGTGGAAGACTGTCGTGGTTTAACCCCAGGCAGCAACTCAGCCCCACGCAGCCGCTCGCTCACTTCCCCCCACCCACTGGGAGGGGGGAGAGAATCGGGGGAAAAAAGGTAAAGCTCGTGGGTTGAGAGAAGAACAGTTTAATAGAACAGAAAGGAAGAAACTAGCAATGACACTAATCACAACGATAAAGTGACAATAATAACAAAAGGATTGGAACACACAAGGCAAGTGGTGCGCAATGCAATTGCTCACCACCTGCCGGATGAGCCCCACGTCCCACGGTACGGAATACCCCTCTGGCCAGTTTGGGGCAGCTGTCCCGGCTGTGTCCCCTCCTCCCAACTCTCCTGTGCCCCTCCGGCCTTCTTGCTGGCTGGGCAGGAGAAGCTGGAAAGCCCTTGACTGAGTCTAAACACGACTGAGCCACAGCTGAAACCGTCAGGGTGTTACCGACGTTCTTCTGTACTGAACTGAAAACCCAGCGCTGTGCCAGCTACTAGGAAGACAATTAACTCTGTCCGAGCCGGAACCAGGACACCCAACGTTTCCCAGCTGGGTCGGCCACTGCAGTCTTCAAGCTGTTGTCCAAGATGAGGGCGGGAAGCAGCCAGGTGACCGCTGTCTAGGAGGTGCCACAAAATTCAGCTCCAAAAGGCTCCACCCCCAAACATCCTGCTCCCCTCAGTACTGCAAGGTTGCTGCATAAATCTCAGTGAAGATTTACTCCCTGGGGATTTTCTAAGTGAGACCTTGGGAGGCTAATCCTTGCTGGCACTGCTGGGATTTTCAAACTCCCATTGCACTTTTAGGTCCCTAGCCAAATTGTCCCCAGGACACCATGCACGACAGTTGTCATCTCCTAGCCTGGAAATTCAAAGCACAGCCATAGAAAGACCTTTGGAAGCTGGGGTACCCCTATTCCCTGCACAAACTCAGGTTCCCCTTCGTCTTCTCCCCAGCTTTCCTCAAGCCACCTCCTCCGGTTCCTCTGCCCGCAGCTTCTTGCCCTGGGTGGGCAAATAGTTGCAAGCGGCAGGACTCCGCTCTTTTGGCTGCTATTCGGCGTTCCTCGCAGAAGACTACCTGTGGTGGTCTCCTGCCTCACTCGAGGAGCGGTTTTAATCATCTTCAGTTTATGCAGTTCGTTAGTGAGAAACAGACTGGCTCCTTCCCCACTGCGGGGGCTACGGGACTCTTCCATTTTCTGGAGTCGTAGCCACTGAAAGGCAGGCCCCGCACAACCAGCCAGCTACGGGGGCAAAACCGCAACTCTCTTGGGCCAGCAGCAACAATTTTCACTGCTCCATATATAACCTATAGTATAAAAAAAGGACAGACTCATTTGCAACCTGAGATAAGGGTGTGGCTTTCGGCTTCACTTTAATTTGAGGGGCGTGCAACCGAAGACGGCAAAATTGTTGGCCACGTTGGACTCCCTCCCGCTTTCAGATCCTGGTAGAAAGATGGAAAGGTAGAAAGCAGAGAGGGAGATTGAGCCAGGCAGCATTACGTTAAGGCCGGCCGGGTTGCTAGAGCTTCGCCGGATCTCTCTCCTCAGGGCTGCAGTGCAGGCCCATCACCTCCTTCGGGACCAGCTCCAGCCGTGCCCCGCAGAAGCGGGAACCAACTCCCCACGCCAGCGCCGATGTGGAACCGTTTGCGGCTCTCAAGTCTGCAAAAGAAGGCGAGGAGGGTGAAGCCAGGCGTTCATCCAGCCGGCTGCAGAACCGCAGGCATCACGACAGATCCCTCTCTCCTTAGCCGAAGCTGCCTCCGTGCGGAGTGCCTCCGCATCGCTGCTCCCAGCTGGGCCGGCCGGCACGGCTGCAACGCCGGTAGCATTTGGAAATGTTGTTACCTTACGGCAGTTTGTTAAACCCATACTTCTGAAAGCAAGAGGAGGGGAAAGTTAAATTTATACCCAGTGGTGGTTTTTTACAGGAAATAACGAAAGACCTTGTAATTGAAGTTTCTGGGGTTTCAATAAGTGGCAAAAATCAGTCTTCTTGCAGATCAGAATTTCCTGCTCATCTGTTTTTACTGGATGATTTTTAAGCAGAGGCTTAAATGTTTGCTGCCGGTTTGGCTTCATTTTATTTTTACTTCGCTTTATTTTTCCACCTTTTCAATGTTAACTGTAAAAACATGAAATAACGTTTTAGCTTACTGCTTAAGGGATAAAGCTGAGGAACAGTAAATTCAAGCCCAGGACTTTCCCGGTGAGAAAAGAATTAAGATTGTCTCCTGGTCAGGATGCTGAAACACACCCTGATGAAAGCCTCTGAAAACCATAAGCTTCCCCCCCCCTCCCCCCCCCCCCAAAAAAAGGATTGGTGGGTGCTCTTACAGCTATTCTCCCAGGAAAAGCTGAGCTCCCATAGGGATTGCCTCTGACTCAGGGAGCTGAAGACATGCTGCAGCTTGGCTCCTCTCCTGCACTGCCACTTGCTGTTTCACAGTCTAAAGAAAAAGGATAAAAATAAGCTCAAAAGCCCCCTTTTGTTTGTAAAACGGCCCCTCCTCCAAAGTAATGAATTAATGCAGCGGTGTGTGCTTAGCTCTGACAAAACCAGCTCAGAAAGCCCTGCCTCTTTGGCCGCGTAAAGCACTTAGACGGCTGTCCAACGATGATATTTCAGCTGCCAGCACAGATAATGTCGTCATTACTTACCGAAGCACACAAGGAGAGGCGTTTCGTGGTTCTTTCTGGGTGCACAGAAGTGGGGGTAGCCCATCGGGGATGCTGGGCAGAGCAGAGCTGCCTCCCCGCCCTGGGGTGCCGTAAGTATCGGGGTAACCCCGGCAAGGGGGGGCTATGGTGGGGGACCTGCCCCGGGGGGTCACCCCCACTCAGGGCGACAGCTCAGCACCCACGTCCCCTCGGCCCTGTGGGATGTCTGGCCGCTGTCAGCGTCCCATAGCCAGGCACGGCAGCGGGCAGTGATGGCAAAGCTGCAGGTGGTGTGAGCAGGGGTTAGTCCTAAGCCCTCATTTGAGACCGACGCCTCTTTAGGAGAAGGACCTTCTGCTATCGCACAGTGCAGTGAAAGCAGCCGGGCTGTGGCCTCTGGCCTCTCACCGCCGTGCAAAATGGTGATGAACATTCACTGTAATTTTAGGATCCTCCTTTGAATGAGATTCTGATATCCTGCAATTCCTCCAAGATATTTTTTTTAATTCAACCAGCTCAGGGAAGGATTTTCAAAGGGCACTTCTTAAAATTCCTCCCCTTGATTTCCAGTACCTTTTATCTCATTGCTTTCCAGCACCCTTTTTCTCCTTGCTCTCCAGCATTTTTCACTAGGCTGTCCACGACATTTTCTGGGGCCGGCCAGTCCTCAGGCCTGGCTTGCAGTCCCTGCGCAACCCCTAGAGCCCTGCAAGACCTTTCTCCCCTCCCCTCCCTCCGCCTCTCTTCTGCCTCTGGAAAAGAGGGAGAGAAGGGTGTTCCAGCCCCCTGCAGCAAACCCTGGAAACGCCAGAGAAAGCCTGTATTACCTTGTAGCTGGAAGCCAAAGGAAAAGTCCTTAAAAAAACAGCCCCAAGCTGGGCTCAATTTTATCTCGTCTCCACTGTCGTTAGAGCAATATAACATGTCCCCAGTTAGCAAAGATGTGTGCAGGAGCATGTGCAAAGCCTGCCAGGCTGCAAGCCACCGGGCAAAAGTCCATGCTCTGCATTGAGCCAAAGTAACGGAAAGTATAAGAAACAGCATTTTTTCATGTGACTGTGACTGTGGCATTTGGATTCAAATCAATGCAAGGTTCAGAGGGCGCCGAGCAGTATGAAATGAGACTAATCTCAGAGACAGAACAAAGATGTTTTATATAACTTCATACAAATTCGAAGGAGGACAGAAGGACAGAGCGCTGCTGAGCTTCACAGATAGCACCTCAGTCCACATACTAACATCTACTCCTAAATCTTTGCAAATATAAGGAGAGCTATAAAGGGACCAAGACAAAACCAGTCATGTCTCTCAAACCCCTGGAGAAAGAGCACAAAATGAAATAATCTAGCCTAAACCAGTCCCTTAGAGAAGGTCGGATGACACTGAAGGCGCTTAGCCATCAGGCAACAAGCACTGAAGAATGTGGGATCAGTCAGGTCAAAGGCTATGGATAAACCCTCCAGCGTTAAACTGATGATAGGGCATGAGGTTTAATGACAACAGGGTTATGAAAGACTTAATCAGGTTGCTGTGGTTTGAATAACCAACTTTAAATCCTGAATGGCCAGGGTCCACCTGATGTTAATGGGGAAGGAATTACATAATGTGACTCAGAAAAACACCTGCCAGATGCTGAACGGTGGGGGCTGAAAGTCAGAGCTGTAGCATGATGCTAAGGAAGGAGGCCAAGGCGAAGTGGAAAGCACAGTTCCCTGCATCGGGCCTTTTGGGTTCCCTTTGTGTCACCTTCCACTCCGTGAATTACAGCTGGAGGGAGAGAAAGAGTCTCTCTTAGATGAAAAGCGGTTAAAACCACAGAAAACCAAATCAGGCTTCTGCCTTCTGGATGAAAACAAGATCCAAGGAAGTCTGACCCGATAGGATTGATGATAGAAAAAGAAATGACAGACATGACTCTGCTCCTGTTCCTATCCGGAGTTAGTGTGCCTGAGGCTCTGCTCTTCGCCCAGGATGCTCGCCCCCCCACCAGAGCCACAGTTTCTTCAGTGCAACCCCCGCCCGGCCCCCGCTGTGGATGTCGCGGGATGAGCAGTGTGGCCAGGTAGGAGGGCGATGCCTGCAGGCAGCCGCAGTTGCACTGGTGGTCACACTCTCTGAGTGCTTTGGAGCCACGGCTGAAGGTAACAGATAAAACTCCTGGTGTTTCAGGAACAGGCATTTATTGATAGCGCCTGGAAGAAAAGGGTGTTCAGCTCTAACGTACTTGGCCAGCCTGTGCATCACTCGTGCTGCTACGCTGGCAGCTTGAAATCTTGCCTGGTGGTGTGGCTCACAGCGACATCTCTGCAGACCGCGGGAGCCTAATGGTGTCCAGAGATGGCCTGCCGGGAATTAATTGCATTCGACCTGACGTCTACTTCTCAGCCGGCAGCGCCTCCCCACGCTGGCAGGCACTCCCTTCGCAGACCAAGGACAGACCTGCCCTGTCGCCGCTGCTGGGAGAGGGACGGTGGGCTGGAAACCTACTGTCCCCGAGACAGCGTAACTGTGGAGGAAGGACTTTATTACTCGGGGCTCTCTCGTATTGCTTTAATGTCACAATATACCTGTTGCAACAGCGTGCTAAATGAAAATGTACACAGCTTGTTGCCGTCTGCGTTCACCTGCTGTTCCAGGGAGTGTTAAAATCTACCCTGCTTTTATACTCCGTGGAGCAGCACATCTAAGGAGGAAAGCTATTCCAGGTCAGTGGTTCAAATCCTGCCCGCCACCCTGCTGAGCTACTAAGAACATGTTGCTGGTGTCTGTCCGTCCGTAACAGAGTACCACAGGACCTGTGTTTCACTTTTCTCCCGCCTATAACTGTCCCTGAGTATCTGCAAAGAGCACCAAGTGGCAGCGCTACCAAGAGTCATCTTAGGAGAGAAATGCACTTCCCATTGCTTTCAAAAGGGGATTTGATGGTAAAAGAGCAAAACTGCTTGAAGTCCCTTTCCTTGTAAAACACTTCATGTAAGTGATACATGTGTTTGTGTGTTTCTGCCCTTCCAGACCAGAGAACCTCAGGGATGAGCCTGTGATTCCTAGCATGTGACTGGCAAAGTGTTCTATTTTAATGAGAACTGAGACATCTTATCAGCATTTTCTGCTCACTCCTCTTTTTTCCACCTGCCCTCCCCAGGCTTCATCTCTCCTGGGCACTTTCAGTGCCTTGACACCAAGGCTGAGATCTCAGAGACGTGAAGTTTCCCCGCAGTGTCGTGACATGAAGCAGCAGGGTAAGGAGAGGGAAAGGCTGTCCCTGCCCTCTGGGAGAAAGGCTGCAGCATGACAACATCCCTTACTACACACCGGAACATTCACATAGGAGAGGAAGTGCAATTCCCCTGCAGCAGGATGAGCAGCCGTAGAGCTCAGCCCACATGTTTTTGTATGCAGCTGGATCCTGAAAAGCAGAAATCCCCTGAAGCGATATACGGTAACTCTCCTTGGGCCATAGCAAGTGTGGAGGCTGCATGTCTGGGATGCCGAACATCTCCTTCCCCAGTCAGCACGTTAGTCTGGTGTGTGGGAACACGCCTTGGCCCACACAGAGGTGGTGTGGATAAAGCAAGTTCCTGGTTTTGCCGCTGGCTGAATGTGGGATGTTGGATACGTCGCGTCCCTGGGCTTGTGCTGGCACTTAAATGCCTTTCGCCTGCTTTAGCCCCGTGGCTGGATCCCTCTCACTTGACTATTTGCATTTAATAGCTGGGCATCTACCCTAAGCTAGTCCATGAGGGTCTGTCTCCAGGCAAATGAAAGACACAGTCATCTCCAGTGGGGCCTTACGGATGAGGGCACAGCGAATCACTTTCTGGAGGTGCCGATCTTCTGCACTGACTGTAGAAAAAGATGAGGTGAGTAGCCTGGACTCTGTTCTGCAGACCTAAAGTTTGGTCAAATGACGGGCACGTCTGGAGCACCAGGCCTGCCTCTTCTCACACGTTTGGACAGCAGCCGTACGTTTGGACAATGGGAGCTCGGTCTCAGGAGGGAGCCTGCAGACAGCAACAATGGCTGCAATTACGGGGAATAAACATGGGAATATATGTTCTGAAAAAGCAAGCTTTCCTCACAGCACTGCTGTGAAAAATAGCAGAACAGAAAGGAACTAATTCTCTTTCACCCAATTGCTCTCCATAAATCATCTCCTGGCAGCAAGCTCGACTGGTCCACCAAAGGGCCAATTAAAGCAAAGGGAGGCTGAGTGCTGTTTGTACTCAGGGCTGTGTTTTATATTACAGGAACTGTAATTTCTTCCAAGAGGGTGGCACCTCTTTGCTTTCCAAGCAGAGGGGAATATCCACGCCCGTCGGGCTCTGAGCCTTGCCGTTATTCCTTCAGCGCGTTGACTGGCGCCCTTTCCAGCAGTGTTTTACCATCCAGCGTGAGATACGATGCTGCAGGTAAAAGCTGAGTAGCAGAAGCAGCACAGTGACAGACGAACGAGGTCATGAAAACTGGAAATCAGCAGCAAGTACGCATGGATTTGTTTTTAACTGCCCCCCCGCCCCGTTACAATGCACACAGAACTCCTTCAATGCGCGGCCCATTAAAATCCCTCCTCAGGGGAACATTTTCTGACACTTTCCCTGGGTTCGCCCTGCTGCTCGGTACACGTCCTGCTCCGAGCCCACCCCGCTAGCTGCCACCACCCCTCCTGCGCACACCCAGCCCTTGCCCCGTGGCTGGACCCCCGCCGGCAGAGCGGCCCTGGCCACGGCCACCTCTCAGCCCAGCTGTCCCTCCCGCATGTCATCCGACGGGGACAACCCCTGCCCGCCAAGACGGCCCTGCCACCGGTAACGCCAGGCTGCTCTCCCACCTGTGAGAAACAGCGGCTACAGCCTCCTGGGTGGCTCTGGTTTCTCTCCCACCACACGACGTGAGGGCTCTGGCTGGGTGCTGCGTACCTCGAGGCCATCCCCGGCACGGTGGCAACCTCCCACCCGGCCGGGCCCTGCCAGGGAGGGGTGCCAGGCCCCGGGCACGCCCTTGCCCGCCGGGCCGGCGCAGCGGCTCTGCCCCTGGGGAGGACAGGGCACTACCTGGCCGCTCCCGCTTCCAGCGTGGCGGGGGCCGACCGCTTTCCTTCCCTGTTTGCTTTCAGGGTGTTTGCCTCCGCCGCTGTTCGGAGCAGGCGGGAGGTCGGTCTCGCGCGGCGGTTCCGGAGGAGGGCTGGAGGACGCCGTCGGCTTCCCCACAGCACGCTTCTTCCCCCGCCCCCCGCCTTTTCCCTCACAAGGCACTCGAGGTATTTTTGCTCCATCTTCTTTTTCCTCCTGTTCCCCTCCCACTTCTGCCCCCCACCGCCTGCTAAGCCTCCCCGGGGTCTCTCTCTGGCAGGTGGGAAGGAGCCATGCCCTACCTGTACCGGGACTCGAAGCCAAGGCCGCCCGCACTGCCCGCGGCCGCGCGTGCCACCCACAGCTCGGGGAAGTCCTTCGAGGAGCTGAAGCAGGAGTGCCTGCGCAGGGGGGTCCTCTTCGAAGACCCCGACTTCCCCGCCTGCAACTCCTCTCTCTTCTTCAGCGAGAAGCCACCTATTCCCTTCATCTGGAAGAGGCCCGGGGTGAGTATGCCGTTGCGCAGAGGAGGGTGAGCCTTCCTCTCCTGTCATCCTGCCAAAAGTCAGACGCTGCTCTTCTTTGGGATCACCCACCAGACGCGTGGTGTGTTCAGGGAGACGTGGAGGCGAAGCGTGGCGGGGAAACCCTTCCCGCCTCAGGGGCAGCGGCGCGGGGCCAGGATGTCACCCACAAAGAGCTCAAGCTGTGGGACAAGAGGGCTGGAAGGCTTCACCCCATTTTTCAGAAGTAGCTCGTTGTATAGCCGCGCTTTACACATGTGTATTTATGTATGTGCATAAACAACTTGTAATCGGCCTTCTCTCTTACATTATTGCCAAACAAAAGCAATGTTAACATGAAAATAAGAGGACATGTAAGGAATTCAGGGTAAAATACGTTATGATGATGTTCTAACTATGTAAAATCAAATGCTGTTAATGCAGGAAATTAATAACTAAGGTTGAACTTAAAAGATTCAAACCTTTCGACTTTTAGAGTATGAGACTCTTCTATTTCCTTGCTCACTTCCATCATGAAACACTGAGAGATTACAAATACATGCCATGGTTACTGAGCCATTCAGCAGTAGCCAAGGGCTTGATGAGTATCTCTTAATGCATCTTGCATAACAATCATTAATAACACAGCGAGAGCCTGAAGCTTCACTAGTCACATGCTCTCAAATCACAAACCCAACATCACTCCAGATTCCTTCTCCCCACTTAACTCTGTAACTAATAGCCACAGAAAATTTGTGGCTACGTTTCATTCATTTGCTAAGGACTGATATTTGTTCTCTTTTTCTTCATAGTCTGAAAGCTCCTCCCTTAGTAGAAAACTTTCCTTTGGCGACACTGATACCAAGGGAGAGAAAAGACAAAATAAGCTTAAAGAAGGGTTTAAATTTTGGCTTAACTTAATCCAAAATGACAGGCATTCAAATGCCTCAGGATCTTTTTGTTAGCACAGTGCCACTACAGAGCAGAATTAAAGCTATTACTCCCGGACGAGTTTCAGCTATGATAAAACAGGAGATCCCTACGGCGGGTAAGTGCAGACCCCGCAAGCACTGCTGCCTGCCTTGCCTACCTGTGCCCCAAAACCCAGATGGGCTGTGGGGCCGCCCCCCAGCACAGGACGGGGCTGTGGGCTTGAGAAGCTTTTGGCGTGGTGACTCTGGAATGCTGTGGGGTATAAAAAAATGCAAGCGCCTGCGACACTAAATCAGAAAGAATGGTTTTCCTTTGGCCAGCCATTAGGTGCTAGTTTGTCTTTTTTGCCATTTGGGGCTTCACAATAGTTAAACTTTGCTGTAAAATGTGCCCAGGAGCAGCTGAGAGCTGGCGTGTCCTTGTGCGTGTTACCCAGGGACAGCGGAGAGCGGTCTGCCTGTTGTAGTTGTCGCACTCTTCTTCAGGATCTTTGTATGCTGAACTGGAAACATTTCCAGGATGAGTAAGTTACCTGAAACGGGGTCTGCCTTTACACTCCAATTCCCGCCATGCAAAAAGGTGAACTTCTGTGAGCTGCACAGCGAGCAATAAAGCTCAGGGGACGCTGAGAGGACGTGTAAGGACCGGGGTTTATTTATGCTCTTCTCTGGCTCCTCAGCATTTAGGCTAGATCAGTTTCATCTCTGTTATCCGTCAGGAACAGCAGCAGACACCGTTTCAAGTTAACACGCCTTACTTTGCAAGGGGGGTATAGGCCTGGAGCATGTGCCAGGTTAGCTGCCACGGCTCAGCTGGCGAAGCTGTGGTGCCGGAGAGGGCGAGCACGAGAGCACGGCCGCTGCGTGGGGTATCTGTGTTCAAACGGCTTTTCACGGTGACTGGTTTTTACTGCCTCTCCTACCCGTGTTTTACAGCAGCTTGGATGAAGTGTAGCACAATACATGCGGGTAATTGCAGGGCCAAGTAATGTTAGTCTTCAGATTTACACTCTGTTAGAGTTTAACCTTCAGTAATGAGAGCAGAGAAGGCTTTCTTATTATTTTGTCATGTATATACCTGCAGGTATACATGTTCGTACACAGCGTGAACAAGACCCTCAGCTAGCCCTCCTCTGTAAATCTCCCACTGCCATCAGTGAGCTCCATGGGTCTGCACCAGATGAATATCTCGCTTTCTACATAAATCTTAGGTGCTCTAAGATTCAGAAAGATATTTAGTGATTTTGTTTAGCAATCCCTTTTCATTACAAATTAAACCTTTGAAACTGTACCTTTGCAAGATTTTAGAATAATCTGAAGAACAGAAGACTCTTTTCTCACTGTATTTCCCCTTTTTCCTTCCCTTCCCTTCCCTTCCCTTCCCTTCCCTTCCCTTACCTTCCCTCCCCTCCC
>JAVKLA010000049.1:11917382-11973871 GCA_034782735.1 Sagittarius serpentarius
GCTGCTTTGTTTGACCTGGCTCCAGCTGGAGCTTATGTGGTGAATGTAAAGGAGGCAAAAAGACTTTACCTGGAACCCAAGTAACTCCAGCAAGCCTCTCAATACAGGGCATGACTTAAAGCCTGTGTAATGGAGGTGCAAGTAGGCATCACATGAGCAATGAAATTCATGAAAACGTTGTCTGTACAACAGAGCTAAGCTGGTAGTTAAGTAAGTCCTCGGAAGGCCAATAAAAATTAATGAGGATGAGCATACCCAGACAAGTGTTGGCCTTCCTCATCCGGTATCTCAACCCTTCAGAGCAGAAACAAAAGCCATCAGGACTGACATTTCCGCTGAAGGGGTTAAGTGGACAAAAATCACATGCAGAAGATAAGAAAAGCTTCCAAAACCAGTCAGGCAAGTTTGTTACCAGCTAAACCCTCCACCTAGTCCATCAGACTTCTTTTTCCTAATGTCCTTTGACTTCTGTGTATTTCTCTAAGGAGTGTTTGCCTCTTTGCCCCCTCGAAGCCACGCCTTTATGGTTTCCCCATCAGGCTTCACATACAGACTTTGCATGAGCAATAATGTGATGTATCCCTGAAGACATTAAAACGGTCAGGTGAGGAAAGAGATGAACACAGCTGCTTCTCTTCAGCTTTCAGTTTGCTCCTACTGTGGTTCTCGCTGATACAGTTTAGCTGAGGAGGTGGTGAATGAACTATATTCTTGCTTCGGCAGCCGAGGACCTTCAGCCGGTCTATTCGCCACTCCTGGCGGTGACTTGGCTTGCCTCCCTGGAAAGCTGGGGTAATCTTTATGAAGTGCTTTGAAACCTGCTGCTAGAAATAGTGAGTAGCAAAGTACTTATATCCTCAAGAGTTCAAAACACGTTCTCCATGACCTGCATTATCTCTGGGCTTAGAAAATAACGTAAGGTGCAATGGGGCACTTCTCCTTGCTGACCACAATCAGTTTCTACTGAAGCAGACTTAATAGTAAGTTTTCCAGTCAGCGAGCTCTTTGTGTGTCATTTCTTAATGTGTTTGGAAGCTGAAAGGGAGCCCAGGAAGCCTACTATGCACTCATGAACAGCTGCCGTAACTGTGCTGCAGGTTTTGGACCCAGCTTATTCCATGTGCTGACGGCACACAAACCAGTGGTCATTTCTCCTACACAGGCTCATTTCTGTTAAATGAAAGAGAAGAAGAGGAAGAAGAAATATGCCTGTTTATTCTCACGTATTCATCCTAGGCAGCACAGGAAGGCTAGGAGGAAAGGTAGTGCAGCGAAGGAGAACAGATCAAAAACTATGGAACATTTAGAGCAAGATAAGCGTCATATCATCAGAGTATCTTCAGTCAATGCAAAAAGGCAGCACAGCTGTAGAGGACTGCATGGGATAAGGCAGCCAAGGTGGGAAATGTGGTCTGATAATACCTTTTGTCCCTTTTGTTCTTTGGATTTGTGAGGACTGAAGAAAACCTTCATAGTAACATGCTGAGGGCCTGCTGGCCTCATTACGTACCCCAAAAATATTTTGGCTGCATATTTGCAGTTCAGATTGGTCTTATCCAGATGCTTCGACTAGGTGTGAAGAAGGCGTCCTGCTGTCGGCTAAGAAATCAGCTTCTCACTCACCCTAGTCCCTTCCCTCCTAAAACCAGAGGAGGGTCAGAGTCTTCTCTTCGCTTCACCAGTACAAACCCACAACGGCCCTAGGGAAGCCAGAACAGGTGTTTTACCTCTTAGGCGCCAAATCTGATCTATAAAGTGCAACTCCTTCATCTGCTTTGCAGCATGTTTCCAAAGAGCCCAAAACTGCATAGTGTGGCCAGGAATCCGAGCGACTTAAGAGACAGATTTTGCTATGCTGCCCCTGCTCCAGTGTACTGAGCATCGAAGTGAGAATTAGCAGTGCGGAGGAGTAGCAATACATGGGAATGGCCGACGAGGAAGAGGACAGAGGTCAGGAAAGCAAACCCTACTGTTTCTTCCCACACTAAAAACAAGTTGTAAAAAGACCCATAGCAAGTGTAAACTAATACCACTGCAGACATCAGTTTCTTACGCATCAGGAAAATGGAGCTAGCTGTGTTTGGTGAGTTACACTGGGGGCTAGCTGGGTCCTGTTTGCCACTGCTGCAGATAAACGTGAGTCTTGGAGAGCTTTTGCTTTCCTCCTACTCCATTTTGTTGTTAGGCATCAGCCGCTGGAGGAAAAGTATAGTTATAGAAGTTCATATTAGGGAGGAGATCAATTTCTGTGTGTTATTTCTACGGTCCATGGAGACAGAGGGGCTGTTACAGATAGCAGTTCAGAGCAGAGGACACATCTGGATGCTAAATTGCCCTCAGGAAGGCCTAATACCACTCCCCTTTTACAAAGGGAAGTTCAGCCTACCGAGGCTACCCTCAGTCTTAGGCCTCCTGTCTTTGCAGTGCCCACCATGCAAGCTGCTGTCCCTTCGACAGCTTTCCCGCTCTGTTCCTTTTGCCCAGGGCTGCACACCGTGCCCACTGGTGCCTGGCTCTGGCTGTCCCTTCTCTCAGCTGTTTGCTCAGTCCTGAACACCCGGCTCCTTGGCTAGCAGGAGCGTTGGTATCTTTTTGCCCTTTTACTTGCTACATAAAACCACATGGCTTATCTGCTTCTCAGCATGCTGAGCAGGCTACTTTCAACCAGCCCAGCCTAGCAGCTGAGAAACGACCATGCTGCGGCATTTGCTTCGTCCTTCCCATGGCCATGTATATGTGTCCACCTTGGGTATAAAATATACGTAGTCTGATCTACGTGACACAGCAGGCAGCAGTGTCTGTACCACCTTCAAGGGCAGGTTGGAGCCACTACTCAAGCCCAAACGCACTTTTTGCCTCTCGTGTTTGGTGTATGTTTTTGCTAGGACAAGGCCCCAGGCGTCCGTAAAGGAGGGGAGGGTGAGCAACTTGAGCCTAGGCACCTTAGCAGGGGCCCAAATGTGACTTTAACTGCAGTGTAGACAGGCTAATCGTGCCACGGCTTGGCTAATACATCACCATGTGTGTCCTGTAGTGCTGTCGTGTGGCTGGCATTGAACACGCAGCTGATCTGCAGGCCAGACTTAGCTCCTGCACAGATGCCTGCCATCCTTTGGTTGGCTTTTCGGCAATATCGATGCAGCCATTAAGGCAAGGATGGCGTTGGTGAAATAGCTCTTTCCACTGTAGGTTTTGTGGCAGTGACACTTCTTTTCACCTTATACTCAACTGTAACTGAATAAAAATCAACAGTTATGGTGTAAAAAGAAAGGGGTAAGAGATGTCAGAATGAGACCCAGACGATAAGGTTGCTTGTGTTTTACACCACAGTGAGTGAAAGCTGGCTTCTCCCCTGGTGTACATCGGCATATCTCCACGGTCACTGAAACTAGTCAGAGCCACACGAGCTGGTGATCTGGCCCTCACTCTGGGGAGTGGGTAGTTCTGCTGGGTATGCTTCACTGAAGTGAATGACTGCCTGTTCCTTCCCATGTCTTTCCCTCAGGATGAAATTTGAAGAATTTAAAGTGCATTTTGATAAAGTTGAGATCTGCAACCTGACTCCAGATGCCCTGGAAGACAGCACTGCCCACAAGTGGGAGGTGACCATCCACCAAGGCAGCTGGGTCCGGGGATCCACCGCAGGAGGATGTAGAAATTTTCTAGGTAAGTAGATACGGCTTTGAAAATGAGGAGGCACCGAAGTCTTTACCCACCCTCAGCCACCTCTCCTGTTACCCGATCACCAGAATTGTGGGTGCACGCCAGGCCAGCTGCGTCTCAGCTAGCAGGAACCAGCCAAAGAGACAAATGTTCATATGGTCCCACTTGAGACTTTGAGGTAAAAGAGCTGCTTTCTTTGCTCCCAAAGATTTGCCTCTCATTTACATTTGCATGAGCAGGACTAGCTCCAAATAAGTCACTTAAACTGTAGCAGTAAGTGTAAAATGAGACAAAAATCCAGCTCAGCCAGCATGTTTATGTGGCTCTGAAGTACATCATGGATCTGAACTGTGTTACTCCAGACTGGCACCAGCACTATGGGATCATTGTAGCTATGTACTTTTAACAAAATTCCATCTGACAACTTTATTTAAACCATGGTAACTTAATAAAATACCGGGCCACAAATCTTTTCTACACCTAGTCCCATAAAGGACTTTGGCGTTTGGCTTGTTTTCTGCAGAGTTTAGTGGAAAGAAGCAGACAGCTAATGGAAAAAACTAAATTTGAGCAAAACCTCAGCTTCATTGTCCTTTTTGTCTTCTTTTTTTTTTAGTAGTAGTAGTGATATAATTATTCTGAGGCAAGAAACTCTCTGGTGTTCTTTACATTGGCAGAGACTTTCTGGACAAATCCACAAATCAAGCTACATTTGACAGAGAAAGATGATGGACAAGATGACTGCACATTCATAGCAGCACTGATGCAAAAGGACCGCCGTAAACTCAAGAAGGCTGGCGCTGAAATGCTAACCATCGGCTACTCTATTTATGAGGTACTCTATTGCTTTCACAGCGCCGTAGCCGCACTATCAGTATTAGCATCTTTCTCTGGGTTTGTACTCCTGCCAGCCATCACGTATTTTTAGCGCCCTTGCTCTTAAAATAATCTTCTCAGTTACATCAAGCCTCACGGACAATTTTGATGTCGTTGGGATGGAGCCCTCTCAGAGGAGAATTTAGGAGTCCCTATGGGGCCATGGGTTCCCAGGAGAGACTCCTCGGCCCCATGATTCTCTCATCCCCTGCCCGGCTCCCAGAGAGGGGATGTTGCTTCTTATGAGCCTCTTGGGGTGCATCGGACACAGGGGTGCCTGTCCCTGAGTGAGGCTGGGATTGGCAAATCTGTTGTCGCTGCTCTGTGACACCCCACCTGGGATGGTGATATTTAATGGCAGGGAACGTTTAGGCAGGAAGACAATGTCCCAGAGTCCTCTTGGACTGCCTTCTGGGGGGGAAAGGACCACCGGTAACAGGTCCTTGCCGTAAGGTGGGAGCTAGGTTGTTCCCTGGGTGAAGAGATGGGAGTCAGGGTCAGAGCCAGGGGAGAAGCTTGTGCCGGGCAGAGTTTGGCTCTGTGATTGGGAAAGGGGCAAGGATGGCCCCCAGCACACCCCGGCCAGCGCAGCCCTTCCTTCGTTTCCCCTCCTAGAGCCCCGGCAGAGACGGCCACTTGGGCAAAGACTTCTTCAGGTACCACCCCTCGAAGGCCAGGAGCAAAACCTACATTAATTTAAGGGAAGTCTCTAACCGATTCAAGCTGCCGCCAGGCGATTACATTCTTGTTCCGACCACGTTTGAACCGCACCAGGAGGCGGATTTCTGCCTGAGGATTTTCTCTGAGAAGAAGGCCACCACTGAGTAAGTCAGCAGCGAGCCCCGGGCCCTCCAGTGCTCGCCCGCGCGTGGGGCCAGTGGCTGCTGGGGGGAGTCTGGCTGCCGGGCACCCAGCCCTACAGGGCACGGAAAGCTCCTCATGGGTTTTTTTTGCATTTTTCCATTTTTGCTAAACCTAACTTTTTTTTGGAGAGGAGTTTAGGAGGTGGGGAAATAGGGCTTGCCATGGTGAACCTTCTGGAAGCTTGACAAGGAAGAGTTGCTAGCTGCCTGATACTGTTCGGGAAGCTGTGAACGCAGCAATGTTTGTTTCCTCTCAAAGTTTGTCCAAAAGACAATTTTATATTAAAAAAGGATATTGAGGAAAAAGTGTGTGCACAATGAATAAAGAATGAGATTAATTCTTTAGTAGACAGCATGCACAGCTGTGCCCTCCTTGAGTCCTGCTTAAAGTCTGTTTTAAGGGCTTATACTAAAATTTAAACAGTGCAAAAATCCAATTGTCTGATGAATTTTATCTAAACTTAACCTGTTCAGTAAAAAATGCAGTTTTATCATTCACCTCTGGAAAATGTAATAAGCAAGCTTCCACCCCAAGCAGATGATGAATATCTTCAGATACCGAATAAGGTTTTGTTTTCTCCAGGGATCTAGATGAAAACGTTGCCATTGATCTCCCTGAGGTAAGTCTACAGAGTTAAAATAGCAAGAGAATAGCTCAGCAGAAGCTGGCACGCGCTGCTTTTACTGTCTTTGGCTAAAACACGTTCATTTCGCAGGAATGTTACACAATTGCCAGCTTTGTGTATGTGACTGAAACAGACAGTTCTGCTGAATATGGTAAAAGAGCTGTAACAACCAAAGTCATAATCGTCATGCTTCTGCATCCGCTTCAAGGCAGCCGGCGTCAGCCAGCGCCAGCAGCGGGTATCGGCCACCACGGGTGTGCTGAAAGCACACCCGTTAGCACCAAGGAGGCACATGGCCGTCCACATCTTTTAAAATTGTATTTATTATGAAAAACTAAAAGGCAAGAGAATGTCCACAGATGTACATTCATTTTCCATACAAATTTCTTTATTTTACTTATGAATATCTGCAGGGGATGCTTGATACTTGTACGTGCCTTCTGGAAGGATTAAACTCTTCTTGTTGCTGAATGGCCCGGTCTGCCTGCTGAGCACCAGCTGCAGCTGAGTCTGAGTCAGCTCCTGTTTAAGCGTATCCCTGCAAATAAGCCGTTAATTGTGGTGTGCCTTCCCATGGAAACAAGCTAAGCTAAGCTAAGCTAAATCCCCTGTGTCCCTTTTAGTAAAACTCTCCTCCAGGGACCAGCTAGCAAGAGCACCTCTGTTTCTGGGCTCTCAGGGCCGCGTTCAGTAGTAAAGTAAATCTGTTCACCTGTCCCAGTACCATTAAGGGACTTCATCCAAACTTGAGCAGAAGGAAGTGAGGAACATACATACGGCCAAAACAAGTGTAAGTGGCCCAGCAGTGTCACCAGGGCCACTCTGGTGACAGTACACTAAGTAGCACCCATGTTGTATCTTCTGTGAGTAAACAGAGCCCAATTCTTCACTTCCTGTGCCATGCTGTTGCCCTCTTTTTCCCCATTTTTGGGCTCAAGAACTCTCTGTTCATGTGGTCACCCCGACTGTAGCAGTGGCTCTACCCTATTGCATCTCTCTGCTCACCAGCGTAGCCTGAAGCCTGGACTCTACACCCCTGCGACCGCGCGGATGCGCTCGGCTGGCAGGCGGCTGGAAGTGCTTCTAGGATGGCACTGGGTAACATGCCCAAGCGCAGCCGCCTCCGGCGGCGGCTCTCAGGAAGGGCGAGAGGTCCCCGGATGGTGCCGCTGGAAAGAGTTTGGTAGAACTGTGGTTGTTCAAGGAGCGGGCAAGCAGAGTGGTGCGGGGGTGGGATGAGAGGAGAGGTGTTTTCCAGCATGGCTGCTCTTGACTTTGACATAGCCAAGGCAATGGCACGCTGTGCAATCGCCCAGGCGAAGGAAATGAGAGGTGTGAGGCTCCCCTCAGGCAGCTAGATGGTTGGGAGGCCCCAGGTCCAGCAATGTTCAGGAGCATGTGTACCCTTATTTTAAGATGTACTATGGTCCCCTGATGCACAGAGGGGCTACGTGCAGGGAAAAATGTCATGTTTTACAATTCTTATAATGACTTGTGCGGTTGATGTTGCAGCCTCTAAACCCAACCCCAAGCCCACAAGAAAATGAAGAAGAAAAGCAGTTCCGGGCACTGTTTGAGCAGATTTCAGGAAAGGTGAGTGCAAAACCCTTGTGGGTCCTAGCAAGGTGTAGAAAGAGGGGAGACACTTCTGCTCCCACCCAGGGCCAGGTGAAACGCAAATGACGTATTTGGGGGGGACTACGCTGAGTTGTCGCGTGTTGTTTGGGCAGCAGATGTCACCACGCCGTGTGGCTGGGTGGAGCAGGGTGCAGTCCCTGCTGAGCACGCAGGAGGACCACAGCTAGAAGTCAAGCTCTGAGGCAGCCTGCCCGGTTCAGTGTCCAGCCGCAGTTTATTTTGCTTTGAATCAATGGTTCCGGCTTGAGATCTCCTTCAGACGGCCTTATGCACAGCAGCACTCCTGTATTTTGCCAGCTCTTTAGTTTTTAGCCTTTCCTGGGTTTCGTATGGTTCTCTTTTTCTGAGTTGCAATAAAGTATAGATGGGTGATATTTGTGTTTTCTGAGGGTTTTGGTATGCCTGATTATGGAAACATCCAAGTAACAGATGCTGCACTTTTTTTTTTACTTTAGGACATGGAGATATCTGCAGAAGAACTTGAATATGTTCTGAATGCTGTATTAAAAAAAAGTAAGTGCTGATAACCTCTAAGTTAAGGGCTGTAAAGAACTTTGTAAAAGCTGCCATTAAATTCACTTACAGACAGAAAAATAGAGGCTGTGTTATGACTCCTGCCTGGTGTCCTCCAGCTAGCCGGGGCAGAGCCAGGAAAACATTTGGTCCATGATCTCACTATGAGTTTGCCATGCCTCCAGCATGATCCATGTCAGCTCCGTGAGGCCGGCCCTCTATTGCACTGCTGTAGTGGAGAGACAGACACTGGGCTGGGACTTGGAAGACCTGGACGTAGTTCATGACCCTGCTATAGGCCCTTCGTACAACCTGTCGCTCTCTGAACTTCATCTCCTGATTTACGAAACAAGGACAGTATTTCCTGTCATGTCTTCAGTAAATACCTTTTCTGTCTGGACTGTGACTTCTCTATAGTGAGGGCTGTCTTCATCTTCCAGCGCACAGGTCCTCCCACAATGAGGACTAAAAGCCAGCTATCTCTGCTTTTGAAATGCTATTTTCTACTTTCAGTTTATAAAAGGCAGAATTTCCCAGTGACTTCTTTCTTATGATTGTCCTTTTTCAGCAAAGAACATCAAATTCAAGAACTTAAGTCTCATTTCATGCCGAAATATCATTTCTCTTATGGACGTATCCTTTCGAATAAGTGCTTGTGAGGCTAAATGAATACTGAATATAATGGTCCGTAGCATTACCTGTCATGGATATCAGAGACGGATATGGTAATGTCATGGCAGAACACTACCCAAAGAAAAAAATTATGTGAAAGTTGTGTCCTGATTTTTATTTTAGAAGTTTAGGGTTAGGAGCTTCCAGACAGACCATTTTGTACTGCAGACTTAGAGGCAGATGCTTTAATGCTGAGAACTTTTGAAAGTAAACCTCAAATTACTTCTGTATAGAACAATGCGTTTCTCAAGCTGTGGTTTATTTGAAAAAAGCCTAGAAGAGATAACTCAAGAAAAGTCTGTTATCTGGAGGGTTACATTCACCAGAAGAGTTGTGCATGCAAGTTATGGGTCAGAAACTAAGGAGCAGCAGAGTGTTAAAAATTACTGATATCAAAACTGTGGGGTTTTTTGACAACCAGACTAAAAGCTGGAAAATCTGGTCTTTCAGCTGGAGCCTGGAACTCCAGGAAGCAGACATGTGGGCGAGAGTCGTCTGTCCAAATTTAGGCATTCGTGGTGTAGGTGTCTACATCTAAGCTAGCTTTCTAGGCTTCCTTTGTAGATGGTGAAAGGGATGGTGTAATTATGCGTGTTCTGGATGTGCCTGACTGTGAGGGATGCTAAATGACTGCTCAGACATTAGGTGAGATGAATCACAGCCCTGGTAAATCCCCTCCAGGTTTGTCTCTTGCAATGTTCTGGTGCCTGTTGAGTTTGCTTAGCGTGGCTTCTCCTCAGGTAGAGCTGTTTTTTGCAGCATGCTTTCCTGATAGACAATTGTGTTACACGTGAAACAAAACAGATACAGTCCTAACAAGGCACGTATCTAACATTTGGTTTATGTCTTGTTTGTGCAGCTGAGAAGTTCTTCTCTTTTGCTTTTGTTGCTCCAGTCCATGACAGTTACCACCCTCTCAAACATTCCTGACAGAAAACCAAAACAGACAAAACTTCACCCTGTTAAAGCTATGTCCATAACATTAAAATTCACTGCAGATCAGTCACCATGCATATGCAATGAGAAACAGGGGACCAGTCCTAAATTTCCTCCTTTAAACACCAAGTTTCAGTAGGGAGCTGGTCCATGTTCACATCTCAGCCTTACATGGTATTGGGACAGAGCCAGGGTCTGCACTTAACCCGGGAGCATGGCAGCAGTCCTAGGTTTACTATTTAGGATATAACTGAATAGTTTCCATGATTTGCAATGCTTCCAAGCAAATCTCTGCATAGTTTTGAATAAATGGGGAGACATCTCTTCCTCTGCTTTGGAAGCACAAGGAACGCAGGCACAACCATCCCACTCTGGACATGGTATTTGGAGCACAATGGAGGAGCAAGGTGACACAAATGCAAACCCGAGTCAGCGCTGGCAGAGTCCCTTCTGTGTCATATGCCACCAAATTCCCTGGCTACAGTCACCATGCGGTGGCATGGAGCGGGGGCAAAGTTCTATATGACCCCAGGAAGAAGAACCTGGCTGGGTAAAAAGATAGACTTTTTGCAGGAGTGACAACGTCCTTGGGATCTGTGGGTGTCCCCCCAGAATGTCACCAGTATAGGTGCTTAAATCACGGCAGGCATTAGCTAGACCCCACTTGGCAGGTTTTGACCATTGTGAATGCTCGCTGAGCTAGTGTCCGTCTGAGCAAGGGCTTTGTCCTGGCAAGTAAGATGGCAAGGGGAAGGGGAATGGGCCCGATCCTTATTTAGCATTTCAGAGCAAGTGCCCCATCCTGCAGCTGAGCTGTGCTTGGGCGACATCAGTAACTCGGTAGAAT
This sequence comes from Sagittarius serpentarius, assembly GCA_034782735.1. NCBI lineage: Eukaryota > Metazoa > Chordata > Aves > Accipitriformes > Sagittariidae > Sagittarius > Sagittarius serpentarius. The sequence continues at coordinate 11,928,017 of JAVKLA010000049.1, forward strand.
AAGTATTAAGACCCTCACATTTCAGGCATGGGGAAGGCCAGGCAGTTCTAATCACTGCCCCTCAGAGCTGCTATACAGACATTTTTTTCAGACCATAAGGACCAGATTTTTGCCAGCCTCACCCCACAACTCCCACTAATCTTTGGTTGAACAATTGCAACAGAACCCGGTCTCTAGATAAAAATACAGAATAGCACATTGGTTGACTAACTCCTTTGAGTACAGTAGCAATTTGTTTTAATCAGGTAATTTAATTCTCTGAATCATTTATATCCCATTTGCATCCAAAGCTGTTCTTGCCTTAGAACAATCTGTCTGTCTTTCTCCTGTGGAGCCTGCATTGCTCAGCTGTGTTTTTGTATCACATAATGTTCCCCAAGTATCACAGCCGCAGCCACGACTGTTGCTGCTCAAGCTGCACCTCATGAGAAATCCCAGTATCGCTTTCAGCAGCACCATAGGCTTTCCAGGCAACTTAATCCTCTGCTTAAAGGAACAGCGCTGATAAATTCAGGCAGAATTTGGGCCTCATGCAACAAACCCATTTCCTTAATTCAGATTACCAGACCAGTGGCAATGGGAAACTGGAATTCAGCGAGTTCAAAGTTTTCTGGGAAAAACTGAAGAAATGGATAGTAGGTGACATTATCCACTGCATTTGTTTTGCCATTTCATTAGCTATTTCCTGCATAGTTTATTATGTATGCGCAGACAAAAGTGGAGACAGGAGTGTTTACAAGCCACGAATTTTAACTCAAAACAAATGTTCTAAAAGTATGGGGGCTTGTTTTGGATAGTCGAAGACATTCTTAGCTTTCCATGATGCTAAACCATAATGGTTTTCTGGAAATAACAGAGATTTTTGTAAGCAAATCAAGTATGTTTGGGATAAAGAATGCAACCGGCACTAATAAGCAAGCCAATCAAAATGAAACTTAAGGAGTTTCCATTACTGCTGTTGTACAGCAGAAGGAAGTGATGATTCATGACTGGTAGGAAGCAATCAGTTCCTAAGTCACTGCACTTCCACTATTGATATCTCAGGAGTCAACTGTACTGAAGTCTGGGGAAAGTGTTGATTCTAACTTTAAACACATTTCCCTGCCACTGTATATGGCAGTAAGAGTAAGCAGAATCAGGCCACAGACTGAATATTCAAGCAAAGACATCATAATTGTTTCCTCATGGTCGTTAGTAGTTTCTTCTGCATTCATGCTTCACCCAAGCATTCAAAATATGCAGTTCTCTGCTTCTTGTCTAGCCCATCAGAAATGACAGACACTTTTTCTGGGTACTCGTGGCACATCTCTTTTAACAAAGGACACACTGTTTTTTAACAAGGGGGCTTGAGAAATCCTCGTATCCTGTAAGAAGATTTGCGCGTATATTTGCTGGAAAATTTTAAGCTGAATATGACGACAGCTCTAAATAACTCTTATTCCAAGGGAGAGTCATGTTTGTCGTCTCATTAAAAGGAAGGAATCTAACTCCAGCCTAACAATTATTTAATATTTAGGTCAAAATTCAAAGCATTTGTGCCAGTTCTCTTAGTTGTACCATGAATATGGCTGTTTAGATCTTTTATGCCTAGAAGCAAATGAGTAAGTGACAATCTTAACTTCATGTTAAACAATTTGTCTCTAGCCTTCAGAATTATAGAGAAAAACATAAAAAGAGATTAAGAGAATGCGTCAGTTAAGAGGTAGAAGACAAAGAAGAATACGGCCTTGCCAGATAAAATCACTTTCTAAAAAATTATGAAATTTTTTTATGAAGAGCAGCTCTTTATTTTTGAATGCTTGGGTTTGGCAGTACTTGTTTAAGTTTCACAACAACCTGTTCATATGCCAAAGAGAATTGGGACCCAGATTTGCTCCTCAGTTACAGAATCAGACTGGATCTAGACTGAAGTCTTGTCAGCTTTCTTAAATGCTCATGCTGCACAGTTAGAGATAAACACCTTGCCTTTCTGTGCCGTATCTGTGCTCCCTTTCATATGCAAATACTGAAATTTCCATGTGCTCCTTTCATAACAGAATATCTTTCTTCTGTTTGACTTTGATAAATCTGGCTCCATGTCCTCCTATGAGCTTCGCAGTGCTCTTAAAGCTGCAGGTAAGACAAGCACTGCATTTTATCTGGGAAACTTGTCGAGCAGATCGACTGTGGGTGAAGAGGGCTGCAAGGAATTATGCATGCCTGAATGGAGGGGAGGTCTGAACCCCAGAGAGGACCTGGGCACCTAGAGAGGACATTGAGTAGATTAATTTTGCCCCAGGTACCCCCAACCCTGCAGGGCAGTCAGTCAGAGCAATCTTTACATTTTTATTGAGCTCTGTTAAACTCAACAGGGCTGCACATGTGCAGGGTTAGACCCTGAAACAAACCACTTCTGAGTCCATCCCCACTCAAGGGCTGGAGGAACGCTGAGTAAGCTGTTTGTTATGAAGAGCAGTCAGTGCATTTGTATTTCATCACGAATTATTTTTATTAAAGCACCTAGTTCTGCAGAAATCCCTCCAGATTTCAAGGAGACAGGATGGTCCCTCATACATCAAAAAGTGCATGGACTAGAAATTGCAGTGACTGCAAGATTTCTTGTTCAGAGTTTGTTATTCATTGCAAGCTTAGAGAACTTTGTGGTCAGATTGCTTTCTGGATGGATGTGTGCCACAGAATATCCTCCCATTAACTGGTTTTCAAGATTAGTTAGTAGAGATCTGCAGATTCCTCCCTGGCCTACGAGGTCGCTGACGTTCCCTTTGTGCTTGTGTCTTTGAGAAGGATACCAACTCAACAACCACCTGCTGCAGCTGATTGTTCTCCGATACGCTGACGAACAGTTCCAGATTGACTTTGATGATTTTCTGAACTGCTTAATTCGCTTAGAGAATGCAAGTCGTGAGTATCTTCTAACTCTGGAATTTCTTCCCCTTTGGAAAAAAAAAAAAATGTTCCACTTTCAGCTGTCATTGAGCATATTGCACAATAATATTGCACAATATCTGAGATCAAGGGTGTACCTGGCTAACAGAAAGGAGCTGTGTTTAGCATTTGCTTTTAGGATGGCTTTTCTCCTGTAAAGTGAAAAAATGTTCCTCTGCTAATGGAAAATTTCCCCATGTGAAAAGAGCCTGCTTCATAAACTCTGCAGCAACGTAGAAGGCATGTGAAGAATGCTGGCAAAGTCCGCCTTACAGCCTTTCTTGTGGCTCACCCATGAGCTCAGTTTGGGATCACAGAAGTTCAAGGTTCAAATATTGCTTGTGCCTCGTGCAAAGAGATAATTGACATGCGCTTGGGCAGATACCTCCTGTAACTTTTACGTAGCTTGTCCGCTTTTGGCTGAAGATACGGTTCCCTGTACATCGAGGCACCCTAGGTCTCAGTTCATTTGTGCGCAGGGTCACTCTCGTTCCAGAGCAGCAGTAGTAGAGATAAGTAAAATGGCTGGATAAATGCTGACGTGATCATTAGTGTGGCTCCAAATTCAAAACAAACGCAACTCACTCCATGAGAAGCAAGATCAACTTTCTTGGCTATTTTTTTGTTTGTTTTTATTCTTCTCTTTACTTTCTGGTACGATCTGTGGCAATAGAAGTATGAAACTACTGAGAGAGAAAAGTTCAATAAGTTATATAAAGAAATGCAAACGACTTGGCTTCATTTTGGAGTGTCATCCAAATCCGACTGTTTAGCACATCCGGGACACCCTCTCCCAGTCAAGTCCTGAAGTGAGACTTGCACAAAGGCCTTAAGTCAGCAAGACGTTTCCTCTTGCAAGGACGTCATTTTGTCAGAGCAGCTACCACCACCAAGCAACCCTGAGCGATCCGCCTTTGCGCCGGGCCCTCCCTCTCCTTGGCACGGCCACCCGTCGTTGTGGGATGGGGAGCTCGTGTATGAATATGCATGAGGTGTATTTATAGCGATGGTGTCCTGTTTTTCATTTCAGGAGTGTTCCAAGCACTGAGTGTGAAAAACAAGGAGTTCATTAACCTGAGTATAGGCGAGGTATGAGCGCAGCTTCATAAACACCAGCAAAATGGTGGGGTTTCTCTAGAGCTTTGTCCTCTTGTCAGAACCTGAGTATTTCTGCGTGACACTTCAGGTGACATCTGCGTCTGCGAAAGTGCAGGGGGTGTCTGCCATAGGTTTCAGCAGGGCTGGGATTTTACAGCGCACGCACTGATTACATCTCCTCTGTGCTATTTCCTTCCTTCCTCGCCCTGTGGCATATTGACAGCTTCCCGTCTCCCTTTCGAGATTCTCTGGTTTTTCCTTCCTCGCGTGCCAGCTCTCGATGGAGGAAAGGGGAAGCAGCGGACGGAGACGGGAGGTCTTTCACCCTCCCTGAATCCCCCAGGAGTTCAGATTAGCCTCTCCTGTGCACGTCCGTCGTCTGCTTCTCACACTGCTCAGCACAGGCTTCTTATTTTCTTGTGCTCTGTTTGCCTCCCTGTTGCACACGTGGGTTGTCGCTCGTTTTACACTAACCCAAAGCTTCCTGGGGCAAGGCACAATGAATTCCCTGGTACGACAAACGTGGGAGCCCGTGCGGACTGCTGGGGTGCAAACAAAATCACTGCCGTTATCAGCATCTAGTGGTTGGAGAGCTCTGCCTCCTTCCCTCCGAACACAGAAGTAAATGCTGGCTGAGGTCTCTCCTTAGTGACAGGACATAAACGCCTGGCGAGCGAAGGTCCGCTTCTCTGCCTGGGGTCAATTCAGAGCAAGGCGCTGCTTTTCAACATCTCTCTTTCATTTGGGAAAAGGGAGGGGGAGGGAGAAGGGCCTGAAATCATTTATTGTAAAGTCGATCTTTCTTCTGATATTAGTTTATCAACCTGGCAATGAACATCTGAAGAAGTCTGACTTGGAGGCCGGGAGTTTCTTGCGACGTCGCTGCCGAGAATTCTGCCCCAACAGCTGAGGTCCCCTTCACGTGCAAACTTCACCGGGAGCTTTCGTGCGGAGGAACATGCATGCTGCCCTCCCTTTCTGGTCTCCAGCCCTGTTGATGAGTTCAACAGTCAAACCACATTTTGTTCTTATTTTTGGTAAAGCCTGATACTGGATTTGTTACTGAGAGGCATTTGGATGAGGCACACATGCCTTTAAAGCAGACTGACACTGATGTCCCTGGGTGACCACAGGTTTTTATGAAATAGGATTGTATTTCATTTCAGCACAGCACAGACTATAGTGATTAAAAGTCTTTATTGCTGCTTGGCTACAGATTACTGTAAGGTGCTTTTGAAAATATAAGGTTGCGTAAAATCTTGTTCGGTTTGGAATTTATTTCCAGGCATGCTGTGTGGCTACATATCAAGTCCCCTGTCGTAGCCACACGAACTGCAGTCTGGTAGAGTGTGAACAAAGAAGACTAGGGAATGTCAGGATGAAAATTCATCCTTGAATATTTATGACAGAGGTCCCTGGTCCAGGCTTCCTTAGGAAGATGCTTAAGCTAATTTTTGACATTCATCACAGATTTAATTTAGGGAAAAATTGTTGCATCTCACCTTCCCTTAGTCCTTCCTCTGCTGCCAACAAAGCTGTTCTGCTACGCGCTTTGCTCTGTGGCCAGAGCGTGTCCCACAAGCCGGTCTCTGCGGAGTTGCACACAGCTTGCCTTCGTCTTCAGAGAAACACGTGGCACCTGAGACAGCGAGCTCTTGTGTGGGGCCATTTTCCTCCAGGCGGTCTGAGCTTGTGTCCCACACCAACCATGCTCCGGAAGAGCAGCTAAAATCGTTTTAGATGACTTAAATGTACCCACCGGTAAGGTCCTGATCTCTGCAGCTACTGCTATTTTGCGTCTGTGATTTACACAGCATTATTCACGTGATGTGGGTAGCCAGTGCTGATTTAAAAAATAACAGTAATAGCAGCCAGGGACTTAAGAGGTCTTCGTAGGCTTTGTTTCCATGATTATCTTCATAACTTGTGTCTATTTTATAATGAATCAACTGCCTGGATTTGTTTTCTAAAACCTTTCTTGCAGTGAAACAGAGGGCCCTAGAAGAGCCCTGCATTCCCTACCGTCTAGGATCATGGAGACAGCCAGGGTTTTGTTTTCTCTAGATTTAGACCTAGTGAGGAATTCGGGAAGGAAAATCAAGCTGCAGTAAAGGTGAAGTTCAAATAATGAAAGAACGTAGGGACCATGATGTTTAAAATACCCACTTTCTTTTTTTCTAACAATTATAATCCTGTAACTATGCAGAAAATGCTCCGGAGGTAACTGGAAGCAGAGCAAAAGCTAATGGTTGCAGTATTTGATTAACCGAGGTACTCGGCCCCGTGAGGTGTATTGATTTTCAGATGTGCTGATTATACACCCGTTTGGCAACACTGGAGGCAGCTGTCTAAATTTGTGAAAGTCTGGATTAAAATCTAGACTGTCCTATAAACTTTCGGCCGCATACTTGAAACAGAAAATCACAGATCCTTCACTGATTCATTGTGCGAGCTTAGATGTGGGTGCGAATTTGTGGTAGTATAGCATCGTTCACAAATTACGCAGAAGAAAGGGGTCTCGATGCCTGGCATCGCCAGTGTAGCCTTCTGTTCTTCTACAGAGAGCTGGGAATGTCTTGGCAGAATCACGATTGACATGAGAAAGTGATAAATATTGAGGTGGGAGCAATGGGGCACAGGTAAAAAATCTCTGCATTTTAAAGAAAATTCATGCATTTAAGAAAAAAGCACCCTGAGGTGTTTTCTGCCCCCTCGGAGCAGTTGCCTGCTGACTGCGTCACGAGGAATTTGAGGGCTAACATCTGAGTCCTTTACGAATCAAGCCTCTTTCCTGGCCGGCCAGCTCGCAGCAGAGCGCCAAGTCCCCGTCCTACCTTGGGGTTTACACGACACCCATAGCCACAGCAGAGGTGCGTGTAAGGGGAGTTAAGCACAAGAAAACCTGTACGTACGACCGAGCCGGCCCACGGCCACCCGGGGTCTGTTCCAGCGCAGCCCCCATCTCCCCACTTTGGCTATATAAGGGTATTATGGGTACTTGGGCTGGAAGCCTTGCTAAAATCAAGGTGACGAACAGCAACCGCTCCCCGCCTTGTCCTACGCGCTAGAGTATTTTCTTTCTGCATTGGAGCAAGGCCCACCCTCCAAAGGGAAAAGTATCCTTAGAAGTAGGTGCATGTGAAGATGGAGGACTATATAAACCCTGGTAAGGGTTTTTTTTTGCGGGGTCTGCTATTATACTGCTCGTGTGAGTGACTGAGTGGGCGAGTGAGAGAGGTTTGACTTCACAGCCCCATCGAATATGATCGTCCTTCTCGTGTTTGAGCAGGAGGGGGACTCAGTGCCCAGAAGCAGGCGTCTGGGCTTGTTGGTCTTCTTTAATCAAGGATCTTGGATTTAAAGCTAGACCTTGCTGCCTTCTCTGACATGAGACGTAGTTGTGTTTGGCTCTGTACCATTACAGGAGCGCTGGCAAATCACTTGCGGTGCTCTGAAAGCTGTGCGAGTGGTACGTTCCCTAATGTGGTGCACACAGGCCTGGTGAGCAAGAACCGGCTCGTGCTGGGAGCCCAGCCTCTCTGCTAATAGCAGCATTAATGGGGAACGCGAGAGGCATTTTTCATAATTATACGACGGGAAAAAGACTAAAAATCACTTAGCTACAGGGTCGCAATCTGAGTATGCTCTCCCACTCTCTCTCACAGAACCAAAAATCTCTCTCGCAAACCCGCTGCTAAAGCCTCAGGCCAGAAGACAGCGGGGGCCGGCTGCTGCCCTGGCGCTGGTTGTCCCTCCTCTGCTCCCCTCTGCCCCCTCAGCTTCCCAAGATGTTGGGCAGCGCTCAGAGACACGTTTCTGAGTTTAAAGGAACAACATCAACCCGAGGCATAAGCCTTTTGAGAAGGGATTCATTTGGAGTTCCTCCTGAGCTCAGCCACCGCCTCCACTCCAACCACCCTGATGGTCGATCTGGCCACGGCGTTTTCCTGTCTTGAAGAAGGTTTCCTACCAAACCTGGTGCTGAGGCCAGAAGGGATATAATTAGGGAAAACTACCATGAAGAACTGCCATAAAAATGTAAAGAAACCAAAAAATAGTGAAATTGCATTCTGCCATTTCTCCCTGCAAACAGAGACAGAAACTGTCAATAAACATTTCGGGCAGAAGAGTGGGCAGAAGTATCCCATGCTTCTCCGAAAAGCTCCCAGGGAGTGGCTCAGCAATGCCGAGCCTTTGGCAGCAACACTTGCCGCAGGAAATTGCAATTTTTTCCTATTTTAAGCCCCCCTAGGTTTGGGGGGGGCCTGCAAACTCATGTGTCAGCACAGGGGGTGCCTGAGGTGTCATAGGGGTGTAGAGGGGGAAAGAAAAAAAGTGAAGCCCAGCCGCCCCGCTGCCGACAAAGCCTCCGTATTGCGGTGCTGTGGCGTCAGGCAGGAGAGATGCCAGAAGTGATGTGGCGGTTCACCCCATTGGTAACGGCTGGGGTTGCTTCCAGTCATGAAAATTAAATATTTGTGAATAGATACCGAGTTATCTAAATCATATTCATTTCAACTGCATCATCTCCCCACTTCTTCCCTGCCTCTCCCCTAAAATATTTGAGTCGTTGTTCTTTTTGACTTGTGGCAGCGTACGTTTTGGAAGCACATCAGAGCGCTGAGGGCAGTTTGTAATGTTCCCAGTAAGGCTGGAACTTCAACATTTTTAAATTTAATTACAAACACTTGCTGACTGAGGTAAACACACACGCTGTCAGCAATTGCCAACAGCTATCTTTTGCGCGTCAGCCACTTATAGGGGCAAGTGTGTTATAAACTGCTCTCCTAAAAACTCTAATTAATTTTCATCCCTTGCCCTTTGCGTGGCCCTTCGAGGGACGTCAGCTCCGCTGAGCAGGGTTTGGCCTCCTGGGTCGCCTGGGTACATCTTCGAGTATTATCCGCAGAGGCAGAGGAGTCAAACAGGGCAAGGCCGGCAGCAGGCACTAGTCACATGCCGGTTTTAATTCTGGCCCGAAGAATATACAGCCACAAGTCTTCATTGCCATTTTTTCTTTGCTTTTATTTAAAATGCCCTGAACCAAAGTAAGGCGGTGTGTTCATCCCCATCTCCCCCAAATACACAGTCAGGAATGGTGAATATTTGCATTTTCAGGTACTTCATGAGAATATTCCAAGTGTACTTTTTTTTCCCCCCTGGTCTTTCAGAGAGGAAAAAGCATTTATCCACTCAGATCCAACAAGGCGGCGTGATCAAGAGAGTCCGTCTTTCATCTGCCCCCGGGGTGCCTTGCCTGCAGTGCAGCGTTTGCCACGCGTGAGGGCCAAGTGCCCTCCCATCTTTGGGACAGCCCGCTGGGGGGGACAGGGACAAGGATGGGGGTCCCCCCATGAGCGCCATGTGGCCACCTCGCCTGGCAGACAGTCGTCCGTGTCCCACCCCCAGGGACACAGCCCGGCCCCTGCCCTGGTGAGAAGGGCACTGCCAGCATTTTGTGACAATTTTATCCAGTTGCTTAGCAGCTGGGTCCCAGGGACACAAATAGAGCCAAAACAAACTTCCCCGAGGGAAAACGCTGCCCTGGGAGAGCGCTCCCCGCTTCGGACCCCGTGTCTTCCTCTCCCCTCCTCGCTCAGGTTTCGGGGGGCTGCGGCAGGGTCTCTCGCAGGACCCGAGCGAGGGTGACGGCACGCGCGAGGCTTTGGGCAGGGGCTCTGGCAGCCAGGGCCCAAGCTCAGCTGCCTTCTCTGCCCGAGGGGGTGGCAGCCCAAGCCTGCCTGCGGAAGGCTGAGGGCACGGACCCGGCTCTTCCAGCCCCGCCAGCTGCGGCCGTGCCCGTGCAGGGCAGCGTTAAACACCGCTGGGGCCAGCGAGCAAAGCCGCACCCAGCTCTGCGGCCCAGCTCTCAGGGCACCCGCGGCTGGGATGCAGCTTCTGCTCTTCCCGACGGTTAAGCGTTTTCCGGCAAGCGTTCTCCTTGTCTGACCGTCAGGACCAGCAAACCAGGCTTTAAAATACTTACGTACTCCCTCCACCATCCCTGACCCCTCAAAGGACTGCTTTGTTTCAGCGCAAAGCAGAGTAGCTCCAGCACAGGGAGCTGAGAAGCCCCTTACTCCCGCACCACCGCGTCTCATATCCCAGCGGTTAGAGCAGAAACAGGAGATCTGAGCTCAAAACCCTTGAGAATTCAAGTAACATTTACCTTTCTCCATTCTCCCCTAGTCGTAAGACCCTTGGCCTTTCTGCATCAGTTTAATACCCAAACCAAAGGCTGTCAGCCGTCCAGGAGTTAATCCGCGGGACCTTTAGAAAGACGCACCCTTTCCGTGCAGCGTGCAAGAGCGGGATGTGCCATATCGCAGCAGGGCATTTTAGGAAACAATACCGTGTAGGAAAACCATTGATTGTACAAGGGGGCACCAACACAAGTCTTCGGAGATGCAGCCACGTTACACTACAACCCCCTTGGTCACCCAGCAGCGGGCTGCCAGGACGGGCATCTCAGCATCTGCTCCAGCTTGAAAACAGATTATCTGGTGCCGCAGAGAAGGGATTTATCGTGACCGATCCCATTCATTTCCTAGAGGACACGCCAAGTGACTGAAATAGAAACGGGGTCAGCAATTAATAGGGTGGCTCTCAGTCACTGTCACCGTATGTTGATACGATGATGGCTGGTTTACATATTTACCTGATAAATAGCTTACTGAAAGTTTTAGCAGGACACAGGTCAAGGAGAGTGGAGACAAAACTCGAGGGGCCGTTGTACCGAAACTGCCACCCTCACAGATTTCTTCTCCAGCCTGAAAGCATGCATAAATATTTCCCCCGTTTCAGAGAGGGTTTCTTCATGTCACTGGGGGAAGGGGAGGGGATGCGTCGCAGTCAGCTGCAGCCTCAGCTCAGCTTTCTGTCCCGCCAGGCTCATCTGAAGAGTGTCTGACTTCATGCCTCGCAAAAACATCCTATATGCTACATTTTCTTGAACTGGGGTAGGCAAACATTTGAGCACAAGAAACGGAGGTTGAGAAGTGTCTTTCCAAAGCTGCCACAATGGCAGTGACCCAAGCTGTGTCGTGCGCCGGAGCCAGGAGCTCTGGGACATCTTTAGTACGGCCACCACAAGGTCTGCTCCAGTTTCTGATCCTTTTAGTAAGTCCAACTTTCTCTGCAGCTCCTGGGTAATACCTCTCCAACGCAATGCATGGCGCTCTGAGAGAGATGTTATTCCTTCCCGAGGCAGGAAATTTCAAGCCTGTCAAAGCACTTTTCTGAGCCAACAAGAGCTACAGTAGAAAAATTGTGATCGAAAACAGGTGGACGGCTGGCCGGCCGGCCGAAAGAGAGGCACGGTGCAGTTTGCATAACCCCTGGGGGGAAAGACACGTGCTCAGCACGAGACAAAGAAAATGAGCGCTGGGTAGAGTGTGACATGGTGAGCCTGGAAGGAGCTGAGGAGCAATGGCTCCCTCAGCAGCTCGCGTTGCGGTCCACAAACATTTCATTGCAAGTCTGGCTTAACTGGGCGGCGGTCCAGTTTGCCCAGCCCACTGGGGAGCAAAAGCGCTGCTCCCTTCTGCCAGCACGATGAAAGCTTGCGAGCCATAAACAGCCGCAATGGTCACGGGTTTAAGCCTTGGGAACCAGAAGCCAGGGCTCCATCCCCACCCCAAAGGGCCTGAGGAGAAGAGACCTGTTTGTCAGGGGGACTGAGGGTCCCACAGAGCCCACTGGCATCCAGGAATGATGGATGGGGCTAGTCTTTCTGGGAAAAGGAGGCCGTCCGTATGCAGCTTCTGGGGATGGGACACTTGTCTTCATTAGTTTAGCCTATAAAGATCTCCAGTAACACCGTTTAACCTGATTAGTCAAATACCTATGGACGACGTTGGAAAGAAATCTTCCCAAAGGTGCATAAATTTTGCATTCAAGCTGACCTCACGCTCTTCCAGGCATGTCCTAGAGGGCAGCCATCTAACTTCTGCATTGCCTGAAACCAGATGCCCATTTGGGAGCAAAAAAACCTCTCACGGCGTCAAAGCCCACCTGAAGAGCTGCGCGCACAGAGCAGCTTTGCTGCCGGGGAGCAGCCGCGTTGCACCCCCCAGCACCCCGATGAGGATGGCGTGAGGGGCTGGGGAGGCGGCGGCTGGACCCCTCTGCTGTGGGTGGGGTGCCTCCGCCGGCCCAGGAGGCACCAGACGAGGTACCTCTGCCCGGGTTGCGGCAGAAAGACACGGCCCGTGCTTTGGGCTCGCTGAAAAGATGCTCTGTGCCTCATGTGGGGTGGAAAGCACTCCACTGCTGCTCAGAATTTCAGTCTGCGTCAGAAAGGCGCCTTCCTCGCTGGCAGCCTTTACCGTTGCGCTGTCAGTGCCACCGAATTTCGTCTTCTCCAGAAGCCTCTGACAAAGTGAGAATTGCCAGCTTTTTTACTGGGAATTCCAGCTTTTATGATTACAGAGAATAACTGGAAAATGGCATTTGAGCAGGCCTTAAAGGTTCAGAAACCCGAACGCAAACAGAGACCAACCCCAATTTATTATTTTTTGAAGACCGAAGCCTGTTGATAATTTTAGTGGCCCCAACTCATGGCTTGTGAAGGCTTTGATGTGTTGTTACTGGTCCTGACATGAAATAAGCCTGCGCTGGCTTTGTTTACAGGCAGAGATTTCCTTCCCTAATAAATGATTGAAAGTGTTCGGACAATTAAGTCTCCAGAGTTGCTAATTTAGTAGTTTCCCTGATCACTAACAACCAGCTCTTGAAAAACATTAACACCAAACTACCACAAGAGTGGGAATTAATGGTTTAAAGACCTAACATCAGTTTTCTAATGCTGCGTTTTCTAACTAAGCAGTATCCCTTCTTCTTCCCATAGTCTCTATGTTCTTGTGCTCAGATAGACAAACAAGGGAGGGAGACATGGAAAACCACTGCTTCAGAGGCATATTAATACATATATGAAGTTTGGTGTATGTACTTTACATAAAATACGTAATATAGATAACTTTTTAAATATATATATATGTATTTTATATACATGTAGGGCAGCTTGCGTACAAGACTTCAGTAACAACCCCCAGTAGTGAGGCAGTTGGTCCCCTAAAGGTGCTGACAGCCAACTTCTGATTCGCCATGCATGGATTATCCAGTTTCACAGTCAACTGGGAAAGGCTACCAAAGCCCCAGGCCTGCTCTGAGCAGACAATTGCCTGTCGTTACAGAACCACCTCTGTCCCAAGGGGAAAATTCAGTTTCTCTGGTTACTCAGTAACACATCGGGCTTGAAAAGCCACCACAAATATCCCATGGCTTTCATGGACCCCTGAAGGGAAAGACGTAGGCACGTGCGTGCGTGCCCACGTGGGGAGCCTGGACGTGGTGGCTGTAAGGCAGAGCCCACTGCGGCCAGTGCCCGTGGCGAGCGGGGAACCGACTGTTGTAGGTGCTCTCCCTCAGCAAACCCCATCGTGCCAAAGGCCCTCTCAAGCTTGCATCACTTGCTATGCCTCTAAATGGGAGCCAGCCTTCAAAACTCTAAATATTGGCCAAGTGGCTGGGCCGAGCGGGCGATAGCAAAGGCAGAACTCACGGCAAAATGCCCTTTTATTTTTTCCAGTCCGTGCCTTTGCTGTGTAGGTTGGTGAAGCCACTACAGGGTGCCTGGACTTCTTGAAACGAGGAACCAGCTGTCCCCGGCGTCCATCCATAGACCCGAAGGACGCTCTGCACCCTGCAGGTATTTGCTGCTTATTTCCGTGCTTCTAGCTTTCATCCTGCATATTGCACACGTAGATTTATTCTCAGCCAGATTTGCATTAGGCAGCAAAACAAAAATACCCCAGGCATTTTTGGTGTCTCTCTCCCTTCCCAGTCCCTGCAAGCCTCAGACACCCTGGGTAACTGTATGCTGAAGGCAGACACCTTCAGCATCAGTCAAAATTACGTTTAAAATTCAGCGCTTAGCCGTTCCCGTCCGAAAGCCCGCTCTAGGCCAAGCAGGATCGATTTAGATGATTTATCAAGGTGTGCTGCAACTCAAGAGGGCTTGCGGTGCTCCTGAGGCTAAAATTAGACGTGCCACCTACGTTGCGGCGTTGCGGGCTCACGGTGCCCTCCTCTGCTCCAGCTGGCCCTGCCGGCTGTCGCAGCGGGGCGAGACGCTTGGCAGTGGGGTGGCTGCCGGAGCCCGGCGGTGCCCCCCTGACCCAAGGGGGTCTGCCCTGCAGATCAACCTGGAAAGCCGCAAAACTGACCTTCAGTGGGACGTCACCAGCGGAGAGGCCTCGTGCTGCCTCCGGGCACGGGGCAGGATATTTAGCTGTGCTTGCAAAGGAGGTTGAAAATAAAATAAACAAAAAGCTATAGATCCACGAGGAGAAAGTGCATCCAAAAGCTGCTCCACCGCTGGCCCCGGGTGCGCCCCGTGGCCGGCGTTTCGGAGGTGCTGCCTGTCTTCCTGCCAGCTGTCAGCGCGAGCGCGGGTGAAACGCCGGGTCTGCCTGTCCTCCGGGGCACAATAAACCGCTGTTTTCCAAGCGCAGGATTTTGGGGCAGCAGCCGCCTGCCAGAAACACGGCGCACAGACGTGTCAGGGAGAGAAGCTCCCTGTTACCGCCCTTGCTGAGAGCTGGGAAGCCCTCCCCCAGAAAGGGCCGCCCCGTACCCACAGCCGGGATGTCCCCTGTCCCCCATCGATCCTGTTCCCACTAGGTGTGCGTCTCCTGAAACACCCGTGGGCTACAGAAAGCTCCGTTTCAGGCGTGTTTGGCAACTGAGAAAGCCTTTTCTGTTCGTTAGTGTCTTGAATATGTTTCTCTGTAAACGAGGGAGAATTACTTGCTCCAGTGAACACGTGCTTTTATTGCGTACTGGTGGTTGTCGCCTCTGCAGGACACCTCGCTGTGGGAAATGCTTTTGGGTTGCTGGTGGTCAACTGGCCAGCCATGATTTTGTACCGATTTCGTACCGATTTCGTGTCCCTGTGCAGGCCCTGGCATGAAGTGTCACAGGGTGGGGACATTTACTCCACCGCTCGCCCGTGCTTTTAGCTAGCGTCCACCAAGACGTCTTTGCCACCATCTCAAGTGACTTACAAAGGTCTATTTCTTGCACTTCCCACCATGAGGCTGCTTCCAAGTCACTTCAGCCGATGCTTTTTGCAGCTTCTCAGGAGGTTAAAATGATGCTTTGAGCTGCGTGCCGGCATTCAGCCTGAGGTGCGTGTTGCCGTTTGATACCAGGATCAGAGCCTCCTGCTTTCACTGGAAGTCTCCCAACAGGAGTCTCGACGTACTTTTTGTCACCAAGAGAATATCCGAAGGATTTCAGGGCAGAAAAGCTCTTTGGAGTAACTTCGATGCTGGAACGAAAGGATGCCCTGTAATAACAAGACCTGCAAGTTCATTCGTTGGGCTGCAGCTCGTAGTCAACTGAGAAAGAGGTGTCCTCTTTGGCCCTTCGCAGCGAAGAGCTGCGAGCTGTCAGTAATCCGGGAAGGGAAAGGCTGCCGTCGCCAGTCTCGCTGAGGCTGAGAGGGGCCATGAGGGATATGAGCACTTGGTCTTTACGGTGGTTATTAGCAACCGCTTTTGCCAGGAAGTTTTCATATCCTACTTCTATTTTCATTTTCTAGTTCATACGTAAAAAACTAATTCACAGGGCCCCATGTTCTTTATCTAGCTGGTCCTCAAAAGACGACACCAAAGGTCAACGTTACTGTCCTTAGGCTCGTATGTGCTCTACACACACACACACACACGACCAGCACCCCCGCAGGAGAACCGGTAAGGGCATCTCAAAGTGACGCGAGTGATCTGAGGTCACGCCGGGTTTGCAGGCAAAGACTTGAGCGGAGGCATCCCGCGGCAATGCCCCGGTCGCTGCAGCTCGGCTCTCCGCGGCTCCCATCCCCGGTCCCCGCTTCGGCGCCGGAGCAGGAGGATGTGCTTTCGGGGTGGAAGCCCAGCCCTGATGCCAGAAGGGACAGCAAAGAGCCGGGGCTGTGCCGCAATCTGCTCTGGAAAGGACGTGACAGCTGGAGCTGGCCCCGGCTCTCAGAGCTTTGCTGAGAGGGGAAACGCTGGCAGATTTTCAGTGTTTCGATTGCTGTTATCAAGAGTGAGCGTTTCTTGAATTTAAAAACACACATATATATTTGTTTGCGTCCTGTTGACACTTGGTGTCCTTCAGGGCCGTGAACGCCCCTTCCCTGCAGCCACCGCCGATTCTGAGTCCTGCTGTCTCCTACAACGACGGGGCGCGGGAAGAAAACACGTCTTCTTACACAAAACCGGATCTGCTGTAGGTAAGGGCTTTTGAGCTGAGCACCTTTTAGAGGTAGCTGGTTGTAAGCGCTGAGGCTGTTGAACTCAAAAGCGTTTTTAAACGTGACAGAAGTAACTTGAAGCCTATGAATTTTTAAACAGCAGAGCTCTGGATCCATTAAAAATCTTTCAGTGCACCTCTCCAGTTACGACTTGTTTATGAGCCACGTGCTTTTCCTCCCTCTTTAGTTGGGTTATAATTGCTCTGTTTACAATGCTACGTGTGGTGGATGCACTTGCACGTCTTGCCCGCTCTTCTCGAGTCAATCCGGCAGCTCGGCTCTGGTTCTGCCCCGTCGCAGGGAAGTCGCTGCCCTCCCCGGGGCTGGTTTGCAGCCCCTCAGCCCTGCACGGGCGGCCCGGCGGCGTGAGCGGGGCAGGGAACTGAGCCGCATCACCTGTGAGCCAGGAGGATGCTGGCGCTGTTGGGCGTTGCTTTTACCTTCCTTTAGCTGCCTTTTTTATTTATTTTTTTTATTTTTCTTTTTTTAATTTAAACTGTGAAATACCTCGGCCCCATCTTAAGGCAGTGGGAAGCTCTGAAATGCTGGGTTTTTTTCCCCTTTCGTGGGGCGCACATCTGGTTTGCTCCCCCATCGGTCTCAGTGCCCGACCCCCCCCCCCCTCCCCGGTCTCCCCAGGGTGAGTGAGGATGTGGGGTGGGTATGCTGCTGGCCTGGAGGCCGAGACACGGCGGGTGCTAGCAGTCACCTCTCCCAGCCTCGTGGGAGCCGCTGGCAAACGCGGCTCCCCCGGAGCCCGTGCGTTTCGGCTGGGTGCTGGTCGGGCTGGGCTGCGTGTCCTAGGAGTACCCGGAGAGCCAGGGCTCCGGTCCCTCGTGGTCTGCGGGCTGGGGGTGTCACAGAGACGGGGAGAAGCTGCGGAGGGGAGCGGGTGGGTGGGTGCTGCTGGCTGGGTGCAGCAGCACGGCTGAGCAGCCGCTCCGGGGTCTCCCTGTGATGGGTGTAGTGGGGAGACCGCTTCTGAAACGCTGGGTGCGATGTGTCCTACAAGAGCATTTTTTTTCATTGGAAGTTTAATAATTTCTTCCCTACGTTTTTCTACTGCCTGGCCAAAACTGGTGTCTAAAATTAGCTTCCCCCAGATAAAGACATTTTTGTCATATTTGGTACATTCCTACCCGAACACTGAAAGCCAGATGTTTGGGCCGGGTTACGGAGACAAATCTGTTTGTAGCTATACTGATCTAGCATTGTTAGTCCTGGAATTAATAGCTTTTTTATCTGTCTGCATCCTATGCTCATTTTTTCCATACTAAGAGAGCGCCAGGGGAAGCATTATAAGGGCTATATAATTAAACCCAGAAGTGCCTCCCAGTGAACTTAACAGTAAATGCTAATGGCATTTCTAGCAAAAGTGGTGCCCTGGGGGACTCACCGCAAAGGAACTAAGAAGGACTCAGCGCTGCTGCTTCTATGGATTTTTAACTGAATCTGTACAGTTGAAAGGAGTCAGGATTTGGAATTTTTTCATGTCAGTTGAAGTCCTCTGTAACTGCAGTCACCGACTGCTGGGTAAAACCTGTGACACCAGATTCAGAAGCCACCCCTGGGTCTGTTGTTTGTAGTCATGTAACTTCCCTTACCGGGACATTACCATCATGACCCGGTTTTTCCATCTGCTCTTCTGCCTCTGCACTGGTCAAAGTCGTCTGACCTCAGGGAGCGGTGCTGGAGCGAGAAAAGAGCTGGGCTCCGCTGCGAGGAAAGGGCAGCGGGAGGCTGGTGACCTCCCGGTCCCCGGTGCCCGCCGCCGGGCTGATGCCGGCAAAGGCGCCGAGGGCTGGCTCTGCACATCTCAGGGCTCTTCACCCTTTGGGGAGGAAAAAAAAAAACCATGTGGAGAGGGACAAAAATAACCTATTTAAAGAATGCCCACAAAAATCCAGCGGTCTCGTAATGGCCGTGCTTTGCAAATACCTCGGTGCTTGATTTTCCAGGCGCGCGTGAGAAGTTTGCCCGGGGAGTTCTAAAGGGAGCGACTGAGGGGACTTTGCTGTAACTGGGGAAGCCTTCCTGCGGCCTGGCCGCCGGGGCGCTTGCTGCAGGGGTGGGGGCTTCGGCAGGCAGGCCGAAAATCGGGGAGCGGACAAGAGCTGAAGATGAAATGCTCTTCTGCTCTGAAGGGTCATGAGGATCGCACGGGTGGGCTGCAGACGGGCTCTGGTGCCTGGCTTGCACGCTACTGACAGCTGAATGCCTCGAAGGGAAAGCCGCCCGTCCTGGCACGGGGCCTTTCGCTAAGCGGCTTCGGCAATAGCAAACCGTGCTGCTGGGGAGCCGGCCGGCAGCCCGAGAGGGGAAAAATTCCTTTAAAAGGGCAAGCCCAGTGCTGGAGCAGGCCGGGCTGGAGGCGGGCGAGCTAGTGCCCGCCTCGCCAGCTCCCGGCTCCTGCTCCACCCGTCGCCACCAACCCCCTAGAGCCCTGGAGAGCCCCGATAACCCAAAAAGGACAGCTGTCTGCTAGGAGTGACCTAGACCAGTGACGGTCTGGGCAGGGAGAGGTCTCAAGGCACTGGAGCAGGCCTGAGGGACCTGGCTTGGGGCTCGGGCAAGCTCCTGCCGTGCTGGGAACCGGCAGGAGCAAACGTCGTTCCTGGCAGAGAGGTCCTGGACACGTCAGTGATGGGGGACCGCACGGGGCCGCAGGGCAGACGTTGATTCATCTAAGTCATAAGCGAGCTTTGCTTGCTCCCAGCCAGCACTGGTTTTGAACCAGCTGGTGGAAAGACCATACAGGAGCGTATGCCGCTCTTTGCTCAGCTTGTTCCTAGTCATCGGCGCTCCGGTAACGTTACCGGTGGAATCTCAGTGACGAGGAGCTTCCCCGGGGCTGTTGTGGGATTTCCACACAGTCGGTTGAGTTGATACCACAATTAACGGGTCAGCCTAAAGCTTGGGTCAAGGCTGGTGGTAGAGATATGGTACAAGTTGAGCAAAGACTGGGCACTCAAAATGGTTTGAGCTGGGATTTTTTCCCTCCCTCCTCAACTCCTTTTAGCGGTTTCTGGAGGAAATGCAGCCAAGAGCTGCATGAAATTTAATCTGCCGGGTGTGCCTCAGTGAAAGCAAGTACCTGACGCCGAGCTATGTCATTAAAATGTCTTGCAACTTTACATCTTCTTGCTAAGATGGCACTGCATGACTTCAGTGACAGCAAGACCATTCTCTTGGCGAGACGAGAGCCAGGGAGGACAAAACAGAAGACGAGCAATAAGCAGTACTCCTGTGTTGGCAGGGCAGCGGGCCAAGAAACTCTCATCTATGCGTACTTTTGCTGTGACTTTGGCCAGACTCAGCTTCTGGAGCCAGCTCAAGTGTGTCTCCGACTGCAGGTCATGGGATTTGCCGAAGGGCTCCGAGGCAGCGGCGCAGCCCTGGGCAGCAGCTACCGGCAGCTCGGTCCCTCCAGCAGCCGCCGGCCGCTGCCTGCCCTGCTGCCAGCCTGGTGGGAGCTCCCAGGCGCCCTGAATCACCGGCGGCGGCAGCAGCTCGGTTTCTCCAGGATGGAGAAGTGACAAAACGCGGCAATTACTGGCCACAAGCGCTTGCAGTTATTCTGTGCTGTGGAGGAACTGAGCTGCAGCCAAACCGGGGTGGAAGCCAAAGGGTTCGGTACAACGCACGGGCCAGAGCAGGGTTTCTTAAACATAAGCTTATAGGCACACACCAGAAGTTTCCTTCTTGGCAGATGCAAGCTCTGAAAAATGTGGCGAGGAGAGCAGGATGTTCAGTCAACCCTTTAATAACAAACAGCTGTAATAAAGTCCGGGCTTCCTACAAGGCAAAATAAATTTTGCCACCAGGCTCACTGGAGCCGGTGCTTCAGCTCACGTAGCTGGGAAACGTCGGGGTGGAGAGGCCCCACACCGTGAATTTTCTCCTCCCACCTGAATGTTGTTCCTTCTTCTGTCGCCCTTCTTTCTTCCCGCGTCTCCACTGCGGTGCTGCTTGCCGCTGCGCCTTTTCGTAGCAGCTGGCACTTCACAGCAACAAAACCAGCCCTTGTAACAGACTTTGTGTTTAGCTGCAAGCGGGAAATTTTCAAAGGCTGCCTTCGCTCTGGTTACTGGACTTCAGAGAGCAAGCCCAGGAGACAAATGGCCAGCCGAACTTCAGGGTCACCGCCGCTCTTGCCACTTTTGGTAAGAAGGAAAGCTAAGGCTGAGGCCGGGCCCTTGGGTGAACCTCTCGTTGGTCACTGAAATCGTTGAACCATCCAAAAAACACAGCAGACTCTCTTTCCCTCCCCCACCCATTTATTTTTTTTTTTCATTCCCTCGTTCGTTTTGGAGACAAGCGTTATAGGAAAACTGCAGTAAGCTATTTTCAGGGCAGCTACATGTATTTTGACTTGTTGGCATCCCAGTAAAAATCCTGACCTGCCAAGGGCATTTAGCCCTGTATCTTGGTCCTGTACGAGGTCCAAGTTTTGCAGCCATTAGGCAGCAGAGCTGATAAATGCTGTGATTTAGAGGTTGCCTAACGGAACCTTTTGCCCCACAAGACATTCAGAGTAAAATCTACGGTGATGTTTACAGAAAAATGGTAAGCTTCAAAAGTGACGTGTTGGGCTGAAGGTGAGTAGAGACGTGGCTGCCAGGCTTCAGCCAAGCCCAGCTCAGGGGTAATGGGCGGTCGCCCACCCCAGAAGCTGCCCTAAGAGAAGGTACTTTTACTGTGCTGAGCACACGAACTTGTCCTGGCAAGAAAAATCAGGCTGCTGGTGAGGAGCAGGAGGAGCTGTGGCCTGTCCCTCGGCCGCTTCACCTTGAACGGCAGGGAGGAGAACTGGAAGGAGCAATGCCCCTGGGAAGAGGATCTCAGGGGACAGAGGGTCTGTTGAAGGAGAGGGACGAGCTAGTTATGAGATGTCCTTCTCTGCTCCATCAGGAGGGTATAAACTTGGTCTCAGATCAGCATCCTTTGGGTGTAGCTCAGTACCACTGGGGAGCTGCCGGTTAGGGATGCAAACAGATCTTGCGATCACCTCCCACCTCACGTTCATTGACTCTAGAGGGTGCTGCCAAAGCTCCCCGGAGAGTGGGACGTCAGATGAAGACGTAGATCCTCGTTACGAACTACTTGGTTACATTACGTGCTGTGGCGTAAAGCCCACTTGTGAAAAGGGGACAACAGCAGAGATTTTCAATAGAAATGTAGAAAGCGTCTTGCCGAGAAGAATCAGGTGTGCCGGGCTTACCTGCTCTGTAACGGCTTTCGCTGGCATTAACTCATTAACTCACAAATGCAGGACAGCCAAATTACAGGTTTGTCCTCACAGCAACGAGAACACACTGATGCAAGTGGGTCACGGGCGAACTTGGAGAGTTTGTCTGTGAATAATGCCTACAAAGTCAGGTTTGTGTCCCAGGGACGTGACTTGCGAGCCCTTTGGGGGATGCTGTTGCCACCCTGCCTGCTGGGTGCTGCTGCGGCACCCGCAGCCGCGACCTCAGGGACAGCTCTGCGCTCGCTGAACCTCAGCAGCTATGACTGAAGTCACCAATAAATAAATTGATCGCTATCCTTCGGCAGGCAGCCGCAGCGTGTTTTCTACTCTGCCTTTATAAATCTGCACTCAGTCGTGAGGCCTGCGGACTCCACGTGCCGGCACAGCGCCCAGACGCTGTGGATTTGCCTTTAATAAAGAGGACTTTCAAAAGTTAAGACAGAGTTTAAACAAGACTGAAGCAAACTATGTGTAGTCCAGATCCTAAACATAGTTGGAATACCACCCCTTAATTGGCTGCCACATCTCTCCAACCCACATTCTTCTTCAAAGGCTTTTTTAGTTGTTGGTAGAAATTCAGCTGCAGTATAAACCGAATTGAGCTGGTTTTTAAAATACATCTCTGGAAGAAGCGGACGTGGGCACACAGAAGGAAAACTATCCTTGTAGCTGCACATTTGACTCTCTTACGCTGAGAACTTGCTGCCTAAGACAAAAGGCCGAAAGTGAGACTCCCCAGCGGCCTCTGCTAGCATCTTCCTTTTTGTGACACGCTTTTAAAACCCGTACGTAACCGTCAACGGACAGGAAAACTGCCTGAAAGTTTGTCATTGCCAGTTCGGGTCGTTTGCACCAAGTACAGCGAGCCTGCCGCTGGGAAGCGGTGAACGAATTCCTTATTTTGCTTTGCCTGCGTGCGTGGCTTTTGCTTTACCTATTTAAACTGTCTTTATCCCAACCCACGAGTTTGTGCATTTTTACCCTTCCAGTTCTCTCCCCGCTCCTGCTCGGGGGAAGTCAGCGAGAGGCCGCGTGGTGTTCAGTGGCCAGCCGGGGTTAAACCATGACACACAGTTTTCAAATTGCTCCTGCAATGTTGATCCAGATACTGCTTCGGATTACCTGAAGATTCGGGGTGTGTTAGGTTTAAGTCTATTACAGTGAAGTACACACAGATTTTAGTCTTTATAAAAAGTCCCAAATCTCATCCTGTCCCCAGCTGTCAGATAAAATGATAAAGCAAAGACACTTCCCCAAAAAGCCTCACTTAAAAGCTTGAAAACCAGCTGCAGTGTATTGATTTTTTTCTTTTGTCCCGACCTGAAAAATTCAGTTTCTAAATTCTAGCCCAGATCATTCTTGGCTGCCTCTCAGGCAGAATCAAGATGCCCCAAACAACTCCAATGGCACCGAGGAAAGCAGAGTATAAAGGACAATACACAAAGCAGGACAAAAGCCTTGCACCTTCTATTTCAAGTGACTTTATTAAAACATTGTTAATATAAAATGTGACCAAGTACAATTTTTTTGGTAAGAATGTTTAATAAAAACATATTAAAGAAAAGAAGGAGCATCAACTCTTGTCAAAGCACAGGAAAAACCTACCAGGATAAGTAAAAAGTTCTGCAGCATGTTCTACCAGCTGGTCCCAATGTGTATTAGGGTCAAGCTAGCCGATGGAAGAGACAGGCAGCCCAGGTTCTTCCCTAAGAAGCTTTATGGTATTTAGCAGAGGTTTAAAATTACACTCCTCAACAGCAGGAGACTTGGCTTTCAGACCTCCCCATATCAAAGTAACATTAGAATGCGCATCTTCACGTTGGATTTATAACTTTTCAGCAGCTGAATGCACAGAAAATTAGATCCACTGGTAACTGTAAACCCCAGGGTTAACATCTGTCAGCTTTGAAGAGAAGGTGCAAGTCAATACTAATTATATGCCTGAAGAATTTGTGCTAAAGTTGTTCTAAGCTATATTAATGCTGGATGCTTGTAGCAAATGCTAAAAAAGGTCAGCTAAGAAAAAACCAGCAGTAAAGTCCAGGCCGGGAGAAACACCAAGCATTTTCTGAACTGCTGAATGCAGAGACAATATCCATGAATTACAGAAGTTTGTACATCTCGGGGAGCATGTAAAGAAGCTTTCAGAAGTCTATAAATAAGGCTACGCAATGACTTATACTCTGTGGCAATTTTCCCCTTTAGCTAAGAAACCTTTTAAGAAAACACTAGAAAAACTGGAGGTTTTGGGCTTGATGGTTCGATTATTTTGGGAGCGGGGAGGGGGAGCTTACAGCAATTTCCTTGATCAGCCAGTAAGTTTTAACGCTCCATCAGCATCCTCTGCTTGTTCAGAGCAAGCAGCACACCAATTAGAGGTAAAGATTCTTCCAGGACATCTCAAACTCTTCCTGTAACAGGCAGAAGAAAATCCTGCAGCATCCAATTCTGCACATTTAACTGCCCCTGGCACCGAACCAAATGTCAAGTGCTAGTCCACGAGAAGCCTAGCACAATTACGGTCTAGGAGACGGCGACCTTCTCATAGCCTTGGCTGGGACCCATTAGACCCATTAGAGCCCTGCGTTTTGCCTTCTACCCCAAACAAATGCTATGGGACTATTGCTGAGGTAAAGGGAAAGGTCGAACCTTTGGCATTGGAGCAGACCAGTCACTGGCTGTGCGTAAGGGGAATTAAGGCTTCAAGGTGAGGTAAACACAGTGAGAGTCAGTGTGTAAATCATGCTGCATTTCAGAGACGACAGATGCAAACGACAGCTAGTCTTGTTCTCTACGTTTTGAACACCAAACAAAGATCATTCGGAAGCAGAACTGGAGGCAAGTCTGCCGAGGGCCACCTTGAGATGCCTCTCTGCACCTCAGGGACAAATGTAACCCAGATGTTGAACGCTGAAGAGAACGTACTCACAAGGAGGAAAAAGCACCAAAGTTGATGAGTCCTTGAGACGATAAGCTGCTTAAAAAACAAAGAAGCCTTATACTGCTATGACCTCCCATAAACACAGTGGTTTCCTGACACAAAGGTAGTCTACACTCCAGCAATTCCCAGTGCTGTACTTCCAGCACTACTGTTATGAAGAGTTATGCTCTAGTAAGGAGGCAGTGAAATTATCAGGCTTGTGTTCCCTGAAGACGGTTTCTCCCGTTCATCGGATGTTGTCCCACTCCCCTCCACCCACCCCCGAGCCTTTAATCCAAAGACCAGAAACACCTGTCATTTCCCCAGGTCATTTTTCTAACACCCTTAGGTTATTTTAGCAGATTTGTAGGGTGCACACACAGGGCTTCTTTGGATCCATCATTTTGGCAATGCCTTTGCCCTCTTCAAAAGAAAAGTGTTTTCAGATAAGTGGTACAAAAGTTACTTTCAAACTAAATGAAATATAGAAATCAATGCAATTCTTCTGTAGGCTTATTTGTCATACTGTTTTCGCTAGTTATCTGAAGTACGGAATTATTCGCTCCTTTGGAACCGCTGCATGTGCAACGCTATTTCTTACAAGCCATGCCAGCAAGGTTTCGACTGAAAACACCAATCTGGTCCTGTAGGTTCCATATCTAGGATACGGAGACTCTGGTTTGTTTTTCTTTAACATGTGTATGGTAACTTCTCCCATCCTCTCAATACAGTAGCTACTAAAAATTTTAACAGATATAAAAAAAAAATATCCAAAGGAAACCACACTTCTATCACTGTTTAAAAAACAAAAATGCATTACGGTATTACAAAAGTTTATACAAAGGCAACATTAAAGAGTTTGAAAGTTACTTCTAGAAAAAGACACAAATGCTAGTAAATTAACATACAAGGAGAAAGATATTCCACTCCTTCCCCAAAATTGGTTTGATCTATTCTGAAGTATCTTTTACCAGTTGTCTAGAAAATCAAAGCCAGTCTTCAAGATAACATTGCTTGTACTAGTCTGCAAGGAAAAAAAAAAACAAGTAAGATGTGGTTGTTAATTACGGTGTTACAAACTCAGTACTTGACTGCCTGTCTGCAAAAGAAAGTTTAAAATGTTGTCTGCCAATATTTCAAGTTCTTCACCTTGCTCTAGGATACCTAAGAACCTACACCAGAAAACGCTAGACGTGGAAAAATACTCACAATGACCAAAAAGGCAATTCCAGATAAAACTGAAATTCTTGTAGTGATCTGCAGGCAAAACGTTGGGTTTTTCCCCATGGAAAAATTCATGAAGATCAGTTTTTAGACTAGAGTGGGAATTGCAGAGAATGAAACAAACACAGAATGTAAGCATCACTAATTTAATGGATTCCCTGTTGCAATGACTGCCAGTTGTTTCCAGAAAACGTCACAGTTAACGAGTTATTTACTGGGGTATCAAGAACATGTTCACTCCTGCAGTGCTGCACTTTTAGCCATGACATTTGTGGTGATTTTAGTGTTCAGGAAGACTAGTCAAGGGACAGAGCTGAGTCTCTGGATTCTCCTTCTAGAGCATGGCTCTCTTCCCCAGAACAGGGAAGATAATCCAGAAAAGAGGAAACAAAGTTCCATCATACTATCTTCTCTGCTACTCTGTTCACATTTTGACATGGGAGGATTGTTTCTCCACAGAGCGAAAAACCAGGCTTTTCAAACTATTACAGTTAGCTAGAAAAATTCACAAAGGAATTAAAACTGTAACAAACCATTAATTTGTAGGAAAACATGATAAAGCCTTCAAT
The DNA here is from genome assembly GCA_034782735.1 of Sagittarius serpentarius. Classification (NCBI taxonomy): domain Eukaryota; kingdom Metazoa; phylum Chordata; class Aves; order Accipitriformes; family Sagittariidae; genus Sagittarius; species Sagittarius serpentarius. The sequence continues at coordinate 11,954,302 of JAVKLA010000049.1, forward strand.
TAAATATAAAGGACTACCATGGTCACGATTTGTGGCAAAACAGCTCAAGAAGCGGTATGTCTTAGCTTCAGAAAAAAATAACTAAACATATAGCTCCAAATACTGAAGTGGCTTCAGTACTGTTCTCTCCTAAGTGTTGCCACTTACTTCTCTTGCAAGTTTTTACCTCGTCCTGCATCTTTCTGACCTTACATCATCTTGTTTGGAATTTAAAACATCACTGCTGGGAAAATATGGTAGAGAAAAAGCTATGCGACATGCTTACGAGGTACAGTAATATGTCAGGCTTATGCCAGATTCCAAACAGAACTGCACAGCTCCGTTTGAAGAATCCCTCCTCTTCTCTCCTTCACAGTTTTCAGGCTTCAGATCTCTTCTTTTTCTTTCCCTCACCATGTCATATCCTGTTGTTCCCTTTCTTTTCTCACAGATCAGCATCTGCTTTCTAAATGGCTTCAATCGGCTATTGAGCTGCTTGAGGTTACTCTTTGTTGTTGGGTTGTTTGGTTTCTTTTTTATTAAGAAAAACCCAAAACACTGAGAAGGCTAATTCTGGAAACTCATTCCATTTCCATTTTGGACTTTAAGAGAAAACACATTTGAAAGCAGCCCAGCTGCCTGGGACAAAGCACTGGGAAGTGGCCCTTGGGCTACCGCTTAAAACAGCTAAGGAATGAGTTTGCCACTTACCGCTATGCTGTGTGCGCCAATAAAGTATCCTAGACTCTAGTTTATCTACTTTCTAAGTTGAAAAACTTTTTTCCATTAAGTGTTTTGCTGTTTCAAGAAAAACAAACAAACAAACAAACAAAACCTCTTACTTGGTATAGCAAGCTCTTTACCCCAAACCGTTAGGTAGCTTGCTGTCAGTTAGCCACTGGATGCCGTGTCAGTGTTTCTGGTATTATATTTAAACAACGCCTTTATCCTATGCACTTTACTACATTAAAAAATACTTGATTGAAACAAACAATATCAGTTAACATGTTGGTTAGATAGACTTCTTTAAATTTGCAGGATAAAAAGCCAGCAAGCTTAGCTAGGGCTTAAGGCTTTATGGAGTCCCTAATCTTCCAGAGCAGCCTTATCAGATATTAATTTGCTACAGAGTTTTTAAATCTAAGGACAGTGGATACAGCAGTCCTTACCTGTCCAGGCATTTGTGGATCTGTAAGTATAGTACCATCAGTATCTTCCTTGTTTGTCCTAGAAGATGCCAGGTCGTGTGGTGGGTCAGGAAGAAAGAAGTCATCTAGAGAACTAACAGGGAGTTGAGTGGGTCGAGGTTTCTCCCATTCGAGAGATACAGAAGGTAGGCTGGGGGCGACAGACTTCTCTGGTTTAGTTATGCTGGGCTTCTCAGCTTTTGCCACTTCCTTGGGAGTAGACTCTTGTCTGTAAAAAGAGGGAAGGGGTTTCTCTCCTTTCTCCATGGACTTGATCTGGCTGGGGGTCAGGGACTGGAACTCAGACTTGTCTCCTTCAAACTTTGAGCGCTCTGCATTTATCTTCCAGAAAGAGGACTCTTCTTCCTTTCTGGATGCTATCAGCCCATCAGAGCCAGGGGTCTTACTGGCCTGAGAAGATTTAGGGACTTGGACACCAGGTGCCGCTTTAACAGGCTGCCTCTGTTCATTCTGCAACTGGGCACCACCTTGTTCTTGTATGGACAGAGATGCAACGCTGAACTCCATCTGACTCTGTTCAGGGTTAAAGAAAAACAGTATTTCAAAGCCCTTCACAAAGACACAGTTTTTAACTTCTGATCTGGATGCACATAGATAATGCCTTTGCCCACGGCTAGGCAGCTCCCAGGCAGTAGATACCACAGCAAAGCTAACTTATTTTCTCCATAAATGTCTATCTTTGTAGGTACATAAAAATAATAGTTTTTAAGAGTCCTAGACCTGCTGCAGAGGAGTCAGACAAACCAATCGTATTTGAGTCACTCAGTGCCATCCAAGATAGCAGTGCATAGCACTAGAACATTGGAATAGCAGCACTAAAACATTACACTTGTGGATGCATTTTGAAGGCCACAGATGTTTTACATGAAAATACAAAGTAGTTTAAAAGGCAATCTTCCATTATAGTCTTTGAAATAGTCGGCAACGTTACAACTCCATCTACTTCCAAGACAAAGGATTAGAAGTAATGGGCGTGCATAGACAAGTGGTTTTTACAATTCTAATGCCCCTCTGAAGGAAGAGAAACAACTCCAGCAGGACCAGCTCCTCACTTATTCCAGAGCCTTGTTTTGTTTTTTATTTGCAGTGCAGATAGCTGTACTTATTTCTGAGAGGTAACACCAGGAAGCAAGTGACCACAGTTAAAGCATGATACAGAACTTGCAAAAGCCACCCAAAACCAAACAGTATTTCAAAATATTAATTTAACTTACCACCGCTTCAGTAATCTTGATTCTCAACTAGCTGGACACTCTTTTGGCTAATAGAAGTTAAGCCTTAATTCACTCTAAGGAACATGCAAGCCTTACTGTATTTAGAAGCACAGCACCATAGCATGTGCTAGTCTAGACTTTTGTTTGTAAAATGGAACAAACAATGAAAAAAAAATTAAAAATTGCATTTACTGTTAGAGCTACACTGTTGTCATTATGGGCCTAATTAGTTTTGAAAAAATTCAGAGGACATTTCAAATACTAGCTTTTGCTACAAACGGTTAATAGATACTTCTGAAGTTCATTACAGATTTGTGACGTTTTCCCCATTCTACTTCATTACCTGGCCCTTCCTGAATAAAACCGCAATAGCATCTATGGGCCTGAGTCTAAATAAAGTCCTAGTTGCATATCGTTTTCACTGGAAGTGTTTGATCTCGAGTCCTACATTATTGTGCATGTTAAGTTCAAAGGGACTCTAGATCTAGCAGGTCTCATGCCTCGTGTTTAATATTCAGAAACTTCTCATCAAAGTACAAATGTTAACTCAGCAACTGATTATTTATAAAACAATTTTTTTTAAACAGTCAGTAGCTGACTACACATAATTTGATTCATGGACTAACATCTGGCCTTTCTAAAGAATTAGATACATGAGATATTTTTCCAAGGTTATAGGCAAGGAAGCACCAAGTTCCCTGTTTTCATTAAGAATATACTATGTTACCAAAAGATGCAGAACATAAACAAGCTGTAAGTGATTATAGGTCAGATAGAATAAGGCGAGCCCAAGGATACATGCAACTCTTACCAAACAGCTCAACACCCCACACTGCCTGCAAAAAACTAAGGGGAAAAACCTTAACGCTCCAATTTTTTTTTTTTTTTTGAAAAACAAAAGTCATGACATAAAGGTAAGAGCAGGAGAGTTCTCCTTAGATAAATTCTGCATAAACAAACTATGGATTCATAGTTTGCATCCATGGTTTGTTTATGCGTGGAGCACCTCCCCTATGAGGACAGGCCGAGAGAGCAGGGGTTGTTCAGCCTGGAGAAGAGAAGGCTCCGGGGAGACCTTATAGCGGCCTGCCGGTACCTAAAGGGGACCTATAGGAAAGCTGGGGAGGGACTCTTTTATCAGGGAGCGTAGTGACAGGACGAGGGGTAATGGTTTAAAACTGAAAGAGGGTAGATTTAGATTAGATACTACGAAAAATTATTTACTGTGAGGGCGGTGAGGCGCTGGCACAGGTTGCCCAGAGAGGCTGTGGGTGCCCCATCCCTGGGGGTGTTCGAGGCCAGGTCGGATGGGGCTTCGGGCAACCTGGGCTAGCGGAAGGTATCCCTGCCCATGGCAGGGGGGTTGGAACTGGATGATCTTTAAGGTCCCTTCCAACCCAAACTGTTCCGTGATTCTATTCTATTCTATGCAATGGGGTTGAGGAATATTTACAGGGACTGCCATTCCCTATGTTAAAATACACGGATTTATTTCCCTAAGCTCATTTGGCAATACTACTGAATAGAGATTTATAGATTTATAGAGTTAAGATGCTTTAAGAGCAGAACTGTTAAAATCCCAGCTCAAAAAACCCACAACACAATATAAAATAGACCTGGACTTCCCCAGTATCCGGGGCGGGGGGGGCGGGGGGGGGGGGGATTTTAAAAAAATTTTCCATCTTGGAAGACTTAGAGTACCTTGTCTTGTAGGAATTAAACCAGGGCTCACACTCGAGATGACAGTAGGTAAAGGCCACCACAGCAGCAGTCACTTTCAGTTAAATCATTCCTTCACCCCCCAGCCCAAGAGAGAGGGAAGGTCAGTGCTCAGAGGGCAGAGGGGCCATCGCAGCCCCAGGTCCATCAGAATAAGGTTGGAAACAAAATCCAGGGAAAACACTGACGGAAAGGAGGCAGGGGTCTGTTAGAACAAAAATTAGAAAAAGGAAAACCAACAAGACGGCTTTGCCCTTCAATGGCAGCAAGATAGACAAGCAAAGCTAGGTCTCCTAGGAAGTTCTTACGCTGTGGAGGAAAAGCCACTGCCTGTAGGCATGTTTTATGTTCTTCCGTATGGGTCCAAATATCAACTCAGGGGTCTGGTTTGGAAGCGGCAGACCTCTTCTAGTGCAGAGAAGAGCGTGACAGTGCAGCACAACTTCAGGCAGTTGCACCCTTTCCAACCCGCTCGTGGCTGCATGTTCTGGAGAGGACGCCCTCTTTGTCCTTTTAGAACAGAGACCGTGGGGTGTACCTTTCCATTTCAGAAGACAGGACCACCCGACATTTAAGACTGCATTATCTGTGTCACAGTATGCTTTGGAGATCAAACAGCTCATAACCTGACACGGAATAATCTGAATAAAAATACTTCTTCAGGAGCTTACTTTCTCCCCCAAAGAAGGCAAAGAAGACAAGACTACCCCAACAGGTTCTGAAAGCGCCACGTCTCAGCATGATGTAAATACAGCCCCGAGCGGTCAGATGGATAATTCTACTTCTAGCATTTAGCTTGAGAAGCCAAGAACTTCTGTACACCACTCACAAGTTATTCTCTTTTCCTTGAAATACATAATGCTTCTATTAGATTTTCAAGGTTACTTAACACATCTGAACCCTAAGAAATGTAGCTGATGAAAGAAAATTATTAATATGCAGTATCTTTCAAGTCACAAAATTGGCAATAAAATATTGTAAACACCCTCCCCCCCCAAAAAAAAACCCACAACAGAGCAGCAGTATAAGTAGGGAGATAATTTCATGTAGAGATGGAGAAGACCCATGTGTGAAACACCCCATGCTGACATCTAAGTCATGAGTAGTACTGTACGTTCTGATGAGTCACTAGACACTAGAAGCGTGAGTTTAATTAGTGTTCTGCTCTCCATTTCTTACATCAGATTGCAAATGGGCAATTGACTGGGTAAGCAGGAGGGGGAAGGAAATGACATTTAAAAGACAGTTACCCCCAAAAAACATTTCCTTTTCCTTTAGGTTTGCCAGCCATGAGAATATCTTGACGCACATCTCTCCCAGCCCCAGTCAAACCTACGGTAGCAGCTATTCCGTAAAGAGCCATACCGCGTGTTCGCCTTCCTCGGGCTGAGACAGAGCTGCTGTGAGCCGCAGTCGCACACTCGAGCATTTAGCGGCAGAACTGCACTTGTGGCAACTCGTGGGGAAGCAAACACTGAACACGGCGGTAAGATTTCATAGTCAAAAGTGAATTGTCATTTAGGCACAGTTTGGGATTCCAGAGATAGGGTTTCAGTCCCCAGCTGCTGTCATAGATTTTGTATGACTTTGAATGAGCTGGATTTTCTGTACTTTAATTCCACACCTAAGGAATAAAATAAAAATACTTTCTTTCTCCTACCATTTGTCCAAATTGTATTTCTGGGAACTGTTCAGCCCAGAAAGTCTCGAGACTTTACAGACAGGCTAGTACAGTCCCAACCGCAATTTCTAAACATTATCAGAATTCAAATAAAAGCTATTAACAGCAGTAGTATTTTCAAGATACTGCAAGAGTAAGTCATTCTCGACACATTAAGAGAGAGGGGCAGGGGAGACAGTGCATGTGAAAGCACATGTGAAGTAGTATTTTGAGGCAGAGCAAACTGAGAAGTCTTTGCTCTTTTCAGTGTTACCCTTTTGGTCCCATACCACTGCAAGGGTTAAAATAAAGGATGCCTAGGTCTCAGGTCATCTTTTTGTCTAATAAATACAGTAATATTAAACCCTGCATTTTCTAGGAACTGGTCTGTCCATCTTTCCTTAAAAAGACCACATTAAGGTATTTAGGAATTTTATTTATTGGATTAAAAAAATTTAGACCTAACTTCAGTCTCAAGGCAAGGACAATCCACCAAATCGTCACACTGGCTGTATATACTCATGGGAAACAACATATTCTAGAAGAGAGACACCACACACTAAGAATGTAATGATTTAATAATACTGTATAAAATCAGGTCTCAGTTCATAGGTCTATATTAAAAATAAGATGACCACAAAGAACCCAGGAGCTTTTATTTTTTTAAGCATCTTATTCACTCATCAGGAATGTGTAGTATTTTACTCAACAGTCAAGCAAACACAGCCAAAACAAATTGTTTTGCTTGGCAGCCTGAAAAATCCAAACTGTTGAGACAAAGACTGCAGAAACACTGTCAAAAGCAACTTGTTTTAAACACAGCCTGATACATGCAGAGGTAAGAAAGCCAAGTTTAAAATAATTTAGAAGATGATTTTGCTTTGCTGAACGGACAAAACCAAAATAAATATGGGACCCAAAGTAGTTGCAGTTTTTGCTTTGTTTCCTGTGCACACCGTGTGCGTTTTCAGGATCTTTTCAGAGTCAGAAAGAAATCCCTACGTCAGCAGAGACCAACTGCAAGGGCAAAAATAGAGCAAAGCACTCAAAAGCAATCTAAGTAACTTTAGTCCATACAGCAACACAATGGCAAAGATACAGAGCATGGGGCTTCCGAGGAAATTTCATTATCTACTCTTTGGTGATATGTAACAGCATCCTAGTCTGCCACTGTCACTGGCTGGCCCCAGCAAACTCATACTGACAGTATCTGGTACGTGCAAGGTTTTACGCTCAAAACCAACAGTCTAAAGATTGATGCAGGCAACTGAATCCTTAGCTAAGAACATCTGGCCATGCAGATGAAAATAAACCTTGAACACAGCTACTGTTACCGCAAGTTGTTTTGGTTTTTTTTTTCTCAAGCACTAACAGTCAACAGTAGTCTTGCAGCACTGTGTTTTAAACATCTGTAGTCTAGATCAAAAAGAGAAGGGACAACCCAGAACCTCAGGCATCACTCTCCTTCCAGGGAAGCAATGCCATTTATGCCAGCTCGATAAAAATAATCACACCCAAGTATCGTTTGTAACAAACAGTTCTAACATAAGGCTGTGGGGGGGGGAGGAATTATTTTCTGCCACTTTCTTGCCATTTAAAAAAAACCAACACAAAACCAACTAGAATTTGTACAAAGAAGGATATTGAAGATTGTCTTTTAGAGAAAGGAAAAAATTTGCAAACCACATTTTTTTAAGTGCAACATAATTTTTTTATTTCTAAGTCATCACTGGGATTAGATCACTTCTGTAGCAGTATAATTACCGAATTCAGACCGAGAGGCAACAACCAGGTTACTGAAAGGACTGAAGCTTGACACTTTCTCTTTTTGCTTTTTTTTTTTTGTGTGTTTATTTTTAAACACACCTTGAAGGCTTCTCTTTTCAACAAATATCTGAGGGCCTGTTGAAAGCAGAAAAGAGCTGAAGGAGGAAAAAGCCAGGAGTTAAAAAGAAAAAAGTACAAAAAGGACTCTCAAAAGCTACCTTCGCAACTATTCTACCTGTATCAAGACCAACAAATTTTTAGATGCGCATGTGTCGATTTTAAGCCTTTGGCATAAAACTTGTTTTAGTTAACAGCATGAATTAGAAACAGATTCCAACTTATTCCCATGCTGCTCTGTGCATTCAATGTATTAGCTGAGGTGGCAGACTGAAATCATACTTTCTGCCCACTACTAAATTAAATTTCTTTTATAAAAACACACCAAACCCGGAAAGTTCTGAGTTCAGGAAAAGTTGCAAAGAAATTTTCTTTCCAAACCCAGGCATGATTCTTGTTTTCCATTTATATCCTGGGGTCCGTGCTGAGTTTCACTGAATTTTTGCTTCAAACAAACCAAGAAACCTCAAAGGCTAAACTCAGCCAAAATGTCAGCTTTCATCTCACTTAAACCTGAAGCCATAAATAGAATGCCCTAAATTCATAGACCTGGCTTTAGCTCCAGTTGAAAATGTAACCTACATTTCAAGACGTGTTATGTTCATGAGGGCTCCACCCATGAACTAAATCACTCCCCCCAGTTCAGCCTCTAGTTTTAAAATGTCAGCTTATTTGCCATGCCATGAGAACTTGTTGCTTCCCGAGTAGTTTTCCTTCTGAGAAGTGCTACAGTTTTCCACTAAATATATTAGTATTTTAAATGCTAACAGCTAACTCAGCAATTTACACTGTATTTCTGCTTTCTTTGCCTTGTTTGAGGGTTTAAAAATAAAGAGGTATGACAAACAGCTAAAAATGGTGGAGATACTCATGCAAGTGTTTGCTGTGATACGAACTACTTGAGCCATATCTCACATTTGTGTTTAAAATGAGAACACAGAAAGTTTACTTTCGACAGAAGGGAAGTTATCAAGCCCTTCAACAACATTCTGCCCAAAATGAGAGCGATTTAGTACGCCATGCTCTGGGTTAGTTTGACAGCCATGGAATTAGGGAATCCATTGCACCAGCTACCATGACAAAAGTATGTCCGTACCTAACCAACTGGAATCACCACTGGCATCACTGTAACAGCTGAGAGAGGCTCCAGCTTGCAGAAAACATGCCCTCCCCTCTTCTCTTCTCACTACCCTCTCAGTTTTCCTGAAGTTAGTTACGGACAAATACTGATTTTGCTGCTTCATTTTTCTTAGTTTCAATGGTTTTTTGTTTTTTTTTAAAAAAAGCCTGTTGGTTTTACTGATTTACATCTCTGCTTTCTCCTTCTCTGCAAAAGCAGAAAGTGAACACCACATTCCCTTCCTTGGGTAAGCCAGAGCACATTCGTGCAAAGCTGCAAAAGAATGAAGGAATTCCATCATCACGGCAATAACATGCAAAAAAAACAAACCAAACCCAACCCTCTGCATTAAAGAGAGACAGAATATTGTGGAAAGAATAACCCATCATGGAGTAGAGCTCATGGAATGGAAAGAGCCTGACAGCCTGAAGTAACAGTGGGAACAGATCTGGCTCACAAGACACCGAACGTGCATTACAACATGTCAACCTTATTAAACACCTCATTCAGGTTTCTTCACTGTTTCCCCATGCTGGGCCGATTGGGCAACGATACTTTTTCCTCAGCTGGTACCTCATGGAGAAATTGCTTTTCAATATTATCTTATTAAAGTACTAGTGAGGGAAGAGATCAAAGAGTAGGCACGAAGCAAGATCTCCACCTTTAGAAAGGGAAGACTCAGCAGGTGAAGGATTTGGCTGAAAGACTGACACAATATGAGGCACTGGGGAAAAACCAAAAGGAAGAACCCACACAAACCAGCCAACCCACACCCTGTAAAGCCGGACAAAATGGATTCTCTATAGAGTTTTGCTAAAGGAAAAGGTCATGCAACTTTTCAACCTACAGCTGGGGCACAGCTTTTATCTCTGGTCAGCAAGGAGGGAGGGGGCCAAAGAGGGAAGCTGAGGCAATTCTTTCTAAAGCAACCTCCTCCCCACCTCACTTCTCTGCAGCAGTCACACGAGTGTTCCCGTATCATTCTGCGAGCCTCCATTCGTTACAGAAAAGCATGAAACTAGAGCATCTATCCATTGCAGTCCCTCATTTTGAGACAGCAGTAGGATACTAAAAATAATCTTAATCAGTAAGGGATAAACCACAGGCTGGGTTGAAAAACACTTCACTAGACATACAAGCATTTAAAAGAAAAGACAACGATCAATTGAAGAGAAAATCTATTTGAGCGCAGATGCATCTCAACATGGATCACTAGTCAGCGCATTACACGAAGCACTATCTCCAAGAAGTTCGAGTTATTTAGAACTTACAAAATCCTATTAAGACAGAGCTTAGAAATACAATTAGAGCTGCCACATTCCCAAAACTGAGTTTTAGGGTTTGCACCAGAAAGTAGGGCAGAGACAACAACGCTGTCTCCAACATAGGATTTATTTCACCTTATTGTCAACAAGGTCCAGAGTCTTCTCACTACTTTACTTTTCTTGACAGCTTCACCCAAGTACACCCATGCTAAAAGCCTCTTTAAGTATTGTACTGAAAGCCAGTGGCTGCTTCTTCTAAGGGTCCTGAAAGACATGAGGGCTTGCCTGAGCTACCAGGCTTCCACTGCAGGAAATCCTCCACTGGCTCCTGAACCACCACAGCTTATAAGGGAGTTTTAAGGCAAGCGAAGACTGGCAATGGTTTCTCTTAAAACTGCAGCTCTGTAGGCTGCAGGGACCCAGCAGTCACAGCAAGTTATAGGTTAATCGGCGTCTGCAAAGCACAGACAGGGTGCCGGCTACAGGCAGTGACCTTGAGCAGGGAAGGCTGACAACAAGTCTAGGGTCAACCGGATTAATTTAGTATTCACTCGCATTTCCAAATAATTACCCTGCATTAGGCTAAGATTATATTCACAAGCCCATACATGATTATCTACATAGTTCAAGGGCAAATAATGGAAGAAACAGGGGAGAAGCAGCTTTCTCTGGCAGATAAGGCCAGAAAACACAAAGTCTGAAATGCGTGATTAAATTAACATGCCCACCATACCCAACTGAGAAAGGCAATAAGCTGCGTTTTTGCTCCTAGATTTTCTTCAACAAGAAGAATCAAACTTGATTTGCCACCACAAATGTGGCGCAACTATATTTCCTCACACTGCAGGTTCAGAAAGATGGAGAACTCTGGCTCTGTGTTAGCCTTATGAGAATAAATAATGCTTTAACAAAATACCAGAGGTAAAGCGAGGAGAAAACCAAACCAAAACAAAAAAACAAACCCAACCCACCACAGAAAAATACATTATTTTTTGAAGGAGCTGCTTTTTGCAGAGGCAATAACACAATGCTTCTAGCATAGCCCCAGGTTAACAAGTTTCATTACATTCTAGTACATAACAAAAAGATGAAGGGTAAGACGGGCTTTAAGAAAGAACCCAGTGAAGTTACTACATATCTGTACCTCTCTCACCCCATTTCCTAGCTACTTTACTCCTGACTTCAAAAGCGAAATGCAGTTACGTTTATACAATATCTGAGACACTGGTCGTGCTAAACATGGAAAGTTGTTTAAAAAGTTTACAGTGAAAAAAATCAAATAATTGGTAATGAATCAGTTTTACACCTGCACTTGAAGCCAGAACATTCATGAAGTACATTTTGCATTCCTGTTGATGTAAATTGAACCACACCAGTCCCGTTTCACTTGCAGGATGGTCACTTTACACAGCTCTCATAGAATAAAGGTGACATTAATCTATCAAGTCTCAAAATTAAGACAATATAAATGCACAAGGAACAGTATAAAATGACAAACCAACATTAAAACCAAAATTGCTGCATATTTACCTTTGTTTCCCAGGAGAACGGAGCCGAGTGTTCATCTTGCCAAGTTATGTCCTGAAATAAAATTCAAGAATGACTAAAAATCAGATGAGCAGCTTTACCTGCTCAGGAGCATCATACACATGACATTACGTCGCTAATGGAAGCATAACAACTACTACCACAGAACTTGCTAAAAAGCAAGAGCACTACTCGGAGATGGCGTTGATTACTTTTTAAGACTGACTGAAAGCAAGTTCTCTAAGGGCAAGATTATCAACTAGTATACCAAGTTAACCTACAGAATAAATGAAAGTTTAACCTGGTCTAAACCTCTTGGAATGGTTTCTCTACAAATAGCTTAATTTTTTTTTTTTTTTTAAATGTATTTCCAGATTTCTACTAGGCGTTTTCTTTGGTAGCCACTAGCAACACACAGGGACAGAAATAACATGAGGAGCAGGGGCCTTAGGGAAATAAAGTCTTCTTTCCTCCCCTCCACAGACCGAAGAGCACATGTGCAACCAGGCAGGCACGTGGCACCGAAACAGCTGTGCGTCCATCAGGCCAAGCCACAGCTGGACCCAGCCCTGACAAGACACATCATTACGACACTTCAATGACGGTCAGTCCGAAATACGTATTCAGTGCTGCTGAAAGAACTACACAAAGTCCAGAGTAAAATCCCAATCTGAAATAGCTTCTTTTAAGAAGCTTCTTTTAAGAAGCTATTTTTCTGAAAATAATCCCCATTTGAGAAATTTAAATAATCTCTTCATACACGGCATGCCCTCCAGGAATACGTGCGACCCACATCGAAAAAAGAAGGGGTGGAAAATAAATAAATAGTCGTTGTTCACATTTGTTGCAGATTTGCAACAAAATGATCACACTTCCATTCCTAGTCGTGGATGAGACTCATTTGTACACTGGATGTTCACGCTGGTAGAGGTGACAAGCTGCACCCTCCATACTGAGTATCCCACCGCTTGGCCACCCCTGTACATCAGGGGAGGAACATCAGGAGTTGGAACAGCAGATGGAAGGAGAAAGGCCAGGGAAGGAGAGGACAGGACAAGACCTGGAGTGCTTGTTTCACACTGCTGTTCAAAGAATAACAGAACTAGACCACGTTTTAAGCTAACACAGGAACACCACATCTTACCGTAACCGCCCTTTTCTTCTTATTTCTGACCTCTGCCTTTATAGAAATACATTTCTCAGGCATCTGAGAGCATTCTCCTGATCTGCCATCTCTTATTTCACCCTAGGCAGATTTTGCTGGCCAAGGGCTACGAAATCTCAATTAGAAGTGTCTGAAACCATCTCCTAAACATGTCATTCCCCAATTGTTACTCATCTGCGAAACACAGGGTTTCTAGCAGCAAAGTACGTGTAGTATATATGAGGGCGATCCCACACTCTCCAAAAGAACTGGGCTGATAGAGCAAATCTGAAAGGAAAGCCCTGGGCTCTGCTGGACCACACATTCTGGCCAAAAAGGCAACTTGGTACAGGAAATTTTTGCTGAGAACACAAGTGTAATACCAGGTTCTCTCATTCCCGGAAATGGATATTCGTATTTATTAATGTTCAAGGGAAATGAAGGGAGTACAAGCCTGCTTTTTAGTAACTGTTCTATCAGTATTTGCACCATGGAGTGCGGGTGACCACATGGGAACCCCACACCACTTAGGCGGATTGCCTTGCAGCAGGCGAGTGTCAGGTTATTTCAAAATCATTTTAAGACCATATCCTTTGCCTCTGAAACTGGTGGAGCTGGCACTTCATTTCTGAAGCATGCACGACAGGAATCAAGGTCCAGGAGGGAAGAGAGATGGGAGAGTCCCAGCCACTGGACTGAGACTCAAACACAAGGTAGGACCGTAACCCTTCTGTTCACATAGGTTCTGGACAAATCAGTGCCAATGCCTTCAACCACAGCAGTAAAGGACAGAAATGAAGTCCAGCAAACAGTGTAACACTCCTACACGCTGTCGAAGCACCTTAAAGCTCCAGAAATGTAGCCATAGCTATCTGTGAGTTTTAACTAAGGAGTTTAAAATCAGCTCTGACCTCTTGCCATTGGACATGTAAACCAGCCATGGACCAGTTTTAAATTTGGGAGTGAGCCAAGACCATCCTCGTCCTGGATCTGAGACAACCAGTTCTTTATTTTCCTGTATTTGCAGCAAGCGTAGACAGCACTGGGAGGGACACCTCTTCACCCAGTGATCCCTGCACATCCTCAACTCAGCAACAACACCGCTGCTGCAAGCCAGCCCTGCTGACAAAAGGCTGCCTACAGAGGGATAGAAAAGCAGCACGGGGAAGGCAGAGTGAAGGTATGAGGTTGTTGTGCACCAGGATACGTCATTTCCTACAGGACGGAGGCGGTCCTGCCATCTCAACTGCCATTGCAATTGTTGGTGCCTCAGCTTGTAGCCTCAACCTCCAGCTTAGGCAGACAAAAAGCTCCCGAAATGAATTAATGGCGTTTTGATACTGGTTGTTAAAAAGTCCTTGTCAGAGACAAAATCTAAGCCTTTCACAGGTTATTTCAAAAGATGCAAGTAGCAGACACTTATTAGGCCGGAGCAGTTCCCTGAAAGAAAAGGATCATAGATTTTTCTTCTTAAAAGGATGGCTCATTGTATGTCAGGCTGCACAGCCCAGCACACCTAAGAGCCAGTAAGTCTGAGGAGCTTTGCGCACATTCAAGAGATCATCCTTAGGATCTAGCAAAGGATAAAACAGGGTAAGACATGGTCTGAGGATACCAAGCTTCAAGGGAGCTGATGTCTGTGGCTATTTGAAGGGTACCTGAAGCTAGGGTGAAGGAGACACTTGTCAGGTTCTGTCCACTGTCAGGGAAGAGAAGGAAGTTTGTGGCCTCCACCTCTTTCGCCCTCACACAAGGAGGACACGCAGAGGACAGAGCGAGAAGCAGGAGAACACCACAGTTGAACAGTTTCCTGTCTGATGCGCCTGATTCACGTTCTTCACCAACAAAATGTGAGAAATAGCTTTGCTTTCTGTAGGATAAACAAGTTCTCACACGCTTGAAGAAAATGGGAGCACAAGCATCAACTATTTCAATATTTAAAAAAGTAAATTATGATTGGAAATTCGAGAGGAAAAGGCTTCAAGGCTATTTATCATCAACACAGATTAGAAGAGATCCATATCTGATCAGCTTTTGTTTTCAGCACACAACAAAGCCTTCTTCCAGAAAGAAGGCAAATAAATAAACTTTTGTTCACCAGCATTAAAGAACCTATTTGTAGGAAACAGGGCCTCATGCAGCATATTTCATAGCTGAAAAAAGAAAAGAGAAAGAGAGACAAAAATCCAGTCATACACTTGACTTCAACAACCAGCTGCAGAATATATAAAAAAGAATCACAAACTACATTTGCTATATGTAGACAGCTTGTTGCAAAACAGCATCTGAATTTCAAAATGGAAGACACTGGTAGAAACGTGCCAGCATATCCGACACGAGCATTGCTCAGAGCAGATGACAATAACCAGGCAGTCACAAACCCACCAACAAATGCATCTTAGAAGCGTTATCAGAACAGGACTTGCTGTTTATTGGGGCACTCAAAAGCTGCCCTGCATTTTTTGTTTTTTAAAAAGCACAACTCTGTAACAGGCCCAACATAAAAGTTATTGCTACATTGAATATTTGTGGCTTTAAAGCATTTTTAAGTAGGAGATAAAAGGGTCGATCCTTTGGCTTAGTGCCGAAGTTCTTAAGGCTAAGTGAAACAAATATGGTATCTGCCTTCAGGTAGATAAGTCAAGCTTCCCTACTAAAAGATGATGAATGAAGCTAACCAATCTATCTTCCCTCCACATAAAATGTTTACCACTTCCTAAAGCACATGGCATTTTCTTCCATGAAAAGTTTAGTTATTTCAAGTCCAGTTCTCTGAGCTGCTGGCTACCGCTCAAATACTTAATATCCCTTTAAAAAAAAAAAAATCAGACCTTAAATCCATGTGTATGTCACACACTTGTGGATAAAGAGGGACAGTATTAAGAGAAGAGCGAGAACGTGTAAACTGAGTATCTAAACTGTCTTTCACTGAACTAAACAGGGAGGATCCAGTGGCAGCAACTACATCAGATCAGATGCTTAACACAAGCTGACCACTACAGTGGTCAAAGGGTGGTAGCGTCTCACACACTGCTGTTTTTCCACCTCTTCCTCTCATGATGGCTCATAATTTATGGCGTATTTCAAAAACAGCCCATTTACATTACATTTATATTCAATCCCAGATTGTATTTCCAGATTTTCCTCTGCTCAGTTAACCTTATTTTCTACCACTACAAGCACTAGACTTAAATGGAGAAATGCCAGCAACTGGAGGCTCGTTGGGAAAGAGGAAGCTCTGCTTGAAGGCTGCAGCCTCCAAAAGCCCTCGGCCAGAAGGCCTAGGCTGGCTAGACACAGAAAATGATGGTGAAGCAACAAATAGTCTCCTGGTGCTGGGCCTGTGTGCGATGACAGCAAGTCAATCTTCAGCAAAGAGGACAAAACTTCTTTCATGGGGGTGTTAAACGACCCTATTAGCCTGGAAGAGATGAAAACCAGATGCATGACCTAGACCACACAACTCTAGAAAATGGAACGAGACAGAGAGGGAAGAGATGTCGGGTTTTGCTAAGAGGTGGTGTTGGAAAATACCAAGGCCTGCAACCCCATCAAGCTTATTGAGCTGGTGTATCCTGGGGTCTTTTTCAACTAGGAAGCCTTTAACTCGACACCGTGAGGCCGACGGTGGACACGTAAAGGCTGGCGTTACCACTTGCGTGCACCCTCACCACGACAGCATGGCGCACACAGGCAGATGCCAAGTGAACTGGGTGCCACCTGACCCAACTCTGTGCTTGAGAGAGAAACGCTGTTTGGGGAATCAGGGAGCCCGATTCCTGTGCTTCCACTTCTTTCATCAAGCTTTTTGAGACTTTTAAAAATACCTTCAGTTCTTTGACAGCAAGATGGGAGATTAAAAAAGCAGCTGTGGTGTCCTGGCACCGATCCTCTTTAGGAACCGCATTCACAGTGCATGTACAGCTTCAGTTATTAACTCCATGACTGGCAAGGCCACAGTGAGGATAAGATAGTGGAAGAGAAGGAGCAGTGGCACTCAGCTGGCTCTAGGCTTTTGCTAAGAGTCACACACATGGTGCTGCAGTGCTCTAGCACCATGAAATGACTGGATGATGGCTACAGGATGCCACGGTCCTGTTACCGCACATCTGTTTTCTATCATAGCCTTCCCACACAGCCAACGTACTGAAAGGTGTTTTGAAAATCTAAGAGACGCTGATACTTTGAAAACTTACAGTCCTGGGCTACAAGTTCAGAAGACGAGTTTGGTGTTAGAAAAGATATATGGGAAATGGTGGGGGTGAGAAAGAGGGAACCAGTTGTTCAGAGACGCAAGACCACTACATACATCGTCTGGACCACCTTATCAAAGTGGTCACATGCACGAAAGTGGGACTGAAATGGTGAGAGTCCTGGATGGGTAAATCAGTATCTTCAGCATTCATCCTCGTTTTGCTTTCTCCCAAGTCCTCCGAAGAACAGGAGGTGAAAGAGATCAGCTTTCCGTGCTTAAGCAAGCACAGGTAGATCACTACAGATTTCAACATCAGTTAACAGGGAAGATGAGCTGCGACTGGAAACATGAAGCTTTTGGAGCAGGTGTCAGCAAGAACATCATCAGACCAAAACACTCACACCGAAAGCGCTGCAACATCAACAAGTGATTCTGAGGTATGCAGACCACTCTCCGCTTCCTTGCCCCGGGATACCATACCCCATGAGACAGGGACCGCAGCCAGGACCAATCTAATCGCCCTGAGTGAGGGCTGGGTGACCATAGTATGTGCAGCAGTTACAAAGATAGTCGTACAGCTCGGCAAGCTGTCAGACCAGAAGACAGCAAGATAATAAAGCTCTATAGGCAAAGCATTTGCAAGCCTGGAAAGTTGAACCGAAATGGCAAGAGACCAGATGCAGCGGCTCTGTAACAGCAGGACAAGGAGGAACAATTAGTGAGCCAGGGCAAATGTCCAAGAATCAGGTCGAATGCCAGCAAGGGAGCTGGGGGAGAGGAAGCTATCAGATGAGGAGCCAGGAAAGGCTCCAAGGCTCGATAGTGCAGCTGGAAGAACTAAAATGGAAACGGAGGATGCCAAAATGAGCGGAATCTCTGTTCTTCAGAAACACAATTTATATTAACTTCAGCTTGGAAGTCAAGGAGGAAGCCAGTTGAGGCAGATGCTTCCAAAATTACACACGTTGCATCACGTATTTTGATGAACCATGCTTTCTTTGGTTAATGGCTACACAAACGCTAACAACATTATTTGTGTCATAGCTGTATTTCGGGGGAAGAGGGGAAAGAAAAGGACTTGCCAAATTTCAGATGGACTCTCTAGCTGTTTTGTCAAGCAGGAAATGATTACTTCCATACAG
Organism: Sagittarius serpentarius; assembly: GCA_034782735.1. NCBI lineage: Eukaryota > Metazoa > Chordata > Aves > Accipitriformes > Sagittariidae > Sagittarius > Sagittarius serpentarius. The sequence goes on from JAVKLA010000049.1 coordinate 11,972,359, forward strand.
TGCAGCACACCAATCTGCAACATGCTTGCTTTCCCTCCAGATCCACATAATTCAAAGCAGAAAGCACAGCAGAGCTCTTTGAGACTGGAAAAGCTGAACATACTTGGTTTCCATGGTCATTAACCTAAACCCTTTCACAATTAACTTCAGGTTTAGGTTTCCTTTCAAAGACTGCTTGCACAGCCAAATTTGCTGTCTTGCATCCTTCTATACCTCTTTTTCACCAGGAGTTATGGTCTGCTACTAGCAAATATTTACCTAGAATTTCTGGTATCACCGACTAAACAAAACTGAGCTTGACCACATGTTCTCTAACCGTAGACAGGGTGTGTGCGTGGCACATCGTCACGTCTTCCTGACAGGTGAAACACAGGCAGCGGTCTTCTAGCGGAAAGCCGGTCGGGAACCATGATGCCGAATATCTGTGTGCTTCAAACACTTCTTACAAATCCCACTGCAAGGGATATCGGTGAAGAAGCTAAAAGCAGCACCATTCTCTTTAAATTGGATTGATGATTACAAATGCAGAAGCAGATTACTTTTTTCTGGTAGAAGCCGCGTAAGTTAATTAACAATAGGTCACTTCAAGATATTATATGAACACAGTGAAAGATACCGGCTCTGTAATCATACTGAGATGTAAAAGAAAACAAAACAAAGGAAATCTCATACGCAGAATAAGAGAGATACAGTATCTGAAGAGCTCCGTCAGGTCTTTGCAAGCATTGTTAGACCTTCCTCTTCGAGGCATCACACTCGGTAACATGACCCACTGCTCCGGACCAGCTACTCTTATACCTATGGATTTCCAGAAGGGCTGCCACGCTTTGCCGTTAGAGATGGCTCTCAGAAGCTTCAAAAGCCATGCTTTTTGCCATCTATCTTTCCACACCCTTGTTTTTCCTGGCATATGACATGGAACAGGCTGCATTTTTTTTAAGGTGTCAAAAATACCCAGAGCTGGAATGTTTTCAGTGTTTTATTTTTAACTGTGTCTAAAATTAGAAACAAAAAGGAAGAGATTTAGTTCAGCGTAAACATTCCCTACGGCCCATTTTCAGCAAGGGGCTATTTCCAGAGCTAGCCACGGCCATGCCCCGCTTTCGGGGCGGGGAGCGGGGGGGAGGCGGGGAGCAGGTACCGGCCTCCTCTGTAAGTCTCCGTTTGGCAAAATCCACTTCAGAGTTACTTCTGCTTCTCTCAGGCAAACTCCGATTCGGTGCCTCGCCTGCTCTTACCGTCTGACCAAGTCCCCTCGCCTACAGCGTAACATCCCGCCCTCCTGCACAGTCACGGAGCGGGGGGGGGGGTACGAAAGAAACCTCCCCCGCCGGGCAGCTCCCCCTCACCCCCGTCCCCGTTGCTCACGACTAGGAAGACCCGCTCCTCTCCACAGCCCAGCGCCGGCCTCGGCGGCAGCACCCCCCCCAAAAAACAGCCGTGAAACCGGGGCAAAGCTACTGCCACCCCACCCGCGGGGCGGCGCCGGGGCCGGGGAGCACCCCTCGCGCCC
>JAVKLA010000049.1:11983794-12009788 GCA_034782735.1 Sagittarius serpentarius
GGAATCGGGGTGGGGGGTGGGGGGGCAACTGGGGAAAACAGTTTCTTCCAGCTGGTGAAAACTTTTCAAAAAAATGGTTTTGTTCCAATTCAGGCACTCTGTTTCAGGAAGAAACCTCAAATGTAAAAATGTCCCCAAATCATCCTGTAAGTCAGAAATCCTGCTTTTTAGGAATCCTGCAACTCTGCTTGCCTGCACAAAATCAGTCAGCAAAATGCACTACCCTATGAAGTTCTAAGAAGATGCATAAGAAAACCCACGTAAGCCTTTTACCTTAGCTTGAACTCCCACAGAATGGCAAAGAATGGCGTACTGAAAAGGAAGCCTTCTTGCTACTAAGCAAATACAGTTTGCTCTTAAAAGCTGCTAGGAGATCATTGTACTGAAAGGACAAACTTAATCGTTTTCAGGGCTTTCTAGGACAAAAGGGAAAGTCACTCTTTCTTCACTTATCCAGGCAGGATATTTTCTTCAACAACTTTGATTCTCGCTGGAATTTCACTGATTCTTTTGACAATACACTAAAGAGACAGAGGTGCTCTCACTCCTGTCATGCTGAAAGGGTAACACAGCTAACAGACCAATAATTGAATAAAGAAAGGGAAACCCTTTCTTGAGCAAGGTGGTATAATGTTCAAATGTAGTCACTGAAAAATTAGGACTTATTTTAAATTAAGCAGAATACAGAGGGGAAGGAGAAATCACAAGAAGTTGCAAATACATTTCTACTTACAAAGCCCTAAATGCTCTGGAATACATTGAGAGCAAAGACACAAAATTTCTGCTGTGTGCTGGAAGAGTCACTAATTCTGTCCAAGTATTCTCAGAAGCCTTCTCAAAGAAAGCTGGAAAGAGCAGCTCAGCACACTGGAAATGCTTCAGTTATAAACATGTAATTGTAGCAGTTTGTGTCCCACAATAATCTGACTAACCAGAATTATTGCACATACTATCTCTAAATCTCACCTGATGCCAGAACAGCAAAGAAATTTTCAAAACTCTCTCAGGCTGCAAGACACCATAGTATGCAGCTAACTCATCTCCAGTAAACAAGTGTGCAACTTCTGTTCATTCTTACAGGTCCTTCCTCACATTTACAAGTATTACTTCCTCCATCAAGGCTGAACCAGTGTATTTTGATACTTGCCTTTCCTTTAGGGATTTTTCCTGATACTTCTTTTCCACTTGCCATTAGTGCTCCCATAATCACTGAATAAGCTATCACACTAAAAGAAAAAAAAAAAAAAAAAAGAAAAAATCAAAAGCGACAAAGTAAAAGTCTTTCCATGTTATTTTTAGACGACAAAACAAATAGAATATAGTACTCTTTCATAGAAGGCTAGTAAAAATCACTGTGCTAGTTCCTTTATTTTAGAAGTGAAAATAAGCATGAAACACTTAAAAAGTAAGATCACGGTTACTTTCCAACACCACTGGAATGAAGTTCTGATCCTATGGACTTTTAACTACTGAAAAGCACTCTTCCTACAGTAGTCAGAATCATAATTTCAGATTTACGAGTTCTTAAGACTCCATAGAGCTGAAACCAAAGCACACTCCCGTTCCCAAGAAGCTCAGCTGTAGCCCAGAAGAGTTTAGGAACTCTACTGCAACAGAGCTAGAGGCACTGTAAAGCTGTTCAGTTACTTAACTTTTTTAATTTAAATTTTTTTTAATTGGGAAACTCAGCAGAATTTCTGTTAATTTTTACATTCTGTAAGATAAAGGCAAAGTGATTATAAAAATGATGTGTCAGGATTTTCTAAATTATGTTTTCTTCTGAACTGTGTTTAATAATAGGCTTAAAGATCTTAAGTGCTTTGTGGAACAGAGATTCATAATAGTCTTAGCTGTAGCCAAGTCTGAATTCAACCGGAATTTCAGCTGAAGAGATCTGCGACATATGGGACCTTACTCTAGGGTTTCATGTGGGGACGCTAACAGTTGCAATAAATTATTTTAATAATATTTTAGTGTATTTTATTAAAATAAGTACTCAAAGTATACTTCATCTTAAATACACGTTTCAGTAAAGCTTCTTGAGTGAAATTACAGTGACGTAACATAATATGGATTAGGAACCCAAGCATTACAATTTAAAAATGACAATTCTCAATCTGTGAGCTGAAGTCTACAAACACCGACTAGTCATCATTTTAAATATATATGCAGCTATGAATAGTTACCATCAGCAATTACAAACTAGCTTTTAAAACAGTACTAAGTCAGTACCCATCATCACGGCAGCACAAAATGAAAGACTATGCAGAGGACACAGCTTAACCCAGAGCTTTTTTAGCTTTTTTTATATTAAAAAAAACATATGAAGATACTGCAACACATGGACCTTTTACAGTGTGTATCCAAGGTAACAGACATGATAAAGACAATCACTAACCTAGATCCTCTTGAAAGTGGCATTAAATTATAGAAGTAATAAACTAATGACAGGATCAAGTTGCAAACAGCATCTACTTCCTAAGCAAGAGGGGAAAAAAGTGAATTAAAGATAACTTAATAACCAGGCAATACCATATAAAGGAACACATATTGGGAAGTCTTACAGTTGAAGTCTGATTAGCAGATGTTTAAGCAAATTATTTTATCTTTAAAATTCAGATGAAAACCAGTTCATCTATGCTGTGTTAAAGGATGAAAAATGGAAAGCGTAAGCTCAAATGTAGTCAGATTCTCACTGCAACACAAATAGACACGAACGCAATTCTAGTGCTTCTCATGAATTCGTTGCTTCTCATCTCATATGTAGCCACCATGAGCTTAATCCTAAGAAGTGCTTATAAGGATGATGAAACAGTGAACACAGACCCATGAGAAAAATAATGAAAATAAGGGGGGGGTGGGGAGGAACACACTGTGATACTGAGAACTTGTCTGGACTCTGTTACTGCAGCAAAGCCATTGCAAATTTTAAAGTAACAGAATAATGGCAACTTCTTATGGTATTTGTCATAATTGGGTTTAAGCAAGCAGTCAGTTTTATTACTTAAGGTCTCCCTCAAATATTATTAGAACAGTGACTGTTAAACAGAAGGTATAACATAACAGTATTTTATCAAGGAATTCATCATTTCCATTAAACCAGCCTTACCCCCAGCTCTGCAGACAGAATGAGAATTTTTCCTTTAGCTGTTAGATCCTTATATAGCGCATCTATTTCTGCATGATACAGCTGTGTTCTCTCTTCTGTTGTCTGAGTTTCTACCGAAAACAGTATGTTCCCCACTCTATCGAGTAGATGAAACAAAAACGGAGGTCAGAATTTTTAACAGAACTTGATGTATAATCTAATAGACAAATTTACAAATGTACTACAGTTAAATACCACATCATAACCTTTTTCCTATAATTTTTCCTTAAGCAGGAGATTATGCGCATTGCCTTCCTTTTAGTTAAAAAAAAAAAAAAAACAAAACCAAACCAACCAACCAAAAAAACCCCCACAACACTGAATTAAAAACTTTGTCACATTGTAAGTTTGTCTGAAAGAATACACAGATTGCTGTCTAATCACAGATGAAAGTATTTCCGTTGAAGAATACCTGACAAGCATTAGTGTTTCACTTAAAGTGTAGGCAAAAAATAAGAAATACGAAATTTTAAAATATCTTCATGGGCTTGAGATTTTTGTATAGAATGTAAAGTGTAGTTTTGTTAACTTTTAAAATACCAAAATAGAACTGTTTTGGTACAAAAGCATCATTACAAACTATGGATCAAAACATACTGACTGATACAAAACAAAGTTTGCGCAGAACAAAGACTCTTTTACTGACACTAAAATATTCTCCCCAAAACAGTGAGGCCACATATTTAATGCCATTTCACTGTATATAGGCATATGGTTAGAATGTAAAATTAAAAACCAAGAGATGTGTTAACATTCCAGAAGAGTTTCCCTGCTGCTCATTGGAAGCACACAAGTTTTGGGAAAAATTCCAATGCATAGAATTTTAATTCCCATAAGCTAAAGTTTTTAGTTAGGAGTAGGACAGAGCTTCTGAGCTTCAGATTAATGCTCATTCTTCAGGAAGGCAAGCAGCCAGCATCCATAAAGTGAGAAATTTACTCTCACCCAAAGAGCATCCCAAGCTTCCTGATTGTATCCTCATGCATTCAGGTACTAAGTTGGCATTTGCAGATAGAAGGTCTGCAAACATCTCAAGAATAAACATTAAAAAAGGGAAAATATCCAAATAGAAGAGAGTCTCTTCCATTCTTAGATCACAGAAATTTCCATTCCATTCAGGACTTTTCAGTCATCACAACAGATAAGATCCCACAACAAGAAATGTATTTTGATATGGATAAAGACAGAGATATTTGAGATTTTTCCCCTTTAGGCATTTCACAGTTTAAGATGAACAACAAGGTCTCTCTTCACTTTTGTGCTGTATGTTAGAGAATCATCTCAACTGGGCCTATTCCATCACTGTTACCCCTATTCCCTCTTTGTTAGGGAACACAACAGGAATCAGAAGTCCTCAAAGGAATACATTTTTTAGTTCTTTACAAAAATGCCACCAGTGAAAAACAAAACCCACTTTATGCAAGTAGAAGTGGCATCTGAGAAGATTAACTGCTAATACTTCATTGTTACTTAATGTACCTGAACCCCTGAAAACAGCAAACATACTTATCTCCTGTTATTGTAATTGTGAATCCATCATATTCTTTCCCTTGATCCTTGAGGCTGGGGACTTTTGTGTTCACAGTAAACCCATCTCTTGTTTTACTGTTAAACTGCTTTCAAAAGAAAAAAAAAAGTAGTATTAGAGTGAACAGAGACAGACTGCCTAGCTACTGTATTGAAATACCTAAAATACACGGACCAGAAATTAAAACGGACAAACTGAGGGAACAGGACAAAGTTACTGTCAACTACATTATTTAATTTATCCTTTATCTCCTACTGAATGGAAATCATAAATATTGAATACGGCGCACTGACATTCAACTTTATATGGCAAACAAAGCAGCACTGTTTATGAAAAGCAACTATACAAAGCAGTTTGAGATGTACAGATTTCTCCCCAAATTGCACGTTGACAGTAACCTTTTGGTGTAACAAACTAAATGCAAAAGCGGGAATTTGAGAGTCTGTTTTATGTTCACACTAAGAAGTAGCTGCATTAGTCTAAGTGTGGATTCCAGAATACAGCTCACAGCAACACTTTCTTAACCTTGACACAGTTTCCTTTAATGTTTATCCTCATCAGAAGGAAAAATATCAGTTTAAGAATTTTACAAGGCTACATTATCTAAGTGTAATAGTGTAGCCAAAGAGTTGTATAAACCAAGCAAAACTGTATTTAAGTAAAGCCAAAAGCCCACCTTTTGACATACAACATTCCCCAGCTACCCAAATAAGCAAACCACATCAGTATTGGCAGACATTCATTTTATACAGGCACTATTAATGACTATTATGCAAGAGTGTTAAATGATTTACTCGGGCAATTATTTATTTTAAGATAGAACTTGTGATGCAGGATGTTTTGTTTAAAGAGAATCTGCATTTATTTTGAAGAAGCAAATGTAAAAGCCTCTAATGACAGACAGCATTCCACTTCAATACAATTTGGAATGGGATACATGAGATTCAAACCAGAGCAAAATGTACAGGTTATGAAAGCCAGAAAGAATGGTTGCTGCCAGTTGAGACATTTGTTTTGAAATAAGTCATGTATAGTCCACTATGTTTATAGATTTTCATCATCAGCTTGGAGTAACCTATATTTTTAATTCCACTAATAGCATTTTTTTCTGGCTTACAATTCAACAGTAACCATATTAGGTGCTCTACAGGGCCCTATTTGCTCATTTGTGTGTCAGTAGGGAACATTTAATTGTCTGTCCACTCCAACATCTACTACCTCTTCATCACAAGTTTTTGTTTAGGTTCAGTTAGTATCCACTTGGCTTCATCTTTGAAGGTCAAGAACAACACAGTACGGTAAAAAGGACCTCCAAAATTATGGTGTGTTCTTTGAAGACACTGACATTAGTAATACATATTAAAAAATGCCATAGAAAAATTTAGTGCTTAAGCCATGTAGCTTCTGTAAAGATATCTGTAGTGCACAAGTGCGTGAGCACTACGAACATGAACAAATCCAAACCCAGTCAGTCTACCAGCAGTAGCAGCAACGCATCTTCAGAGAGCTCTGTTCTATGGCAATGTCAGCTTTGCTTAGACATGAAATTGCAATGCGGACACATCCGATAAGAAAGCAGTAAGTTTGTCTCTACATAAAATGACTGTTTCTTCCCAAATTTTATTCTGTTCTAAGTAAAATCCTGTCCAAACCTTTAAAAAAAAAAAATACTTTGTAACAGTGTTTCCCCAAACCAAAATACTTACACACTGCTCATCTTAGATTAATTTAGGGGCGTGGCAGGAGAGGGAGAAGAACTTTTACTTAAACACAGCTCAAGCCTTATTACTTAAGTTGAGATAAGAGTATAAATAATTTTGCACGTCATACACCCAAAGCCTTTCTACGAAGACCACCACCAGCAAGAAGAAAACCTGCAGGTTTCCCCACTCCTTTTCTGAGAGTCTTCCAAAGCACAAGAACGTAAACCAAGTTTTCATTTCAGATTAGCTATCAGCCACTAAAGGCAACTATTCCCCTGTTTCCCCCTGCCAGCCCCACCACGTACTGACCTGCACCAATGAACCTAAGGTAAAAAGAGCTTCCATGTTCCTAATCTTTCAGACACACATCTTCAATTTTTTTCCTTCATACCATACAGGCATACTGTGAGCCCATTATGGTGGATCTGATCACAAATCCTCCCGGTTGGCAAGGCTGGCTTCAAAGAATTACATTCAACATTTTGTTCTCTTGTCATTTCTTTACCATTTCACAGTTAGGCCAAGCCTTTCAAATATACATCACACGTCTGCATACATCAAAGGGAGGTCATACCCTACATATGCAGATTTGAAATAACCTGAGTTAGTGTTTATGGTTATTCATTTTAAGCTTAAACACAATGGTTATATTCTGAGGAACTGGCTATCTCCCAGACCACATTTTATTATTTTTATCATATTTTGAAGTTTTTCTTTAATTTACCTTCATTATGGGAAGAAGATCTTCTACTTTATGTACTTTTTCCAAAGCTTCTCGAACCTCTAATAGTCCTTTTGGATTATTAGCACTGGAAAAAAAATTAAATTATGGAATGACAATGGTTGAACATTTCTGGAAATCCATCTAGCTTTAATCTAATTAGCCATAGTGGAATAAGTTATTGAAAGTTATTTAATTACTTCTTTGCTGAAAATTAGTTCCTTCATACATGTTCTCCTATTCTTCAAAAAGTAATTTCCTCCTATATCAGCTCAGCTTATTTTTTTCAGCTTCAAACCTCAACTTCAACCTTCAGGTTTATCTTATTAATTTGCTGTTGGCCACTCTGAATCATTAAACAGTGTTTGCATGAGTGCACGTGGGCAGGGGGCTGTTGATGAGGAAAGATGGAAGAATAGAATTAACGTTAGAAATATTCTTCTCAAAATATATGCATCTGTGTAACCTCAAAGGTATGTAAATACTATAGATGCAGGCACAGCTGGATTGTGAAGAAACCTATTGAACTAGTGCTCTAATATTTATTAATTACTGTACACCCAGATTTTAAGAACAGAATTATGTTTAAAATCACAGCACAAATTGCTCTGGTTTAAGGTCAAATGCTGCTGGCTCACTCTAAAGCTTTTTCCCAATAGAGAACAGATTTCCCAGTTACTACAGAACTTTCACATCTTCAGCAACTATCATAAATTTTCTAAAACTTAAATGTTTTCAACTGTTATAAGGATTTTCTGCACTTTCATTTTTTGATATTTAGGTAGCGTAATGAGATTGAAAAACAGAACTCAATATTTAATAAATGTTACCAGGCCAAAGAAAAATTAGAGGGTTTAAAGCTAAAAGAGTTTCTTAATTTTTAATGTTATCAGAACACTGTTGCCACAAATAAGCCACAGGTGGGAGAAGACATTTTACTCATTAAAAAATGGGCAAAGTTTGAAATGGATGCCTACATCAATTTTCAGATTGCCTTTAGTCACATTCTTTCATTCAAGATTCTACGACTGTCTTCTGTTCCAGGATAAAGTCTACCAACCCTTTTATGTAACAGGGAGTAGAGATTCTCTGCTCCGTTAAAACTACTTGTCAAACACCAGTTTCAATTAAAATTGCCTTCCATATCTTCTTTTCTACTTTTTTCCTCACTCCTATGTCATAAATTAATCTCAATATTCAGAGAAACTGTACTCTATTCTACCAGGAGGAAACCCAACATCTTTAATAAATCATATTTTTAGAAAGAACTGAGACGCACTCATGCCAAAACCATGGGTACAAATTCAACACTGTTATTAGTTTCTAGGTACACTAATTCACAATATTTCTTCCTATTAGTCTAAGTTTCTCTACGTGGCAATGAATAGGAATTTGCATTTCCAATAGAAAATAAGACAATTATAGATACCAAGAAAACTAGAACTTCCTAAAATTAATAAAATATCCCTCAGATTTTCTGAAATTAACATTATGTAAATCTCAAATCAGTATTACCAGGGGAGTAAGGCAGAGGACAAAAAAAAAAAACCCCAACAGTAATTTACCCATGATAAACAAGGATCCTATCTTTGATAAAATGAAGAATTTTCTCAAAATATTCCAGGTACCGCATGTTAATGACCTGTCCCCTACAAAGAAAACAAAAGTTTTTTTAAAATCTTATTTTTTAACCCAACATTCCAGGGCTAAGACACAAATATTACTCATTAATATTTGACAGAATTTTATCCACAGATGCTCTGTAGATTAAAGGAATGAACTAGAGGTTTGTCTGAAGTGGTAAATTGCCCATCCCCCATTTTGAATATAGATTCCATAGTGAACTTGCAAAAGCTCATGTATCATTAGTGGTGGTGTTCTCTGATAAACTACATTTCATGCATATTTCCCCTTTTTCAGCGTGCCCATGTCCAGCAAATCTTATCTATATGATAATTATCAATTTGTACAAGGATATAATCTTTTTTAGACAGTTATTTACACTCATAGATATTGAAGAACTAGGAGAGTTCAATCTGCACATTAATTTACTTTGAGAACAAAAGCTCTCCAGTTTACATATTTGCCAATATATATGCTGATCTGCTCTGACAGTCCACACACGTTTTTCTTTATTTACCTACATCCCTCTATATCGAGGTAATTTTGCTTTGACTCCTAACAGTTAAAAGTAGTAACTGTTAAACAAAAACATCAAAAAGGTGTTGTTTTTTCCCTTGGACTACTAAGGAAAAAAATACACATTAAAAACTTGGTAGAAATCTGCTAGGATTATAACCACTCTGAGAAGAAAAGTTACATACCATTATTGCATTTGTAGGAGTCCTCCTTCTTCTCCCAGTCTACAAAACAAGATTTTATAAAGCAAACGTTATCGCTCTCTGAGGAGGCAAAACCACTGTCAATCACAGGAAGGTGTGTACACCTAGCTTTTTTCCCCACTCTAAGTGATTTTTGGCAGCTTAAGTCCCTGCCTAATGTCTCACTGGACAGTCTCACACTTTAGTAGGCCTAGTCTCAGAATAATGGCAGAATCAGTCTCTAAAAACTGAACAGAATTAGAACACATATACATATCTGCACATAGGAAAGGGAGGTAGGGAAAGCGGAAGGATGAAGACAATCTATATACATAATTTGCCCTTGTTGTACGTCCCATCATTTTCCATCTGTATTAAAAAAATATCTGTACAACAGGCAGAAGCATGACAGTATAAAGAACTGCATTTTACCTTAGTGCCATCTTGGAAAATACATCCAAACTAGACCTATCATTCTGTAAGACCATCTAGAAGCAGTAGTACCAAGAAAAGACTTCTGGTGGGTGGTCAGAAGTGATTTGTGTTTATTCCCCCTCTTTCTCCTTGTTTAATAAACACTTAACACCAAGAATTCAAAAGTAGCAGTGTTCCATACAGTGTCTTCCTTTTTTTTATACAAATATTGAGTATACCATTGATGTTTAGCTGATCCTAAATCCTTGTTTTGCCTCTGAAAATAATTTAAGCTTTCAAAAACATTTCCTCTACTTTAAATGAAACTTGGTAGCTTTGATCATTTAAGTCAGCAAGGAGATAAGCCGAAGTCGCACTTGTCTACAGATCCATGAAGAAGTAGTGACAGCCAGTATACTTGCACCTGGAGAATGTTAAGATCTGGAAGCCTATCAAACATTGGGAAGTGTAAGATGTTTATTACACACCTTTAACAAAAGGTCCCCAAATTGACTCAAAACAAACAAAGTTTTTGTTTTCTGACACTCTCCAAACATTTTGCCACTCTGGAAAAGAATCTTTAATTCAGCACTGAATGCTAGTGCCTCCATGCCAAGACTCATTTGACAGGAATCACTGAACAACAATGGACTTTAAATACAAAGAATTCTGAGTAAAGAAAAAGGTTATGTTAACAGATATCTAATCCAAATATTTTTGCACACAGAAATTACTGGTGTACAATTTAGACCAACCAAAACCTAGAGACACAACTTGAGCTCAGCATGACTACATCTGTTATGAATACTAAAAGAATACCCAACTGCTACTGTTACACTTCTTATTTGACTGAACAGCTTATATCTTTGCATATTTAATAACCATGAAGGCCGCCATTTGTCAGCCTAAATAATCTACTGTTACACCTGGTTTACAGGCAGCCATGCTATTGGAAGAATTCAGCCTCAGTCACACAGTTATGATTTGAAAGTTATTCTCATAAGCCAAATATAAAGCAATGTATGTCTTCCTGAAAAACAGTCAAAAAACCATAAAGTGATTTCAGTTATCAAGAAAAAGGTGTTAGCTCTGTAGCGTATTAATATCTTCAATGAGCAGCCATTTTACAGTTGAGTAATGCAAGAAAGATTATACAGATCTGTATAATCCATTAAGAGTAACTTGTCATTTAGAAATCATAATGGAGTAGAACATGCTTCAAAAGTAAAATAAAATAAGTTAAAAAAAAAAAAGCATTGGGAGGGAATCCAAAAGCAGAAACAAATCACTACAGAAAGCTGACCAATGAAAGCAGCTATGACTTGGGATGCAGAATGATCAAACAAGGACGGGTTTCCAGAATAAAAAAAGATGCAATCACCATCCAGTACTAAAGTATGATCATCTCCTAAGGCAGGGGTACCTAGACTGCTTCAGATCTATGGCTCCTTCCAAAAAAGTGCCAAATGAGTCATTTTCAGAGAACCACTACCTAGCTATCATAAACGCATGACCAAAATGCTGATGAAATCCCCAAAAGTCAAGGCTGAACCAAAACCAAAGGTTAGAATTAGATTCACTGTGAGCCTACCACTCAATGTTCATGAAGCTTATTTTAGATTTCTATGAAATCACCAAAACAGCTGGAACAGTAAATCATTTTCCTAGCATTCTCTGATGAGAGAAAGACAAGTAAACTACTTTGGCCAGTGAAAAAGAGTTGCTGACACAGGGATCCCGTGCAGGGACACATTTCCCCAGATTAAATGTTCAATGTTATTTTCAGCATGGTAATCAAGTGGTGTTACATGAATGTCCTTCTGCCAGCACAGATCACCTAGAAATTAAGCTTTTACTCTCCCATTTAAAATAAAACCAAGAAGAAACAGATGAAGTATGAAACGCATCCTTGTCTCAAAGTACAGATAGCTGTGGTTTCTGCTGCATCGTACGTGTGAGAAGAGAGAAATGCAGCAACTACAAAGATGGACAAAGCTTGGAGCCCAAATGTAACCGATTGGCTTGAGGGAAAAAAGAACGCCATCCAAGAAGCACCACATCCTGCAAGGCAACTACTGCTCTGCGTTGCAGTTTAACGCTCCATTGTAACCACTCCCTAAAGCAAAGCCGCTGCTAAGGTCCATTCCACAGAGCACAAGGAAGAGTGTGGACAAATTCTCCTTAGCCTCTGTGTGCTTACATTGGAATATCACTGTTCTTCTCTGTCTGAAATAATTCTTGAGAAGGCTTTGCCTCCCTTACTCTCCTTTTTTCCATACAGCTTCTCAAAAAAGAAAGAAATAGATATAAATGCAGAACGACAGACCAAAGATTCAATACTTCCCATGGCGAGGGGGTAAAGGAAAGGAAATAAGATGACACCTGGCTACTTATTAACTTGCACAAACACACTCTGCTCCTGTGATTGACAGTGATGTTGCCACATTGAGTCTCTCACACTTCTACCACTTCATGGGAGGTAGCATCGTCACAACTACAATACCGAGTCTTGCAGCATGGGAGAAGATGGAACGTACAACAGTGGTTGAATCTCCTAAATTTTACGGTTGCTTGAAAGTGCAACTGTTACCTTTCACAGGTTACTTATTTTGCCATGTTTGCTTTACTTTGGCCTGCTCTGAAAACAACCAAAAGAGCCACGCTTTTCCTCTCTACTGTAAATTGGTATTAAAGCTAATAGAACAGCATTGTTTCATTACTGCTGCCACTATCTTTGAGAAGCAGCATTTGCAAAAATTACAACTGTCATGAACTTTACCTTAAATGTAAAAATTCGATTATGGGGGAATTAAAAAGAGCACGTTAAAATATGCATCTTCTGGATCCTAGTTAGATCTTGCTATAACTCAGTTCTACAATTGAAATTCAGGAAAAAGAAGAAATGACATGAGGGAAAATTCGAGGTATGCAAAACCCAAATGTTCCATTAAGAAATATAAAATAAATATTAAAGCAAAACAGTAAGTACATATACATTCAATACTGTAATACGCTGTTTCATGAACAGCCGGTAAATTTTGGTACTATCCCTTAGTGTGTGTGGGAAAGCTGTTTGATAAAACTGTCATACCTGATTAAGTTAATGTGATTATTGAAACCTCTGCTAAGGCTTCGGGCAGGCATTTGGTCCAACCAAAGCACAGGCTGGTCAGGGTCAGCTATCCTACAAAGACAAAAGGACATTAATACTGGCACACATTACACTCCATGTAATATTTTTGACTGAGCTTTCTTCACACATGGAATTTTAGGCAAAAGCTAGAATTCAGAGATCACAAAAAAGAACTTTATGAAAATCATACATGCATTTCAATAAGAAAAAAAAAAAAAAACCAACTCACAAGCATTTTATATTACTGGGGTTTGTTAGTTTTTGTTAGCCTAAGCTGCAATGTATCCTATGGTCTTTCACAGCTTTGCCTCAACCAGAAAATGCCATTCCCAACCCTTCCCCTCTTTTAAAAAAGAATAATAATAGGGTATTTTCAGAAGTGCACTCCTTGTACCTAAACCATCCTTCTCTTTTATCAGAGCACTTTCTAGTTAGAGTCGTAGCAAGCGTTCATTTCCTACTCTGTGACTTAAGCCCTTTGATTAACTGAAGCATACAGCACTACTATAACTAACGTGAGGCTTGTTCTCTCACTTCTTTTACCATTACCTTCGCCACTTCACAGCAATATCAAACATATCTCTCCACTGCATCAGTCTGGTTTTTCCGTTCATCCGAACTTTTGAGTTTGCCCAAGTCCGCTGCACAGCTTGCATTACTTCTAGAGTGGCCAGTCCCATTGCTGGGGGTGGGGGAGGACAGAGGGACAAACAACAACAAAAGCAGAAAACCAATTAGAGCCAAACACTCATTTTTGTACAGACAGGAAAACCGAAGCAGGAAAGTGACGTATTTACAGTAAAAGAATTGCCACCACCAATAACATCTGGAAGATCACGATTTCCAGTCCTCAATTAGGTCAAGAGATTGCTGACATGATTATTTTAATTTTAAACTTTTTATCTGATTTGAAAGGAACAGAGCCTAAAACTAATTTGCAGATAGCAAAAGTACAGCATTAAATTATCACACTGATTTTTTTTTTTTTCCACTCAAATTTACAGAGCATTTTCAGTATACCTCTATGTATTCTTTTATTTGGAAGAAATCCTGGTGTCTCATACTGCATCATGGAACCCAGATGGTCAGCTACACATATGAGTTCTTGCACATCAGGCTTATAGCTTTCAAAATTCTGAAATAACACATCTCTTACAGAGGAGAAAAACATGCATCAGACATAACTTGGCAACAAAAGTCCTGAAAGTTGTAAAACACAGATTTGTTTGTCTGATAATCAATACCTTTTGCATGAGAAATACTTAAAAGCAGTATAAACAACACCCCTTCCTCCTCCCACCCCACTGACCCTACACAGTACATGGCAGTTACACTCAATATCTCAAAGGAAATCCTGGTCTTACTGAATTCAGTGGCTGATCTTATTACTGTCACAACCAGTATTTAACCTTCAGACTTGCTCATAATGAGTGAAACTAAATAAAGTTCACAGACAATACATTATCCTTCATTGTTACACTCACCCTGAGGAATTTGAATGCTAAGAAAAGAATACGTATAGAAACCAGCAGCCTTATTCCATAACTTCTCCCTTAATTCTGTAAAAGCTTCTTGTGCTAAAAAGGTGGTTTCTATTCCATATACACAAAAGCCATAAATTTTTAACTCATCTTTTTTTTTACATAGACAAAGTGAATACATGAAAATACACCTAGAAAGTAGTTTACAGCAGAAGAAATGGCTATCTTTCCTTTAGCTATATATTTTTGAAGCCTATTCTAATAAATCCCCTGATTTCTTGACTGAAATCACCCTCCACCTAAAATACTGATTATCTAAATGACTCTGGAGAACATTTTTTCCCACTGTAAGACAGTTGTCATTAAAAAAAAAAAATCTAGTATCTAGGAAGTTACACCTATAAAAAAAATGAAAACTTAACACACAACGAGAAACTGTAATAAGGGTGCTACATAACACTGGACTGAGCATCTCAAACTTATCAACTCCTTAATATTAATTGCAAGAAAAAAAGAAAAAGAATAGTCAGTCAGTGAGGCCACAGAACATGAAACAACATTATGTGAGTATTTTTGATTATGTGAAGACAGAAGTGAAGGAAGTCATCCTGTTTTTTTCTTCCTCTTTTACGAGCTAAACCAACTCCAATCCTTATGATTTTGAAAAGGATTTACAAATGTAGTGGAATTCCACTTTCATATAGCATTAAACATTTATGCTGTTATAATGCCTTGGAATAGCACTTTAAGACTGAAAAAAACATTTGGAGAAGGCTTTTAAGAAAAAAAAAAAAAAAAAAAGACTCACTTTATATGCGGCTGTAATCCTGGCTGTTCTTCGTAATTTTCTATAAGAAAAGGAAGATTTTTGGCCCAGTGGTCCTTGAAATTTCCAGGAAGATCTATATCAATATTATACTCTGTAAGAGGGGTATCCAAATGCGCATGCAAGTATCTAGAATACTCTGGAGGAAAGAAATAAAATTAAATACTGTTTGCATAATCAGTCTACTTATGTAATTTCATAAAAAGAAAAGCCAGATTATATGTTTGTCAGTTATCCAACATGACTTTAATAAGTCATTACTCTTAATTTTGCTATTAGCTAATTTTCAAGACAGAAATAAGTCTATTTCAACTAAGTGTCACAACACTCTTTACCATTATACAGAAATGTACATTTCATTCGTGGTCCTGGATTTTAACTGTATGAACAAATAAGAATCAGTGTACATTTTTTTTAAACAGACATACTCAACAGTGCTCATGAGAAAGTACGATGGTTTCTTTAAAATGGCCATAACTACAAGCATGCTTGCACTTTCAGGGTTCTCGAAGGATTTAAGTAAATTAAAGACAAAAAAACCCAACCAAACAAACCCCCCCCCCCACAACTTACCTCGCAGGTATTTCACTTTCAGATATTCTGGGCTGGCCTTCTGACCTGGTAGTGGATCATTTAACATAACTTTAGTCTGAGCTTTTATGCCTTCATAAAACTGTCCCATCGCAACATGGCTGAGACCTTTCATGTACTGGCATACTTCATTGTATGGTTCTAGCTGTAGACATCTCTAGTAGAAGGAAGAAAGCACCCATCAATCAAGAGAGAGAATGAGTATCTTTAAATAAACTAACCTGTTTGGTCAGAAGACCTGCATGAAAAGATTTACGGATTATTAAGATCCACTTCCAATCACAATTTTCTTTCAAATGATGCTAAGCACTTTAATTGCTAGCAAACACAAGAAAAAAAAAATATTTTCAGCTTCATTAAAGGGAGAGAAAGAAAAAAACAGAGGAACTGCCAGTGCAAATATCCTTTTGATCACACTTCGATTGTTATGAAAATAGATTATGTTTGCTCTAATGATATTGGCACTACAGAAGTTTCAACATTAGCTGAATGAAATTAGACAAAATATACTCCTGACAATATTAGTAACAAGTCACTTTTGGCTAGTTCAACATATATATTGCGCCATTTCTTCCACCCGTATCTTCACTAGTTCATGCATTAGTACACTTCATTATGTTAGTCAACTATTTGCTATAGGTTAAACACATAGCAAATTCATATTTATCATTCAAAATTAATGCTCTGATTCTTCCAGTAATTACACGTCATCGGAAGAGCATCTCCATCTCAAAAGTTGAAATATTTTTTCAATTACACCAGTATCTACGAACTGTGTTATAGAAGGTGAATCCGTAATAATGCACATGAAGTGTTCTCCTTGGGATAAGCACACTTGTTCAGAAAGGGATGGAATTGTTTCCACATCTTATTTTATTCCTTGTTTTAAGGATATGGACATATGATTAACATATGCCTTGATTTTCTGTCTACAAAATGAAGCCATTATTTAATGCCAGTGGAGAGGCACAAGATTTTGTTTACCTATGGAAACACACACATTTTTACAAGCTCAATGAATCACAACATATTCTGAGTTTTTCAAAACAAAGAAAATACCTCAGAAAAATTAGATAAATATTGGAATTTTGTATCCTTATTTTAAGCTTAAAATTACAGAGAAGACTACATTCCTTCTTCTGTTAGATATGAAAAAAACTTTAGGTTTGAACCCAAAATAAATATTAGCAAGAACACAATTACCAGTTTAAAAAACAAACAGATAAAACATTTTGACCAGAGCTTGGTTGTAGAAACCCATAAAACAGTTCGAGGAAGTATCTTAGTTTTAGCAAAATTCCACTTTTCATTAAAAACTGTAAGGTTTTATACATCTTTTAAGACAGACTTCACAAAAAAATAATTTTAGTTCAAATGCACACACACTTTCAGAATGAAAACCTTTGACATTTGTCCATTTTATTACACTTGTTGAATAACAGTCCTTGCTAAAGAATTTTAATTTTGTATTTTCTTGGGACCTGCTTACCTTAAAATTCTTCAGTGCTTCATCTAAGCTACCATGATGATAAAGCATCATTCCCTTGAGCTGTAATGTCTGAACATGATTTTGATTTAGAAGCAAAGCCTTCTGGAAGCTCTCTGTAGCAGCATCAAAGTTGCCAAGTTCTCTAGGCGATTCCATAAAGTGGAAAGTGAAGAATATGGAGGGCAACAGTGACAATGAAATTACTTGTTAAAAGTTGTTTTAACGCTTCCAAAGGGGATATCATTAAAGAGGAACACAGTATTAATGGAAAATTTCTTTAACAAAAGCAGTAATTCTGCAACTGTTCTTCAGTTGTAATAACAGAACAGCTGCATGGTTTTTCACTCCCAGAAATGCATACTCCAAAATACAAGCCCACAAATCCTCACAAC
The DNA here is from genome assembly GCA_034782735.1 of Sagittarius serpentarius. Lineage (NCBI taxonomy): Eukaryota > Metazoa > Chordata > Aves > Accipitriformes > Sagittariidae > Sagittarius > Sagittarius serpentarius. Next base: position 12,001,542 of record JAVKLA010000049.1, read on the forward strand.
CCCCAGTGGGCATTAACCATAAAAACACATACCTATGGTATTTCTTCAGAGACTAAAAGAAACAAAACTTCTACAGAAAACATTCTTGGAAAACACCACCTATGACGTCTTTTTAACTTCTAAATATAAATACGTTTTTAGAAGTATACTAATTATGTAAATGCTGAATAAGAAGAAAGTATATTGTGTTTGAAAGCTGAAACTAACTAAATACCTATTGACTGGAATTACTCTGTGTGCAGGACAGCTTTTAGTAAAAATAGCCACAGAGAAGCTATAATGAAAAAAATTAAAATAGAAATAGGACACAATTTTTCTTCAGTTCTTTTTATCCAGTACACTGATTTTTAACTTTAAGATCATGAAATTCTTTCCACATTGTCCTGGTCTCGGCTGGGATAGAGTTAATTGTCTCCCTAGTAGCTGGCACAGCGCTGGGGTTTGGGTTTAGGTTTAGGGTGAGAAGAACGTCGGTAACACCCTGACGGTTTCAGCTGTGGCTCAGTCGTGTTTAGACTCAGTCAAGGGCTTTTGAGCTTCTCCTGCCCAGCCAGCAAGAAGGCTGGAGGGGCACAGGAGAGTTGGGAGGAGGGGACACAGCCGGGACAGCTGCCCCAAACTGGCCAGAGGGGTATTCCATACCGTGGGACATCACGCCCAGTATAGAAACTGGGGGAGTTGGCCTGGGGGGCAGTGCTGCTCAGGCATCAGTCGGGGACTGGTGAGCAACTGCACTGTGCATCACTAGTTTTGTGTATCCCAATCCTTTTATACTGTTAATGTTATTTTATTATTATTGTCATTATTATTTTCTTCCTTTCTGTCGTATTAAACTGTTCTTATCTCAACCCACGAGCCTTACTCCCCCCACCCCGATTCTCTCCCCCATCCCACTGGGGCAGCTGCGTAGTGCTTAGTCTCTGGCTGGGGTTAAACCATGATACGCATCAAATTACATTAGATGAAATTAATCCAAACAAGAGCAATGCTAGGAAAAAAAAACCAACAAGATTTACTAGTTTAATACATTTGCCAAAAAGAATTTTTACACAGAACAGTGATTAACTACAGCTCTTTAGATTCAAATAAATGCACAAACACCAAAGTCACTAGATTTGAAGCAGGAATTAATACGTAAAATGCTGTAACTCATGGTGTACAGAAGGACAAATCAGATTCAGAATCATCTGCCTCTCCTATAAAAAGAATTCTTTAAAAGGTATTTTTAAGCACTGTATTCGAAACTTATTTGATGCAGAAGAAAGCAAGCGTGAACTTAAAATACAAGATTTTAGAAAGAAAGAATTTGACAGCTGAAGTTAACAGTGCCCTGGAGAAAAGAGATTATTATTTTTGCCTGTTTTAAGACCTGAGTATTCATGGGAAAGTAATTCATGGTTTTCATAGTTGGTCACTAGTTACAGTGTCCTCAGTTATTAAACAATAGTCTATTCAGCTTCTGGCCTTCTCTAACTGCTGAGCATTTAGAAGAGTCAACAGTAATTGTGCTTTGTGCATTAAGCTCTTGAAAAAAAAAAAACAAAAAAGGAAGAGGTAGATTTCTGTACATTCCCCTATAATTTCTTGAGGATGTGAGAACTTTTGGAGGCAGGCAACAGTGAGAAGGAATAAAAGCAACAAATTTAAACTGATTAGGAATACCCTGGTTAAGTGACTTTTGCTTTGTAAAACAACAATACAGTGCAAAATGAGACATTTTAAGGCTTGGGTTTTTTCTCTCCTTCAAAATAAAACTTCTTCAGATTAAGATTTCTTGGGCAGAGGGTAGAACAGCTGACCAACCAGAGAGGCAGTCCCACATCCAAATACAAAACAGAAGTTAAAGCATTTATTGGAAACAGAAGAAGGTAACTGCCCATCTTACAGGCTAAATTACTGACTATTATAAAGCAAAAAAATAACAAAAAAAAAATCTGACATTGCCTTCAGTGAATATTGCATGTTCTGTACACTGAAGGAAGCATAAAGCCTGAATTTAAAAACCACATGATCATGTAATGCTTGCACACCAACCCTACCCAACTTAACCCTTGCTACACAAAAGCCATTTACGTTGCAGCAGCTTCTATGCTGTAGAGCAGTGCCTTCCAAAAATAAAAATGGAAAACTGGAAATAAAAAGCTGACAAGACACAGTAGGTTGGGAAGAGAACTACAATGGGCAGATATATTCAGTTGCTGAATATTTTATGTTCTTGTCTTGTTGTATACAAGCTATACGTACTTTTCTCCTTACTAATTATCTGCAGACCACCCTTAAAAGTAATATTTTATTCAACTATAAATTATTTTATCTTTAATGTAAATTAAAAAAAGAAAAAAGTGACTAGTTACCTTACTAAATAAAGATTGCTTTTTTTTTTTAATTATTTAATAGGTAAGAAACTACATGACTATTAAAAATACCCTAAACAGGAAATTAGCTTAATTCTCAGAACTGTAGATCTCTTTGGTGAGAGATAAGTTGACACAGGATCTAGCAGTTCTATAAGATGATACGCACTATGCAATGAGTTTTTCACAAATTTAAGTAGCACAATAATCTCAGATGGCAACTAATGAGCATATTAATCAACAATTCATATTAAACATTTCCATCATTAAAAAATCATTTAGCATACCTAACACACACCTTACTGGAAACCGCCATTTACCTAAACTTTGAGCCTGGAAGACACAAAGAGCTACTGGAGACTGAATTAAAAATACAAAGCAAGGCTAGAAATTATTTATATCGAACATATCCTGACATAGCCATACTGGCTGTAGAGGCTAACAAACACACATATGATTCTGCACAGTTTTGTAACAAACCTGTAAAACTTAAGAGTGCATTTTAAAGAACACAATCAAATAGAAGACAGACTTTAAAAACTGTTTCTGAATGCAATTACCTGTAGGCTTGTCCCAGACTTTTATATGCATCTATGAAGTCTGCTTTCTGCTTCAGAGCTTCTTTGAATGATTCAATGGCTTCCTACAGAAAGACACCAACAGAAAAGTTTGTCACTGACTGCATTTAATTTTAGCATCCTCAGTAGTTACTAGCCGTGGATTTACAGTTACTCATCAAAACCTTTGGAAGACACAAACAAGGCATTAATTCATTACAAAATCTAGAGTAATAATCATCATATAACAGATGAAATATTGCAACATTCTTCATGGTAATGACAGATTTAGCTGGAATTCCTTTGTCTAATATGCTATGGGAACAAGTGATTCTTTTAGCATTTTAGTAGAATTCAGAGTTGAAATCCCTTCAGAGTCTGCTTTCAAAGCTCAGCCTGGTCCCTAGGGCAAAGCAGTCTCTCTTACAGTGTTCCTTCTTCGTTCATAATACACCTTTTGATTTTTGCAGTCCAAAATCTGTCCCTCAAATCTGTACTCTGCCTTTCACTGTTCTATTGCGTTCTGTGTTAGTTGCAGTTAGCAAACACTCTTGAGGGATTACAGAGTAAGTGATCATCTTCACACAATAGCATGTACTGCTGCTGTGAGGAATACAATGTAATAAAAATAAAATAGCTAAAAATAATTATATGCATATGTTCAAACAGATCTTCTTCAAAGGATTTGATTAAGAACTCAGGTTTTTAAACTGGACTGGTTGTATAAACTGGCAAATGCAGTACTGAGACATAGAATTAAGGGTGGGCTAATCAACTACTTTATATTATGAAGGAATGCCTGAAAAGTATTTTGAAGTCTATAGCACAAGAAATTAAATGCTCTAAGAAAATAATAATTAGTATCTTCGGTCAATTTAGAGATTCTTATTCAGAAAAAATATCAAAAATATTCTGCGCTACAACATGCACAAAAACATAACATAATCACCTACCATTAGTGATCGGCTTGTGTCCTCTGCGTAAATTTTAAATCCAAGAAGATTATTCCCAAAAGCAATGATCCAGAAGCAACCACCTCTTTTCACTAAAAAATTAACACTCTGCCACCCTCACCCCACATCTCGGTTTTCAGCAAGCCTAGTAAAACCTAACAGTTGACATGTATAGCCTTTCTCTAAGAGGCAGTCTGAACCTGACTGGAAGCTAAGGTATAGCTGGGGATGGAAAGCCACACAGTCACAAACTTTCAGAATTTGAATATTAGAGAGGGAAGACACTTCCTTTGAGAAAAGAAACTGGGGGGAAGGAGGTGGTGGTGCAGAAATGTGTTGATCTGCGTGTCAGAAAGAAGAAAACACTGCTTCTATTTTGCAAATTGAGACATCATTTATCCTTGCCAGTTATATTTCCACCATCACCTTCTGGGCTCTCTGCTGCCTACACCAAAAATCAGAAATTCAATCAGACTATTATTTGCAAGTAACTCATTTGACTGCAATAAGATACAGACAGTAAGTTCAATGACAGCCTGAAATTCTCAGAGCATACACTGAGAGTGGGGGAAAAAAATACCAGCTTAGGGTACTAAGAAAATGGAGAATTAGCCTGTTTGCTAAAAAAAAAAAAAAAAAAAACCAAAAACCAAAAACAAAAAAAAAACCCACAAAAATAAAAAACCCCAAACAAACCCAAAAACGTGCAGTGATTGCCTATGAAAGACACTGGGCTGAAACTCAGGAGTCCTGGGTTATCTCTAGGTTCTGCCAGGATTTCCTCATGCAACCCTTAATGAATCCCAAGCTGTCAGCAGAGGTTAAAAAAAAAAAAGCTTTCACTCTGTTGGAATTTAGGAATCACACAGTTGCAACCTCACTTTTCAATCTGAGGATTTCAGACAACTTGTCTAATTACTCTCCCCTCAGAAAAACTGCATCAGCATCTCTAAATACTTTACAAGCAAGAAACAGGTGCAATACTACTACACCTAAAACAGAGAAGTTTTGAGTCAGGAAATGGTGAAACATTAAAAAAGCACGGGAAGAACTTCCCTGCTGATTTTAGAATCTGAGCGAGCAACTATGCTCCCTCAACTTAGATACAAGCATTTCAGAATCAACATATAACTGAAATACACATGCACAGAGGCAGGGCTATCAGCAGTTTCCTTGATTACCTTCTAGCTCATTCGATGAAGAATTTAAAATTATTTTCCTCTTCATCCCTTTCCCCTTCACAAAACCTAGGGAGTCTCCATTTCATGGAAAGCCATTTTGAATATAACCATACAGATATTAGCAGCAGAGGTGCCAAATACAAACATCTTTCAAAGCACTCTGTAAACACGTCAGTTATCATTGATTTACCAAGATCCAGCAAAACCAGCAGTATTTACATGTCGTACCATGAAGTATTACAGTCAGCAATGGCACCTTTTCATTTTGCTTGCACTCTTTTCCCTTAAAAAGTCTTCCTCATGTGAGAGAAAATATGTGTATCAACACCTATGATATTTCTACCATTTTATAGAAGTAACTTCAAATAGAGGGTACTGTTCTACATGAACTGTTATTTAATATAACTTTACCTTCAAAAGTCCTCTGTGAAAAAAGGTTAAGCCTTTATAAAGCATAGCTATAGGCTGATTCTTGTTCAGTTCCAATGAATGCTGAAAATCTTCGTGGGCTGTTGCATAATCCTGTGATAAAGTAGATTTTAGACAACAGAGGAAACACCATACAGGTAAAGAGGAATACATACTTTTATGAAAATAAAAAGTAAACAACAGAATTCTGTTTAATAGATAAAGTCAGTCTCAGGGCTAAGCAGCGACGATTGTCAACTGCCAGTCAGAGTATCAGAGTAAGGAACGCACAATACAATTCCAACTTTTAGAGCAAGTGCTATATAAAACATAGTAAAGTAAGTGGGAAAATAGCTGAAAACAGAGTGAAATCAGAAGACTAAAGCGGGAAATCAGCTATTTAGTATTCACACAATCTTTGAAGGTAAGTTACTTGATTTACATTAAAGCATAAGAACACCACACACAGATTACATAGCAAAATAGAATGTTAGCATTTTTGTAGGGTTTTTTTGTTTGTTTGTTTGTTCTGTGGTGTGTGTGTGGGGGGTTAAGTATACAGGGCAGTTACTGCCTTGGCCATAACTGTTTTCCTTTTTAGACTGGCATTTAACAATACTACCTAAATGGAGCTGTAGGTTATAAATCAAGTAAAATTCTTTATCCATATCCTACTCCTCAAACACAGAAAACAATGAGATGTGCATGCAAAGTACTTGCCCTCTGATGCTCTGCATTAAATACATACGCAGATAAAATACTTGAAGAATACCTCTGAACTGTCAGAAAGTCAACTACAGAAAAATCAGGGCTTTTTTGTTGTTATTTTATTTTTTAATTTAAATAGGAAAGAAGCTCTTGCACAAAAGTAACAACTGGCACAAGCAACAGCAACAAAATAACCAAGAGCATCCACACAAACAAATGAAACAGAATCCCCAACATCCACTGACCTCAGATATGAAGTAAAGAGTACCTCTGTGCCTGTAGAGCCGTGCTGATGGTTGCAGCTGAATAGCTTTGGTGAGATCAGATAATGCTTCACTGATTCGTCCTAGTGGGGACAATATCTAAGAGTATAAAACAAAAACATAGTTTAGAGCAAACCGGCTGAATAGATTTGTTTTAGAAATATGAAGATTATTCTTTTTCAAGTTCAGCTGTAACAGAGTAACTGTATTTGCTAGAACAGGCTGGAAAGTCCTGCTACAAACTTCAGTACTTAACTGCTTTTAAACCTCTATCAAAGGGAAAATCTGAAAGCATTTTTCTCCAAAAAATGTCAGTGTACATGAATATCACCAATAACATCTGCAGAAATCTAGTATCCCAAATAAAAACAAGTCAGCCAAAGCAAAATACTCTATTTCAAGTTATTTCAACACATTCAGCTGAAAATGTAAGTGAAGTTATTCTCACAAACCTTTTTATTTTGACAAAAATATTCCCCCCCAATGGGAAGTGGTCTGTTTTCCAGTTATTTGAATGCCTTTCACATTTTTAGATCAAGATTATTAACAAATGTATTAGAAACATGAAAACCGTGAATTACAATTTCATATCATGGCAGTTATACAGTATGCTGACTTTAACAAATATTTATGCTTTTGATTTGTCTACAAAGCTGCTTCCTGAAATCCATTTTCTGTAATTTAATTGGCAAAACAAAACATGATTTTCAAAATGAAAAGTATCTGCGTATCTGAATTATGTTTAACTTACATGCACGAATATAAAAAACATTTGATTAAAAACTCATTCTTTACAAGTCTGGCATTTTACCAACTAGTCCTAACAATAAATTTACCAGGGTGACACTAAGTGCAAACAGTAAGGTTCAAGTGATCTTTTGATTCATTATATTAAAAAAAAACCCAAAACAACAAACCCACACATGATCTTGCTATCTAGTATGTCAAAAACTAAGCACTCGGACATAATATATGCTAGTCTATTGGCTACAGTAACTCCATATGGTATGTTTCATTTAAAAAATAAACATTCCACAAATTACAGTTTGACAGCAAATATGTGTATTTCAAAAGAAAGAAGGAATATTCACACAAAAACCACAGATAAGAGCTTTAGTCATTAAATCAGTGAAGAAATACTTGAAAACACTGTATAACTGCAACTTCTCAAAAAATCTGAAAAGACAAAAAATGCTCACTTCTGCTCGCTGTTCAAATACTTCAGGATGATCTGGTTCTAGACTAATCACCCTACTGAGCTCAAACAGAGCAAGTTCAGCATTTTTCATATCCTGAAAAGGAGAAAAATAAACAAGGTAAACAACTGGGCACACTTAGAGTAATACACTCTGAGGACTGAAGGACAATTAGACTGGCTAAGTTTCTGAAAGTGTATCAGTTTACATTAAAAGCCCTTCACGAATAGCATCAAGATGCAGTATTCTACAAACAGCTGAAAAAAACCAAACCACCTATCTGCTATAAGCAAGAAAAATAAACTTTGCTTGTACACATCATCTTTGTGCTGTGCCTCTAATAATATATTCATATAACTGTGAATAAACATTAGGTTTATAGCTCCATAGGCACGTTCCTTGGCAGCAAAGCTGGCTCAAGCTCTCATGTGAACTCTAATGCACATGCATACCCTCATCCACCAGTGTTTTCTTAAGTTACAGACAGTACTGATTCCAAGTAGTACTGGTGGATGGGTTGATGTCATCAGCATCTTGCCTATCTTAATTTTTATATTGTCCTCAATAAACTGTAGGATGGAAGCAGTTGTTTAATTGAAAAAAAAAAAAAAAAAAATCCAAGCTGGT